>CM029485.1:56024362-56501884 GCA_017140395.1 Eucalyptus lansdowneana | reverse complement strand
AAAAACAACTCCATATTACCCATCGCCTATGTTATAGTCCATGTAAAATTTGGAGCCAGGAATTTGCTAAGATCAGGCAATTTTGAGACCATCATTGACTTGTTCTATATCCTAAGGACATGGTCGCAAAATCTGACTATCCGTAATTGCATGGAATACATACAAACCTCGTAAATTGATTAAAATAAGAGAAGGGATCTTTCCATGTCTAGGGTTCTCATGTCTTGATAATTATCTCCTAGATAAGTAACCCGATGCTTCAAGAGGTCTAAAAATCAATATCATTTAAAATTGGTGAAATTGGAAAAAAGAATGTCTCACTTTTAGGAGTTTATGTTTTTTTTTACTTTTTCTTCATACGAATTTTTTTCAAGAAGTGGATATTTTTTAATTGAGAAAAACAGAAAGAGCAAAGTTAGATAATTTTAAGTTTTTCTGTGGCCATTTAATATCATTTATTAAATAAAGTAGCGGGAGCACATAATTTTTTTTTTTTACAAATGGGACTTATATTTTGTTGGCTGTTATATCTCTCCTAAAGTACACAATAAACAAGATAAGTACACACTTTTGAAATCCCATTTCCACCAACCGCGGAAAAACGAATTTTAACCAACGATATAGAATGATCAAAACGATTAACACTTTTTGGGATTTCTCTAGAGGCGAGCACATCAAACTGACGAACCAAGAATCAGCTAGATTGGCTGGTTCGGGCGATTTCTAGGGGTGTCGCCTATTCTCATTCGTATAGATGGAATTGGTAATTTTTGTCCAATTCCTAGTTCCAATGGGAACTGAATCAACTATATTATTTTTAAATTTCTTAAAAAAATCAATAAACCCTAAAATGACAACAAATTTAGTAATTTTTGGAAGAAAATATTTACCTTTAGAATGATAAAATTTAAAGGTGGAATTGCCAAATGATTGGTTCCACTAGAGCAGTCTGGTTTTCAATTCATGGATGGAATTGAATCGAAACAGGAATCGATCATCCCTAAATCTTTTCGCATGGCAAATAAAACTAAAACAACCACCTCTCTCCAATTTTTAATAAATTCCACTTTCCATCATCTAAGTTCGACACGATACGCTACTCAGGCATTCCAAGTTCATCGTGCCAACTTTCGCTCCCGGTCGTTCTCCTAGATCTACCTAGGCGATTAGAAAAAATATAGGCTCAAAAGAAGATGATGCGGATCGAGACCGGTTCGTTGCGACACCTGCGCATCCCTCCACGCCTCCTTCCTTCTCTCTCTCTCTCTATCTCTCGAGTTAGACCGTCCAAGAATTCGTATGATGCCATCACCACAATCAATCTTGATTTTGTAGGGTACCCACCGGACCCAGCCAAAGAACTCGCATTATTATAAAATGGGGGTCTCAAAAATCATTACTTTAAAATTCCCTACGACTTTCCCACCAATTCGGGTTCCGTCCAGAGGTCAGTTTGGACACCGTGTCCTCCTTAAAATTTTCCCGTGTTTCGTTCGTGCTTCTGTGATCTCGGTTTCTTGTACGTGTACACATGATGTAAAATCCCCGAATGCATGCAATCGAGTCGTTGTGATGATGGAAGCCTGCCTCGTGTCGTTAGGAAAGATGGGTTAAGTCGAGGTAATGCGAAAGTCTTGTGCGCGTGCCTGGTCGCCGTTATGAAAGAAGGAAGAAAAAAAGTTGTCTTTTTTTTTTCTAATTTTTCTTGAAATTGGGTTTGGAGGGTCGTGTCCTGTTGGCATGTGATTGGTGGGATTGATTTCAATGAAATTTGGAATGATGGGGTCTCGTTTCTCGATGGTGGACACGTGTTCGCCTTCTTCCGTTTAAAGTCTTTGTGGTCTGCTGTGATGCGGTTTCTTTTAAGAGTTTCTTGTTCTTGCCTCCTCTTCCCTCTTCCCTCTTCCCTCCTCCTCCCTTTCCTCCCTCCTTCCTTTTGTTCTCCACACGCCGCTTCAGTGCTTTTGAGAGGGTAAGCAAACTTCCCAACTCTCTCTGTCTTTCTTTCTGGGCTTAGTTATGGCTCTTGAGCTTTCTTAATCTACCTGTTCTTGGGAGGGGTTCAAAGGGTCTTGAAAGATTGTACCTTTAGGCGGTTCTGGGGTTGATTCTTGATGTGCCAATCGATCGAGAAGGTGTTTTTCCTTTGTGTGGTGATTTGATGCCTGTTCTTGATTTGTGCTCGACTGATCTGAGAGGGTCTGGATGAGGTTAAGAAGAGACCCACAATCCGAGCCAAAACAGAAGAAAGAGAGGGAGGGAGAGAGAAACCGAAGACTTTAGAGATGAACTAGATCTCCTCAGATTAGGCAACCCATCTTCTTTGTGAAGTTTGTGTCAGTTGGCAAATCGGAAAATGTTTATGATGAACCCATTTGGCCTCTCTCTCTCTCTCTCTCTCTCTCTCTGTTAGCGGGTTTCCTTGAAACTAATAAGTTAGATTCTCGTATGGTCGCTCATGGATCTAACTCTCTTTTGTGTTAGCGGGTTTCCTTTAAACTAATCAGTTAGATTCTCATATGTTGCTCATGGATTTAACGAAAAGTAATGATTTGAGGGAAAAAAGAGAAGCTTTTGTTCGTCTCTTTTTCGTACGTTAAACTTTTTGGCCATGTACTTCCAGTTCGGCATATGGATGTTGAATCAGATTGGGGTTTCAAGTAAGGGTGAGCATACCGGACCGGACCGACAAACCGCCGGACTGGACCGGTTGGTTTGGTCCGGTTCCTTGGGGTTTGTAAGGGTGAGCATACCGGAGCGGACCGGACTGGTTGGTTGGTTTGGTCCGGTTCCTTGGGGTTTGTAAGGGTGAGCATACTGGACCAGATCGGACCGGACCGGACAGGTTGGTTTGGTCCAATTCCTTGGGGTTTGTAAGGGTGAGCATACCGGAGCAGATCGGACCGGACCGGTTGGTTTGGTCCGGTTCCTTGGGGTTTGTAAGGGTGAGCATACCGGACCAGATCGGACCGGACCGGGTTGGTTTGGTCTGCGGTTGGTTTGGTCTGGTTCCTTGCGGCATCGGTTCAGTTCCCATTCCATAAAAATGAAAGTAGTGATTTTCGGTTGGGTTCCCCATTCCAGGGGAACCGGGAAAACTGATGGACTGGACTAACACTTTTAAAAATATATATATTTTTAATTTTTTAGAAATAGCAATAAACCCTAAAATTATAATAAATTTAGTATTTTATTTATTTATCTATTTATTTTGCGAACTGGCTGGTTCCATTGGACTTGACCAGGCTGTTTCCCTGTCCTAGGACCATCTGGTCCAGTCCCCGTTCCCAAAAAAGGGAAACCAAACCGGACTGGGAACCAATTACCCCTAGCGGTTTGAGTCAATTTTGCTTCTCACTTCTCCGTACTTTGTTTTCTATTGCTCCAGACTTCTGTGAGTTTGTCTGATCATAATTTATGTTCCTCAACTTAGGTGATTTCTCTAAAAGGCGGTTCGGAGGTTAGCCCAAGTGAAAAGAGGCAAAATAATGCGATAGGTTTTTGTGGAGGTTGAGGCAATCAAAGCTGTGCCATACAACAGAGGTGATAAATGGAGGAGATATCTTCTACGCTAGCTGTGCCGTTTAGGCTGAATAATATGACCAGTGACGAATCTGCACTACAAACCCAAATCGAAATCACTGGACTGAAGTTTATTGCGAGCACTGCTGGTTTGTTATCGGACCATCCGGGGGTGTTGTCGCCCTCTATTTCTGATCATGCAGCTGCCCAAGATTTGAGTTCTGGCAGTAAATCAGGCAAGTTTGGTGTTCTGACACTGTCAACTGATGAAGATGAGTCTAGAGGAGGTGGTATTTTTTGGAAGACAGTGGAGAATGAACTTAAGTTGACACCGGAAGATGGGAAAGTGCATAGTCCATATGCTTGCGGCCAATTTATCAATTACTCTTGTTCATATACAGTTGCTAGTGACGCCACTAGTGCCTGTCATGAAGAGTTTGTACCGGTGAAAGCAAGTTTTGATAAGAATTCAATGACTGTCATTGATGTTGGTGATGCAACACTGGGGAGCGTTTCCAATGTGAATAAATTGGGTGAGCTTGAGTCTCGGCGAGAATTACAGAGAACTGCAAGCCGGAGTGTCTCCGAAGTGGATTATGTCCCGCTTGGGGATTGAATTCTATCTGTGGAACAAGACCAGAGATGGAAGATGCCGTTGCAGTGGTACCTCGGCTTTTGAAAATTCCTTCTCTGATGCTGGCCGGCGGACAAAATTTGGAACTTAGAAATCAACATGGCAAAGATTTAACAGCTCATTTCTTTGGGGTCTATGATGGACATGGTGGTAGCCAGGTAAAAACCAGATATAGCTTTTTAAATCTCTAAACAATATTTTTTATATGACGAGCATGAAAATGCACAAATGGCTTATAAAACTATAACGTAGTACTAATTAGGGCTTTTATTGGTATAGGTTGCTAGCTACTGCCGGGAAAGGATACATTTAGCTCTGGCGGAGGAGATGGAAGTTGCAAAACGTGGTGTCCGTAATGGAAGTAGCTGAGTAACGGAAAGGAGCAATTGGAGAAGGCCTTCTCCAATTGCTTTCTAAAGGTTGATGATGAGGTCGGTGGTGTATCCAGATCCATGAATGGAAGCAACCCTTCTCTTGTAGAATCTATGGCCCCTGAAACAGTAGGTTCTACTGCTGTGGTTGGCTTGGTTTGTTCGACACACATTATAATTGCAAATTGTGGCGATTCAAGGGCAGTTCTCTATCGCGGAAAAGAGACTGTGCCACTGTCGGTAGATCATAAAGTAAGTCATGTTGCTGGAGTTGTGTATTTTTCTTTTCTTTGATCTTTCAGTAATGTGATGAATTCCAGCTGTTTCTGTTTGCACTTACCTCTGTATGGCCTTTGAATGTTTTGTTCAGCCAAATAGAGAAGATGAGTGTGCACGGATAGAAGCTGCTGGTGGCAGAGTTATTCTGTGGGATGGATTCCGGGTTTGTGGCGTTCTTGCAATGTCAAGGGCAATAGGTAGGTTCTTTTGAGTCCGTGATCCTATTTTCTGCTTCTGTAGTATAAGTCTTATCTACGTCGAGGATGGCAATACCTTGACTTGTATGTTTGCAACTTCTTCTAGAGATTTTGAAGCGCCAATGGAGGGTTATTCCTCCTTAGTCTTCGGTTGGTGTTAAATTTGAATAGCTGATTAGAACAGGAGCTTCAGTAGTACCCCCTTAATCGCCTGCACCCCTAGACGACCCATGCTTTTGGCCCTTTATAGACTGTTTTTTGCCCCCACTTTATTGCATATTCTCAACACCGGGGGTTATTCCAAAAAGTTCGAAGTAAATCAGTGTTAAAAAATACAGAGATTGCCAGCATTTGTTGTGGAGAAGTGTAGGGTTTTGAACATATGGGGTACTTGTGAGAGTAATCATATATGTTATCTGCCAGGACGCATTCCGTCACGCCACTTTGTTTAATCGTTATTCTCAGGACTCTTGCTTATCAGTTTGTCCATGTTACTGGGTGCTAACTTCCAACTATCTCGCTGACCATTTTCTTGTCATTCTCAGGTGATAGATACTTGAAACCCTCAATCATCCCAGATCCGGAAGTGGTGTTCTTTCCACGGGCAAAAGAAGACGAGTGCCTCATTCTAGCCAGCGATGGTCTCTGGGATGTCGTGACCAATGAGGAGGCCTGTGACATGGCGAGGAGGAGAATCCTCCTTTGGCACAAGAAGAACGGTGACAACCTTCCTGCGGAAAGGGGCGAGGGAGCTGACCCGGCGGCGCAAGCAGCCGCGGATTATCTTTCCAAGCTAGCTCTTCAGAGGGGAAGCAGAGACAACATCTCTGTAATAGTAATTGACTTGAAAGCTCAGAGAAAGTTTAAGAAAAGATTGTACCCGAGGCCCAACAGCCAGGAACTGTGAATACATAGTTGTATGCCCCTTTAAATCTTATGAGAACAGCAGGTAGTTCGGTTGAACCGAGTGGTCCATGCATGCATGCCATGTCACATTGGCTTCCCCATTCATGCTTTATTGAGATGAACCCCAGGTGCCAATTGAAAGTTGGAACCGACTAGTTAAAACCTCCATAGCCGGCAGACTCGATATCTCCTCTTCATTTGGCCGAGGTTTCTGTGTGTCTGTCATAATGCTATTTCCAGATTTCAGATCGAGATATGATATGCCTATGCGTTGTCTAGTTACAAGCTTTCCTCATGATGTCAATTAACAGCAGTGGGTTTTGATGACGGTGGAATCAACATGCGATAAGTGATGATGGCAGAATCAACATGCCATAAGTACTAAGAGTAGGACGGACGTTAACAACGTGTTACTAGCCAAATTTGCTGCAAGTCCTACATTGGTGATGTCGAATTACTAAGCTTATAACCAGAGCATAGCATAGTACGGCGCTTCCTCATTGACGTCAACGGACAGCAATGGGTTTGATGAAGCTAGAATCAACATGCCATAAGTACTGAGAGTAGGACAGACTTCAATATGATCTGAGCAAGTACCTATAAGGGTCATGGAGAAGAAATAAATGAGAGATCCGTTTTGGGATGGGAGACTCTGGGAGACTCCACAACGTCATTCCCTATTCTCTCCTCCTCGGGAAGACAAAAATAGAGGAACTTCTAATATCAATAGATCAGTAGAAGTATAAGAGCTTAAAAGTTTTCACTTAAACAAAAAACTTATTTATGAAGCTAAGCTATGAGTACTCATCTTATTGTTTAGAATACAGTGTATCTAATCTGACATTTATAAAGTCAATCCTCCCTATCAAGTATGCAAATTATAATGGGCATTGTTTGAAGAAAGAACAAAAACATCGACATGGTTACTAGCATCCGTGCTCATGCACAACTATATATGAATGCGAAAGATAAGTTTGGTTCGAGTGGGAATGCCACATGTTTAATTTTCAATATGCAAAGTTGAAACAAAGACCCACCAGGGCATCACACTGTCTTTTGTATTTTCTTATGAAATATTTTCGCCAGTTCAAATGATTTATTTTCTGCAATTTCAATTTTCTCCATGATTGTCTGTTAAGTTATCTAAAATTTCATCTTGACAAAACGAGTATAATAATTGTTTAATTCACGGTGAGATGTTGATATGTTCATCCACAAACTTGCTGACATTCAGTCTTTGTCTGGCAACAAATCAAGAGAGAATGTAATGAGAATGAATGACGTAAACATTCTGCTTATGTACATCAGTTTCAATTGCTATCATCAGTTATTGTGCTGCTCACTTCTAAAAACGCCCTTACCTAAAATGTACTTACTCTTCATCTCTTTAGCTAGAGACTTTTTAAGCAAGTTTGTCGCAGTAAAGACGATGCCTTTTTTTTCTAATTTAGTCCTTTTGTTTCGAAAGTTGTTTCTATTTCTACGTCTGTTTCTTCCGCACTTACCCCTTTCTTCCATTTCCAATGCTTCTTCCAATTTTTTAGCAACAATTGGTAACAGTAATATGCCAGCAGAACAATAAGCCTAAGTATGCAGTATCTTTTTAGACCATTTGATTGATATTTGATACTTAATTTTTCAATCCCAGATATGGGTTTCCTCTTAATTTGGAGGCCTCATGGTGGTAAGTGTAGATAATACATCAGGACTTCAGTTCTGGCTATCACGAGTAAGCTAATACAGTAGTCATCCACCCTATGGTGAGTGTGAGCAAGAGAAAATCCTGCTGCAGGTTTGGGAGCATTAGAGCAAGGTTAAAGAACCTGTAAGTACCGAGAGTAGGACAGACTTCCAACAAGGTGTCACTAGCCAAATTTACCGCAAGGATGACTAAGCTCATAACCAGAGTACAGGGTAGTATGGAAATAATCAATTTGCGAGTGTCTCGGCTAAGAACTGTTGAGGCGGTAGTGCGATGATGTTAAAGCGAAAAAAGTTTCACGTCGGGTGGAGAAGTAAAGCGAAGCAATGAATGTATCTTTCTTAGCACAGCTCACTTGAGCTTTACATTCAACTGGAAGTACAGACATATTTGGACTTCGCTTCAAACTCCACAAGAGCGAACTACGAAATACAACTCATAAACCAGAGAGTTGCAGAACTTTGGCATTATGTACAAACTGAATCCAAGAAAAGAGTAAAACCATAAGTCAAAAGCCAAACACCCTTTTCAACATTAATAGCACGATAAATACATCCCTCCATGCCCAATCAAAAACTATATTATCTACACGTATGTTTAGTAGTTGATGGAACATAAGCCCTCCTGCTACCGGCAGATAGTACCCCAATCAGTTCAGGAATCAATTATGTTGAAGGAAAATTTCGATAGCAGCTGTGGAACTCCAGCTATAATCGGCCCATATGTCTGCACAAATGGAGATTGAACCAAATGAATCATATTGTAGCATGCAGCAACTTCTAGGGGCAAGAGATTTAAACACTTCAAAATCAGAGATTTAACTTTAGATGACTAAGGACATAGGGATTCCTTTTCTATTAAAGGTAAGTTCATGAAAGTCAGGGGGGGCATCTAATCACCGAGGTCACAGGACAAATTGGAGCCCTTGCCTGACACAATCCTCTCCTATCCCCTTACAAGTGATTATCGACATATTTGGTCTGGGGCACAGGAACCATCAAGTATGGGTCCCCCAAATTCCATACCAGATCCATGGGAGTCTGGGTCGTAACAATAATAGTCGATTGAAGTTGCTAAGCTAGGCCCAGATGGTCAGTGGATCTGGTTGCCCAGCAAGGACCACGGCAGGAGGCACAAACCAGCCAAATTCACTCCACAAAACCAAAATTTACAAACTCTGGTTGTGGGGTGACCCGCAAGGCTCATGTAAACCAGGGAAATTGTTTCCTCAAGCCACACTAGAATTTGCAGGTCTTAATAGGGTAGGTAAGTTTCTATCTTCAAACTTCACAATTTCTCCACATTTGAAGCAAAATATATGTAGTAGTATTCTTAAAATTAACCTCTTCACGGAAAAACTTTTCTTTAGTTATAATTTCCAAGATCCCTCCTCTAGCAAGAAGAAAAGGTCTTCACATATCATTGGCAACAGAATTTCACATATCACAAAAGAATCGGGAGGCACCAAGATAATTCCCTACAGAGATGCATGCATCCATAACAATCAATCCATCTTGATAAAGAAGTGCCATACCTTGAGATTTTCATGAATTTGACAAAGTGGTACAGCAAGCAATTTCAGGTTTTTTGGAACAATGAACTTCCGACTTACAGGTAACTTCACAAGAAAGAGTTTTGTGCACTCCTAGAGACCAGGTAACAAAGAATTAGAGACTTAATCAATCTCAATTTGAAGTGAGCAGTCTCAGTGGTGGAAACAACCTTGGGCTTCTTAACATTAGGTGGCAAGTAAGGATAGAGCAAAGTTTCAAAATCAGGCCTCCACCACATCCCAAGGCATTCTCCAATCTACCATTTGAAACAAAAGGTCATTTGTAAGTATACAGCATGAGAAGTAATGAAAACCTGTAGCTCCATGATACCAAAATGAAAAACATTATCCACCTCCCACTGAGTCTCATCGCCAGCTCCATTGGCAGAAAGCTTGCTGGTCAGCTTGCGTTTCAGCCCTTCGACATCTGAAAAGATAAGCGTGAATAACAACATTTTCCTGTTGAAAAGCATCATCCCTTCTCAATTTCGTCTTCCCCATGGTATCATCAAGAATTACCAAATTACCTGATTCACCAGGCCTTAATCGACCTCCGGGCAGCTGAAAAGTGGAATTTCTTACTTGCAACAGCAACAGATGAGGATGTCTGAATAATTCAACCTATTTTAGAAACATCAGGATCCTTAGGGTATGTTATAATCCATCAGCCTTTCAAAGGAAAGATGTAAAATGGCATGAAATGTGATAACACAGGTAGGCGGTAGACCGATTATATTAAATGATATATTTCTCAAAGCATCCGCCAAATTTTGTCTACCTTCTCAGTACTCCTAGCATTTTTGCTCATCCAGGAAATGAATGCAAGCATAGATATACATGATGTTAACATAATGAGCGAGTTTAAGATAATCCCCATAAAAATTCTGAAGAAGTATGCTAATTGCCTCTCCTTATCATTTCAAGGCAGAATATCAGCAGGTGGGAAGTAATAGCATAGTCGCTCCCTTTCCAAAACGCATTTGTCTTCACGGATCACAACCCAACACCGCAGAAAACTCGTATCCAAATTACAACATCAGTTCCGGCTTGTAGTTCACGCTGAACACAACTAGAACCATAGTAACTGAAACTTCAATTAGCCGTTGCCCTAACACTCAAGCATCACGCGGGACAGCTTGGCAATTCGCCTTCCCGAGTTTCCCGAGCTAATGTAGATCACCGACGTAAGCACTCAGCCCTAAGCAGTGGAAAAACATTTCGACGCACAAGATCATCGTCATTCCGACCGTTTGAATTCGCTAAAGGAGTCGACATGCAAATGCAACCATACCAATGCCGTCAACGGAACTTATAGAATGCCATAGCAGGCAAAAGGGCAAGACTACCTCGTACAGACTCGTCAGCTGCTAAAAGAAAGAAGCAGAAGTAAAAAAGAAGAAAAACACCAACCACAATGACGGCTTCCACGCAAGTCCTCAATCCATGAGCCGCGTAACTGAACAAAAAACCACCACGAACAGAAAACAGGGGGAAGATTCGAAATCAGCGACACGACCCACTTCGATTTCAGGCGGCACAAACGCAACGGAAACAACAAACAGGCGCAGCACCCAGAAAGCAGAGATGGGTAGAGAGAGCGAGACGTCACTGGGATTTCATCCTCTGGACGCGATCGGCCAGGGTCTCCTCCCTCAGAGCGAGAGCGTCCTTGGAGCCGAAGTAGTAGCTGCTCAGCGGGTATATGTCCATCACCCGAGCCTGATCATCGCCGCCGCCGGCTGCCGCCGCGTGGTTGCGCACAGTGACTTCCTCGCCTTGCATTTTCTCTCCACGCGATGGAGGAGCAGCCGCAGGAACACGGGGACCCAGATGCGCAGGAAGCCTACAGAGAACGCAGAACCGCAGTACAGACAGAGGGAGTGGTGGAGTGTCGTGGGTTTTTCGCTGGACGGGTCTGGAAGGAGAAAGGTGCGAGCTTTTTCGATGCGCAGAGAGAGAGAGAGAGGGAGAGAGAGGGAAAGGGAATATATAAAGACGGAGAATTTGGGACGACGACGGAATCAAAAAAGAGAGCCTTGAAGATTGTGCCAGAAAGTGAGAGAGAGAGAGAGAGAGAGAGAGAGAGAGGGGGTGGCTATGGTGGCGACCCGAAGTCCTTTTTTTTTTTTTGGTTTTTTGGTTGGGCCCGTGGGTGCTGATCGATGAATTCACGCGACATCCGCATGATCTTTCCCGGTTCTAATATGCTTTCGAGTGCCAATCTCGAGAATAAGAAATATTGTAATGACACCATCGACATGGTGCACGATATGAACACGGTTAGGTACTACAGTTCTATTGGATTTCGTTGGGTGCTTTGAAAAATCGAAGCTGGAGCATACACGTCGTGAAAAGATCGTGTCAGGTGAAATTTCAAATTATTGAAATCTATTTAGTAATTCTCGACACATTTATAAACGTACTGCAGACACGATTTTTGTGTCGATAATGTGGTTTATTAATTGTTATAGACGGCAATTTCTTAGACGATTAGACAAGACTCGCACATGCTTTTTCGAATTTGAAAACCGACAAATTTTAAGATTTTAGGAGTTCTTAAGTTTGCGTAATCGTTTCAATTAGAGAAAAAGTCATAAAAAAAATCTCAAAATATGCATATTGTAATATATTTATCATAATTTTTTTTGTGAGACGTATTTACCTTCGGTCAAGCAAACTCCATGAATGATATTAAAAATTTATCTCTATGGCACTAGAAAGCAAATGGTGTTTGATACGGCGCTTACTTGTCTTAAATAAAATAAAAACGACGTTATTTTAACTGTAAAATCATTAAACAGAGCCTTAACATAAAATAAATGTTTCACATAAATATAAAATAAATGTGATATCAAATATAATTTGAGATTTTTGATGATTTTTTCCTTTTCGATTATCAATACAAAATCCTCGTTTAGAAAGATCAATTGAACAAAACCGTTTCCGGTCATTGTCTTGGACTGCACTTTGGTCAAGTGAGCTGTCTTTGTTTCCCTCTCTAGTAGTAGTTTCGTAGTAGTAGGGCCGGCAGTCCAGTGCCACGTGGAAGCTCCTAGTCGAGCCAGCACCAACAGCAGGTCAAAAATATTAATTAAAAAATGTTATTAAAAAAGGCCGACAAACATGAAGTAACCAACCGGAGCTCTTGGTCGGTTCGGATTGTTCGAAGTTTATCCGGGTTTGCCGGTATCCACGTCAAAGGAGGGGGGAAAGGGGACAATCGAACGCTGGAAAACTTGGGGAACAAGAGGATTAACCGGAGTCGGTCAAAGGTTTGACCCAGCGGTTGGTGGTTGGTAGTTAGTTTCCTTCGTGGCCAAGCAACCGATTACGGTGGGGGGCCCACTTGGTCGGTTGTTGATGCGGTGAGCCTGATGAGGATCCTAGTAGATTGTTCTTGGATCATGTAGTCGTGTGTTCTTACTTCTTGTCACCTTTTTAGGTCGGCAATCAACTCAGCGTGTTCTTCTCTCATTCGATGATCACTTAGAGCTTTCTATCTATCAAGATTGAAGAATTGGATCCTAAAGTACATTTGTAGAGTTCAAAGTGCGTTTTGCCCTGTGTACCTTTTGAGTTTAAATCTCAATCGAGGTACATGAGGTGGATTTTGTTCAATCTTGTAAATGAATCTTGGGAAATGCTAATGCTTTTGATTTAAAATCTCTTCGGGAAATATAAATTGTGTTTAGTAAAAAATCATTTGTAAATTTACTTCGACTAAAATAGTATTTGTCAAATATTTTTTTGCAAATGACTTTTGGGTCTAATTTTTCCTTTCTTTATTAGAAAAATCAAATCTTCTAACCAAGGGCCAAGGTCCTCAATGAGTCGGATATGGCGTCAACAATCGTCGCCCAAGGTCATGCGACCCTTGGCTAGGGTCATGTAACACTAGGGTCATGTAACCCTAGGCATCATGACCCAAGTGGCTAGCTAGGGTCATGTGACCCTAGGCGACAGCCGCTTGGGTCACATCACATCGGGGCTTGTTGCTTGGGTTGTGCAACCTAAGCATCAACTGTGTGGGTTGCGATGCCTAAGGCTGCATAACCCTTAGAGAATCGCACGACCTTGCTGACCCAATCTAACCTCATTGGCCACCCTTACTAGCTAACCTTACTAAAAAAATGATGAACAGTAATGAGGGGTAAAATCGAAAAAATAAAAAATTGATAATGGTAGTTTTGGAAGAAAGAAACTAGTTTCATCATTTGGTCAAATGTTAAAAGCCCAATGCTAGCCTCCGTTAGCTCTAGATTTTTAGCTTTTCTGAAGTTAGCATTTGGTCAAAAACTCATTGGGAAAACTTGCCAATTATCATAGTATTTCTTCGAGGGGCTTGGGAGGTTGAAAGTCATTGAAAAAGTTGAACCAAACGGACTCATAATCTCGAGATTGAGTCTTGATATACGTGTGGTACAAGGAAGTTTGTATGTTAATTGATGAATCAATATTGTGGTACTGCGAGATTGTCTGGCCATTCTATGGTCAAGTGGGAAATTTTCCTTGAAATAATGTGATTGGGCCATTTTAGTTGTTCTTGCTTCATAATGATGGAGATTAAGAAGGAACTTGAAACTTGGAGAGGGATGAGGATTAAGGGGAAAGCAACTTGGTTTGTTGTGCTAAAGCTTGATTAATCCGTAATTAATCATCGAATTACAAGTCATTATTGGCGAGCAAGTATAAGTCATCCTGCGGGCCCCGACAGTAGGTGAAAATGGGCTTTCACCATTATTACCCCTCATTGAATGACTCACGGTAAAGAAGAGATGCCAGAAATTACCTATTCTTTTTTGCTATTGCTATTTCCATCCATGAAATAACTTTGTACGCACCCTAAAATTTAAATGGTCCAAGAGTGCATTTGGGAACACTTTCCCAAAGCCCACCGAGTAAATACAAGTAGCATTTAGCAAAATTTTTGGAGAATTTTGGGAAATACAATTGCATTTTCATAATCTCAAAACAGATATGAAGTGCTTTAAATGTAAGTCTTAGATTTTATAATATTTTTATTCCACCTTTGCACTGCTCATCTTCCCCATGATTTGCACAAAGGCGTTGAATAGAGGCTAGTGACCGTCGCCTGTCAAACAACAACTAAAGTTGCAAGACCTCAAGTCGCTAGATTTGGCTTGCCGCCGTTGACAAATGTTTGAGATTTTTTTTTTTTTACTAGCAAAAATCCTTTACTAAGTGTAAGTTTTTCAAAACAACATTTAAGTCAAAATTGCTTGACATTGTTTTTTTAAGTTACACTTCATCAAACGTTATTTATATTTTTTTAAGAAAACCCTTTCACCTAAAATTCTTTGCATAAATTTACGATGTTTCTCTAACGTTCAATCCGAAATAATACCTTACTTTACAATTTTTTAGTTTATGTTTTTCTTATGGAAATTCTTTGATTAAAATTATGAACTCTTGATTATAATTTATACTTAGAATATGTGAATTGACAAATTATGAACGAGGTTCAAACCCATTACAAAAAAATCCTTTATATAAATCAGCTCGTGCACATTAGCACATTAATAAGTACAAAAAGAGGAGATGAAGTCTGTATAAAAAAAGAAGGAAAATAGCATAGGGTGGTGAAATAAAATATCGTTGTTCTGATTAATACCCACAGTCTTGTATTTCATGATAATGCATGATTTTTATATTTGTAATAAATAGCAACTCTCACCCTTTCTGTTGTAATTTTGATTAATTAGTTCTCACGAGATTATTTTTGTCACCTCGATAAGTTACAAAGTATTAAAACCATTTTGAGGGTAAGAATAGCATATATATATATTCACTTTATTAACATTTAGATCTTGCTTGGTTGATAAGAATGAAAACAATCCAAACGTGAACAAAAGCTTAACTTCATTCTTAATAGCGTTTGTCACTTGGAATAAAGAGTGAACGTGTAACAAATCTTGCAATGTTTTTAAGCATGAAACTAACTAAGGGTGTGTCTGTACATGAATGACTTTTTGTGGAAGAAAATAATTATATTTAAGGAAAGTGATTGATTTTTCTCTTATTTGATTACAGGTATGAAAATAAGAGGGAGGTAGTTTTTCGGTATTTGGATTTTACTCATGAAATTATTCTTTTCAAGGACAGATCATGTAATACTACTAAGCTATAAAAAGGAAATATATATTATATAATGGAATATGAACATTGGTTTAATGATGAAAGAAGGACGAATCTCAAATAAAGTACTTTTTAAAAAGCAAACATAGGATTCGAAAAAAAGAAGAATCAAATATAGGAAAAAGAAGCACAAGGGGGATACGTTCATAATATTCAATTTCTTCATTCTTTTTCTCTAGTTTCAAAATTAATATTGGAAAGAAGTGAATTGGTAAGTAGAATCTATTTTGACATCTTAACGAATACCTTACGTGCTATTCACTTCAACACCATTCCAAGGGGAAAAATTACAAATTTAAAATATATATATATATAAAATGAGAACACGACTTGTTGAGTTATCAACAAGAAACAAATAAAATGAATTTTACTCATATGTGGGCAGTTGCGTTGATTGAGAGTCTCTCATTCATCGTCGAGGTCGATGATTCGAAACCTGTAGTTGCTAGTGATTTAAGCAGAGCTCTGGTGATGGTGGTGGGATGCTGGGTTAGTCTCCCCTGAGGTATAGAGGTCCGGTCCTTTGGTGCCATCCGGGCACGGGGGCCCATGGTGGAGTCCTTGATTAACAATAGAAAAAAAAACAAAGAAAATGAATTTTGAAAGAAAGAGAGAGAGTGTGACAGCTCGAGCGGCGGTGCACGGGGAGGAGGGATGGCGGTATGTCCGCGCCAACGTGCGCAAGGAAGGGGTCATCTCCCTCTTGTCCCACATCGCTTAGGGGGGAGTTTAGGGCCAATTTACAATGGTTTGGGCCCCTTAACCTGTGTGACGCGTTTTAAAACCATGAGGATTCAGTGTCCAAAGCGGACAATATCACACAGTGGGCCCCGGTCGTTACAAATTGTATTAGAGTCGACTCTCGACAGCGTGTGGGGCCACAGCGAGGACGCTCTTCTGCTAAGGGGGGAGAGTGTGACAGCCCAAGCGGCGATGCACGAGGAGGAGGGATGGCGGTGCATCCGTGCCTCTATCCTCGGACGTGCGCAAGGAAGGGGTCCTCTCCCTCTTATCCCACATCGCTTAGGGGGGAGTCTAGGGCCAATTTATAATGGCTTTGGCCCCTTAACTTGTGTGACGCGTTTTAAAGCCGTGGGGACTCAGTGTCTAAAGCGAACAATATTATACAGTGGGCTCGGGTCGTTACAAATGGTATCAGAGTCGACTCCCGACAGTGTGTGGGGCCACAACGAGGACGCCCTTCTGCTAAAAGGGGGAGAGTGTGACAGCCCGAGCGGCGGTGTGCGGGGAGGAAGGATGGTAGTGCGTCCGCGCCTCAGTCCTTGGATGTGCACAAGGAAGGGGTCCTCTCCCTCTTGTCCCACATCACTTAGGGGGGAGTCTAGGGTCAATTTATAATGACTTGGCCCCTTAACCTGTGTGACGCGTTTTAAAGCACTGAAGACTTAGTGTCCAAAACGGACAATATCACACAGTGGGCCCGAGTCGTTACAGAGACAGAGAGAGAGAGGGGGAGAGAGAGAGAGAGAGAGAGAGCGCGCGTGTGCACATTTTTGAAGTCTCGAACTCAGTTGGAGTTCTTTGATGTCCAATGATACAAAATAACTTGAAACTTACCTAACGAGCCCTTTGTTAGAAAGGAGATTTTTTTTTTCTCAAACTTTAAGTGCAAGGTTTTTTTTTTTTAACTATAAATACTTTTCGGATTACTTACCATTTTCAATGTTCCAAATATCGAAAAACATGATAAATATTTCCATAGAAGTTCTTTTTAACGAAGCAAACTCATCTTAAGAAGATTGACTGCGAATATATAAATGTAAATAATAATCGAGACTTAACCACAAATTATATAAATCATCAATTCCCTTTATAGTTTTACCACGTGGACATTCTCCCATCGGAAGGACATGAATATTTCAGATTAACAATTCCCATTCTGGTTTTTGCTGTCCCTCTGGCTAGATTGCCAAACCTGGTCAACTCAAATCCTACAAAAAGTCAAAACCTCCCCCCCAAGAAAAATCCCCAAATCCAAAATTAGGGTTCGCTCCGACCAAACCCCAACACTCTCCTGCTCTACTCTCTCTCTCTCTCTCTCTCTCTCTCTACTTTCTCTCTCCATCTCCTTCGCCGGAATTCGAATGAGATGAAGATCGCGGGCCTCAAGTCCGTGGAGAACGCCCACGACGAGTCGGTGTGGGCCGCCGCGTGGGTGCCGGCGACGGAGTCCCGGCCGGCGCTTCTCCTCACCGGCTCCCTCGACGAGACCGTGAAGCTCTGGCGGCCCGACGAGCTCGCCCTCGAGCGGACCAACGCCGGCCACTTCCTCGGCGTCGTCTCCGTCGCCGCCCACCCCTCCGGCGTCATCGCCGCCTCGGCCTCCATCGACAGCTTCGTCCGGGTCTTCGACGTGGACACCAACGCCACGATCGCCACGCTCGAGGCGCCGCCGTCGGAAGTCTGGCAGATGCAGTTCGATCCCAAGGTGAGTAAATTTCCAGAGCTTTCGTTTTGTATTGAGGGAAGTGGGATTTGAGTGGACATCGAATGGAGGGAATTTGGAGTTTTTCTTAAAGTTGGGTTTTTGGAGTAGCGGGCATTTGCAAGTTTATTTTTTATTTTTTATTTTTTTCTGGTGTTTAATGTGGATGAACCGATTCAATTTAACAACTTGCGATTTCTGCAGTCCGAGGACTCTCGAGATTGCTTGGGCTAGGAGACTTAAATATGGTAGAGCATTGAGAAAAGTTATCTCTGGCCTGGGAAATGTAATAAAGCGGGTTAAATGCGGATGATTTTTCGGTATATGTAAACTCGAGTTGAAAGACTCTAGCAAGTTAATAACTTGAGCGAGTTATCTAATGGAATTAAAGAGGCAGGTGCGCTGAGCATATTGTCCATGATGTTCTAGGTGGTTCTTTAACTGGCTCCTACTCCTAGGATATTTTGAGAATCTTAGGAGTTTCCTAAAGTAAGGAAGAATGTCGGGGTTTTTGTATGAGCTAGACCCGGGGTGCTTACCCCATGAACCGGAAACGGGACTTGTGTCCGATTTGGTTTTTGTAGTTGGCTTGTAGCAGTCAAAGTGGATTAAAAACCGAGTGATTGTAGTTCTTCCAGTGTGACTGGTGGTGATTCATGCAATCCAACCCAACACATCTAGATCTTGCTATCTGTAAAGGGCAAACCTGTCGCCTGGGCTTATCTCCTATCCCTCAAGGAACTCCCCATGGGCTCTTCACCCCTTTGCCAAAGCATTTACATATCGAGATATGTCCGCTCATTTGTTTATAATCCCTTTGTTGACCTTAAAAAATCATGTTATTGAAGGTAGAGGGAACTAATTCTTATTCTCAGGTTTCACAAGAGGGTGCTTACCATGTGAAGTAGAAGTAAGCTATATCATGGGTGTGAAGAAAATAGAATACTTAGATGATCTCAATTTTTGAAACAAGAGTTGGAATTCTTCTACTTGTTGACTGTCTGATTGAGCTTGTCACTGATTTTATTGTGGTCAGTATTTGGAGAGAATATCGTGACTAGCATGAAGTGGTTATTATCTTTTTCATTTCATTTTCTTTTAATATTTGACATCCGCTTACTTGAAGTTTTCTCAGTTCCTTGCTTTTGCTTGCTTGTTGACAAATTGGGACACTCGTTATGCATGATCATGGTCATTAATGAGCTCCTTATTAGTATTGGATTACTTTCTTTTATGGAAAGTAAATCACTTCTGATATGGTGATGATCATAAAGTTGGCCTGCATGAAATTGTGCATTAAAGATATTGTTTACAAAGCTTTGCTAGATGATGAGGCGTCATTGATGCTGTTTGGGGAATTTATTTGGACATCCAGGCATTAAAAAAGCTAAGCCCTGAGTATCCTATCTGATCTTTGTAATCTGCTGATGAAAATGTTTGGATGCTTTGTAAATCAAGCTTGAATATTCCTTAAATGGTCAGCTCATGGAAGAAGGATTCTGGTGATTATTATTATTTTTTTAAATTTATGAGCAATGTGAATAAAGACTAAAAATGTGCAAGTGGCTTTCATGATTAATTGGCTTTTCTGTGCTGTTTTCCACCTTATGCTGTACCACTTTGTTCTCGTCTTCAACATGCAAATTTAATTTTGATATCTCAATGTTGCTAAGTAATTCTTCTTCCCTAGGGCACCACTCTAGCAGTGGCAGGTGGAGGGAGCGCATCGATCAAGCTTTGGGACACTGCCACATGGGAACTGATTGCAACCCTCTCGATTCCTCGTCCAGAACAGCCCAAACCCTCCGAAAAGGCAACAAGAAGTTTGTCCTCTCTGTCGCGTGGAGTCCTGATGGCAGAAGGCTTGCCTGCGGCTCAATGGATGGTACAATCTCTATATTTGACGTGGCTCGGGCCAAGTTTCTGCACCACCTGGAAGGCCACTTCATGCCAGTGCGATCTCTCGTATTTTCCCCAGTTGAGCCACGGCTGCTTTTTTCTGCATCCGATGATGCTCATGTGCACATGTACGATTCCGAAGGTAAGTCCTTGGTGGGGTCCATGTCTGGCCATGCTAGCTGGGTATTGAGTGTTGATGTCAGCCCGGATGGAGCAGCACTTGCGACAGGTTCAAGTGACAGGACTGTGAGGCTGTGGGATCTTAGTATGAGGGCTGCCGTTCAGACGATGAGTAACCATTCGGATCAAGTTTGGGGGGTTGCCTTTCGACCAATGGCGGGTGCTGGTGTCAGAGCTGGTGGTCGGCTTGCTAGTGTATCTGATGACAAGAGCATATCACTCTATGATTACTCATGAAGGTATATCTGCAAATTGTGAAAAGATAAGTTCTTGGAGCCACTGATCGTTAACCTTTTGTTTGAATAGTCTGCAAGAGATTTTCTTGGTTTCAGATCATTTTCATTTGTATAACTAGTTGAATATGATGGCTTTCGGAGAAATGGCTCAATACAGGTCTGATCTGATGGGTGCCGTGTATTAACTTCGAGGTCAATTTGATACCTGATATTTCTGAGAGGCTTTTTTGTGAAGTTATATTGACTATGGGGGTTACTATCACTAATCAGCTCAGCTGTTAATATAAATTAACCATAGACCATTTTCGTGGTAATCCTAGATCTACTAGGAGAATAGACCTGAAAATAGTTATGGAAAAGAAGCTCACTGAAAATGATTTAAATGAAGAACATTACAGCACTGCGAGATGGTAATACAGGAGAGAAGATGGTGGATACAATAAATTCGTAAATTGTGGCTTGTGATAGGGATGGTAGCCGGAAAGACGTTACATGTCTGGATGGGAAATGAAGAAGAAGAAACAAGGCCCCAGTCGAAAACCCGATTAAACTGACTGGACTTGTTGATGGGCTTCCGATCAGGTTTGTCCGAGACCATGCCTCGATATAATCCTGTGTATTTATACCAAGAAATTATCTGCACCATATACTGTTAAGAGTGTTCTTCAACCCAAAGTAAAGCCTTTATGTTGGATAATGATTTGAGGAACCCTTGATCACATTATTCTTTTTGGGGGAATAGGAGCATGAATTCGGGGCAATTTGGACACGGTCATACGGGTCTCATGTCATGAATGGGATCAGTTTTTTTTACCTAGTTCTGAGAAAAAAAGTATTCTTTTTGTGAAACAAATGCATATTTATGTAGACATTTGATATATTTGATCGCTGCCTTTGACTTAGTCTTAGTCATTCTAGTGGTTTTATGACTTAGCTTTCTTGTAGCGTCCCAATTATCCGCATTTTGCCAGGCTAATTTCTCTAGGATCAAAAGAAATTGGAGACATGTTAAATAAATAAAAAAATTCGAGTTTTTATTTTTGCAATTCATCGTTAAGCTTCCTTTTTTTTTTTTTGTAGAAAATAAATGGTTGTGAGAACATTTTTTTCAAATAATTGCTTGTATCATTTTAAAAATAAATGAATGAAAAATATTTTTGTCGTTCACAAAATATATAAGCATAAATTTATAATGGATAACAGAAATGTTTTCCATCAACTAATTATTTTAAACGATACGAATGATCGTTTTTATGAAAATATTTATCAAATCATTTATTTTTCGTGAAATAAAGAATCCTATATTTCCCTATCTTACAATCAATATCTCCAAGTCAATAAGCTGGATGCTTAGTGGGGTGTAATAAGGAAAATTTTGACATAGATCTTGACATTGTTTCTTTCCTTGGTGGGTTCCAATACCTCGGGTTCATGTCTAAATTATGTTAAATAGGAAGTGAGACACGATGACAGCAACAATGATACAAATTTCAAAAGTAGGACAAGGTACGTTAATCCCAATATTGTCCCTATAGATTTGACCTGGGACTTTTGTAGTATTTACGATGCAGCGTTTGAAAAACTTCATCGAGCTGTAGATAATTAAAATCACTTTTCAATTTTATAGTTTAATTTTGAGTTGCTAGATAAAAAAGTATAAAAAAAAAAGGAAAGGAAAAAGAAAAGTCCGCCGGCCCACCCCAAAAACGCCGCCAATGGCCGCCCAACGCGCGCGAGCCACCAGCTTCCCCTCTCTCCTTTGCCACGTCAGCCTCGACGGCGGGGGGCTATTTCGGTCATTACGCGGGAGTCGCCCGGACCGGGTCGCGCCCCGACGACGAAGAATTCTTTTTGGACGGCGCGCCGACCCGCGCCGACCCGCGCGCGCATGAGCTCGATGGAATGTCTTTTTTGCCCGGTTTCGCACGAGCGCACCGGCACGTGACGCCGACGTGTCGCTTTCCTAGCGGTGGATGATGGTGGCGATGATGATGTCTCCTCCTTTTTTACGAGCCGGCGGAACACGCTAAGACGGTGCGAGCGAGTCGCACGGGATCTCCATCTCTCCGCAGCTTTGGAAATTTAAAAATATATATATGTATTTATATATTTACCCGCCAGCGAAAGGTAAGGCGGATGTCGTTCTGTACTGTCCGCGGGAGAGAAAATAAAAACAAAATTTTGCGTACCTTACAAACGGGAGTTACGATGATGTCCGCCTCCGGGACTCGCATTGACGGTTTTGCCCCTCTCCTTAGAGAGGATTTCCCAAACGAAAAATTCGATCTTGGTAGGTTCTTTCTTTCTTTCTATTTTTAACGATTTCGGTAGTTTTAATTGCAATTAATTGAGACTTTGTCCATGGCCGATCGCCAAAAAAAAAAAAATCATGCCGGGCCGACTCCGCATATCAAGGCTTTTTAAGAAAATATAATAATCAGAATCGCATCTTAAATAGGCAACACCGATGAAATTACTATAAAAGCCGATCTTTGAAGCCATCGATTTTTATTTTCGTTTTCTATTAACCAAAGGAATAACCCATTTTTCAATTTATGTTTGGAATAAGAAATTGCGGGTTGAGATATTTCTTAACGCCGAAGTTTACGTGAGAGTCATTTAAATTCATACCTTGAAAATATTTCGTTTTTTATTAACCAAAGGAATAACCCAATTTTCAATTTATGTTTGGAATAGGAAATTGCGGGTCGAGATCTTTCTTAATGTCGAAGTTTACATGAGAGACATTTCGAAATTCATGCCTTAAAAAGATGAAAACATTGACATTGGTGGTAGGAGGGAAAAAGGGCAGGGGGGAATGTTGTCATAATGGAACGTGGGAAGGAAAGGGAGTGTCCGAGAAAGGACAGCACCCCCACAGAAATAGGGGGGAGTAAGTAAGCAGGAATTAATCAGGTTTAAGAGGGGAGCTTAATCATCGTTTGTGGAGACCACGACTCTCTCTCTCTCTACCTACGACCCAGGGCGACTGAGAAGGAAAAAGCAAGAAGGAAAAAAAGAAGGGAGGGGAATTGAAAATTTTTTCTCTAGTGAGAGAAAGTGAGAGAAGAACAGCTCAAACTCGACCATCCTCTCCCCTCTCTGCGCTAGAGAGAGAAACGCACCGAAGGAATTCGTGAGAGAGGAAAGGCGTGCGACAGAAAGTTTAGAGAGAGAGAGAGAGAGAACCTGCCTTCTGCCCTCGGATTTCGCTCTGCTTCTTTGCTCATCGGCTTTGTGCTCAGCTCATCGTTCCGTCCGTCCGTCCGTCTGTCTCCGGTCCTTTCTCGCTCTCCGGATTGGCGGTCGGAGCTTGGGACCACCGGCGGCGGCGGCGGCGCCCGATCTGGGTGGCCGACGAGTCCGATTCCCGCGCGGCTCGGTCGTAACTCGCATGAGTTGAGAGAGGAGGAGAGGTGGAGGAGATCGACGGCGGTGATTGATTCATCCATGGTCAGTAGCGGTGACGTGTTGTTGTCGTCGTCATTCGATCGGTGTATAGATTTCGGACTCGCTGGTTTCGCTGCGTTCAAATCGGTTGAGCTTTCTGAGGTTTTGGTTTTTTCGATTGGACGTGAAGCTTGCCTGTTCGATGTCGTGGATGAAAAGCGTCTTTTTTTCTTTTTTTAGCTGAGATAGCGATGCGCTTTAATTGCGGAAGAGCTTGAGGTGAAGCTGCTTGGGTTTTTAAGTAAAAATTTTCAGCTTGATATCAGTGTTTTGACTTGAGACGGCTTGAAGTATTTGATGAATCCATTTCGGTGTTAATTGAATACGCACGACTAGTGGTAGAGGCCCATAGTGAGTAGCGATCGGTATGACTAGTTGGAACTTAGAGGTGAGGCGAGTGACTAATGGTGATTGGATCATGGAATAGAATATGGCTACCGCAGATGAAAACTCTGGAGAATTAAATATCGGTTTAGGCATCTAATTCATGCTTGCTGGCAGAATTCCTAGTTAAGTGAAGATGGTTTATAAACCTGCAGCAATTGAGAAAATTGTGTGTTCCCATGTCAACTTGAGGGAATGATACGGCGTTGCGAACTTGTGCCCGCCTCTTGATTTATTTCTAATTCCTAGTCCAAATTGGACGTTATACTTTTGAAATCCAGCTTCAATTGAATTTTAAAATTTCATGCAATACTTCAAATTGGATGTTATACTTTTAGTTTTAGAGTGCTCAAGTGGCATTGAAACCACCTGAATTTGCATGCAATGGACAGCCTCAAGCATGATTGCACGATATTCATCGAATGGGGTTAAAGCCCAATGAAGAACGACACGTGGTTATGTTGTTAAAACGTAATATCGCAGTTATTCTATTTATAAGTGTGCATGGAAACTACCACAAAACACCACTGTGTGCTTTCAATGGAAAAACAAGTGACGTGATTGAGGACGGTTAATATATGCTTATCAACACTTACCTCCTTGCAACCAACAGCATGGTTTGCAAGATACTTGTAAAAACCAATTATGGGAAAATTTATGATTATCAAGATTATCTAGAGCTGGCCCTAGAGAAGTTTGTGATGTTGATAATTTTTGGCAAATCTCTCTACCTCAAGTAGTTTTGTGGACAATTGTTTATTCAAAGATACATTCTTGAATAGTTTTCTTGCAGCCTTTTAACATTTTTTGATGTGCTCAAATCATTGCAGGCTGCATCGGTGAATATTATAGTTGGTTCTCATGTATGGGTCGAGGATCCAGTGCAGGCCTGGATTGATGGTGAAGTTTTCCGCATTAATGGTGAGGAAGTTCATATTCATACAACAGATGGAAAAACGGTGAGTTTTCTACTACACTTAGTCTGCTAATGGGGTTTCCTTATAGTAAAAGTTGAGATTTTTCCTACCAAATATTATGCTATTGTCTGTCCAAATGACATTCTATCCAACTTTTAGGGCCGGTACATGTTGAGATGGTTCTGTTTTAGAGTTTTACTGAGAAAGAGAAGATTCTATTAGAAAATTTTACTGAGCAAGTCTTGTTGTACTTTGGTACTAAGGGGAGAGAGGATGGTTTAGTCAGAAAAGTTTTGCTGGAATGAGGAGCGCCGAGACACTCCTTGTTGTGCTACTGATGATGCTATTTCTGGGGGGATCATAATAAAATTGGATTCACGTTGCAGGTTGTTAGTAACATATCGAAAGTATATCCAAAAGATATGGAAGCTCCTCCTGGAGGTGTGGATGACATGACGAAGCTTTCGTATTTGCATGAACCGGGAGTTCTTCATAACTTAGCCATGAGATATGAACTCAACGAAATCTATGTAAGATGCTGAGTTTCTTTATTTAAAAATACAAGCTAAACTACTAGGTTGAAGAAAAACTGAAAGTGACAATTGTTTTTTCTTTTTTTGGGCTATCAGACATACACAGGGAATATACTCATCGCAGTGAACCCATTTCAACGGCTACCTCACTTGTATGATACTCACATGATGGAGCAGTACAAGGGTGCAGCATTTGGAGAGTTAAGCCCTCATGTGTTTGCTGTTGCCGATGTTGCATACAGGTGAACCTTTATTTGATTTAGAGTAAGAATCAAAAGTTTCTCGGAATGCATCTTCTGATCTTGTCAGAGATATACGACAGGGCAATGATTAATGAGGGAAAGAGCAATTCGATTTTGGTAAGTGGAGAAAGCGGTGCTGGTAAGACTGAGACAACGAAGATGCTCATGCGATATCTTGCATATCTGGGCGGTCGATCTGGAGTGGAAGGACGGACAGTGGAACAACAAGTTTTAGAAGTAGGATGAAGTTCTCCCATGCTATTGTACATATTGATCTTTTGTTTCTTTCCATTGATGAAGGTCTATGCCTTTTGTGTTTCATCGAAATTGTGTACTTAGCTATGCGCTTGGTCTCTGACTTTCACAGTCTAATCCAGTTCTTGAAGCATTCGGCAATGCAAAGACGGTCAGGAACAATAATTCAAGGTGAGTAGCCAATAGATATTCTGCCTGTTGTGATGATTAAAACCTGGACACTAGTTTGAAAGACAGCTGTGGAGTGTTCCTGCTTTACCTGCTTCACTTCCTGGATGTTCTGCTTGAACTTAATCTGTTTCACAGCCTGCACAAAAATCTAGTGTTACCCTAATCTTAAGAAATGAATCTGAGATCACTACAGTGTTCAGAAATTAATGGAAAGGCTGATGATTGTTGGGCCATTTTAGACCTCAAATTTCTTGCGTATTTCTATGTGCCCATCGGCCTCTAGATCCCGTTCATTTCTCTTAAAAGGAATACTTGGATAGCATTTGAGATTGTTTATATTGAGGAGGGATTATCTTACAACTTTTCTGTGTGTGCTGGGTTTACTCTAATGTAGTCGTTTTGGAAAGTTCGTGGAGATCCAATTTGACAAGAGTGGGAGGATATCTGGGGCAGCTGTAAGGACTTATTTGCTTGAAAGATCTCGAGTTTGCCAAATTTCAGATCCTGAGAGAAACTACCATTGCTTCTACCTTCTTTGTGCGGCTCCGCAAGAGGTGATTGCTCTTGTGACTTCTTCAGTGTTTAATGTGCTTCTCTAAACCATGGTTAATGATAGTTTCGATCTCTTTGGATTCCTAAGAAATGATTGAATACTTGCTTCAGGAAAGAGAGAGATACAAATTGGGAGACCCTAGGTCATTCCATTTCTTAAATCAATCCAGCTGTTATGAGCTGAATGGGATCGATGATGCCGAGGAGTACCTTGCAACCAGAAGAGCCATGGATGTTGTAGGAATTACCGAGGAAGAACAGGTTTGTCTTTTCCTTTTCTGTCAAGAACTCTCAGAAATAGCCATCAATTCCAGTTGAATTTAATATCATTGCAAATGCTTATTTCAGGAGGCAATTTTTAGGGTAGTAGCTGCAGTTTTGCATCTTGGAAATGTTGAATTTGCAAAGGGGCCGGAAATTGACTCTTCAGTCATTAAAGATGAGAAGTCTAGGTTCCATCTGAACACAACAGCTGAGCTGCTTAGGTTGGACGTAATTACCCTGCTTTTAGTGATGCCTGTATATGGTGTTTAACCGCATGCCGCTAACTTATATATATTAATCTCTCACAAGATGCGATGTCAAGAGCTTGGAAGATGCAATGATTAAGCGTGTAATGGTGACCCCTGAGGAGATCATCACAAGACCTCTGGATCCTGTTGCTGCTCTTGGTAGCAGGGATGCCCTAGCCAAAACTATTTATTCTCGCCTGTTTGATTGGTAATTAACCTTCTCAACTCTCTACTGCTTTCTGCCTGCTTTCCTGGCTTGCCCTGAATTTGCATGTCTTTTGCTTCATATGTTGTCCCATGAATCCCAAGGACTTTATTTTTTCTACTTTTGCTATGGATTATCAAGAGGGTGAGCCTTGATGTAGCTGTAAAAGGTTATTCCATTATGGCCTGACATCACAGGTTCAAGTCACGGAAACAGCGTTTAAGAAATTAGGGGTAGGCTGCAGAGATTAACCCCTCCAAAATCATGCAGCATGGGAACACTTCTGCAGTGGGACGCTCTTGCTATGGAATACCAGGAAGATGACTAGGAATAGGATAATCACAGTCCACTAGAGGCCTTTCATGGAACGGCATATACATAAACCCTTTAGCTGTAGCATTAGAGGGATCGATCTGTCAGCTGTTTTCAAAGATTCAGTATTCTATTGGAATGGGAAACATTTACCAGACCAGTCTATCATACTTAGTTGGATTAATTATCGAGTCTTTTTCTGTGAAAATGTACTCTTTCAATGAAATTATGAAGAAACTTGAGCAACAAAGACACCTGAACTGTATATTATGCTGTTTGCTTTTCAAGTAAAATCATGCTCAAAGCCTATATTGAGTTAGTGTTGCTATTTTTTCCTTGCTATTAAGACTACGATTGATGCTTGCTTCTGTTGATCTTTCGAATGATGGGGGTTGTTTTGTTATATTTGTTAATTTATAAACCAGCAATACAACTATAGTCCCCTACAAAAGTTTAAGCTTTGACAATTTCCTTTTTCTTCCCAGGCTTGTGGATAAGATTAACAGTTCAATTGGGCAAGATCCCAACTCAAAGCAATTGATTGGGGTTCTTGATATTTATGGATTTGAAAGCTTTAAGTTCAACAGGTGAGCTGTTAACTTTACACATGCATGACTGGAAGCATATGATCGACACTTGGATCTTACTATTGTTCTTTACTAGCTTTGAGCAGTTCTGCATCAATTTCACAAATGAGAAACTGCAACAACATTTTAACCAGGTTCATCAACTGTAAAACACTTTTATGCCCCTATTTTAAATATATTTTGGGTTCCCTACCCTGATCTTTGGTAATGTGTGTCCGCAGCATGTCTTCAAGATGGAACAAGAGGAATATACCAAAGAAGAGATCAACTGGAGCTACATAGAGTTCGTTGATAATCAAGATGTCTTGGATCTGATTGAGAAGGTGTCTTGTCCTCACCAATATATCTTTTGCTGAATCCTTAATGAGCTGTTATCAGATTTTTAACCTAATTTCATGGTGAATTAGAAGTTCCTCATGATTTCTTGAATGTTGTGTATTGCTAACATCTAAAACATTTAAAATCTTGCAGAAGCCTGGAGGGATCATTGCCCTTTTAGATGAAGCCTGGTATGCGGACAATTAATTTTTCTATTTTCTTTTTATATAATTTCATTTTGTTACTGTTTCATGATTTTTGGATCCCCATGATGGACTTGTATATCATAGCAGGATATCTATCTATTAGTCACATCAATAAAATGTAAGTCTGGCTTTGATATCTGACTTATACTCATTGTTTTGCAGCATGTTTCCTAAGTCGACACATGAAACATTTGCTCAGAAGTTGTATCAAACCTTTAAGAACAACAAGCGCTTTATCAAACCTAAGCTTTCTCGCACAAGTTTTGCAATATCTCACTATGCTGGGGAGGTCACTATTGTTTCGCTTTCGTCAATTAAAGTTGGACCTAACAGTCCTTTATACATGACTATTGACTGTTTCTTATTGTTTCCCAGGTTAATTATCTGGCTGATCAGTTCCTTGATAAGAACAAAGATTATGTCGTGGCGGAACATCAGGGTCTTTTGGCGGAATCCACGTGCCCCTTTGTGGCAGGTCTATTTCCTCCACTTCCTGAAGAATCATCAAAGTCCTCCAAATTTTCTTCAATTGGTTCCCGGTTTAAGGTATGTTAGCTTCTGTTGTTCGTCGGTTGTCTTGGTGGAATACTAAGGACGAGTTTGGGAAAACTTTAAAAAAGCAGCTTTATACTTCCAAAGTCTTTTGACTGAAAGTTTTCATGCCCAAAGTCTCCCTTTTGAAAGCCCAAAGTCCAGAGCTACTGCCGCTTTGACTCAAAGGACTTTCGGAATCAAAAGCTGGTTTTCAAAGTTTTCCTGAACTCACCCTTTGTCCTACTATCATTTTTGAGTTCATTTGGTTTACAAATTAACTTTATCAGTAATAAAATCCTAAATACTTCACTCTAGTCTTTAATTATGAAAAGTGCCTTATATCTTTGTAGTTATGGAATCTTCCCTTCAGATTATATCTTTGGCCTTAATTGAGCTTAGTCCAGCTCATTAAGCACATTAATGCATTGTGACTTACTTGCATCTTTGCAAGTCAGAGGTGATCTTGGGAAAGCAACTTGCTGAAGAGGAGGCAATTCTCTTGAGAGCATCCCAAAGCTAGGTCAAACTAAGGTCTTTGAAATAGAAAGAGCAAAAACCAGGATCTATTTCGTGGAAATTCCTACTGAAAGGAGATGTCTATGGAGCTTCAATTAGTGAAATTTCCTTTTTGTTTCTTCCTATTATATTGTTGCTAATGTACTAATACTTGAAAACACCAGATGTATCGCGTGCAGATTGTAACATTGTATCATAGCACACTTACCAGAAAAAAAGTCATAGCACACTCTACAAACTATTGATGTTTCAATTTGCATACTCTATGATAAAGTCATAGGATTGGTCTTGGGACTGGCTTAGAGAGATCACCTCATGCAGAAAGAAGGAAATGTGACTTGGCACGTGCCAAGAAGTTTCCATTATTGTAGGAATGCTATTGCAGCTTCATAAATTGCTTTATTTTTAAAGTGCCTCTGTTTAAACATTGCTACTTCAGATAACTCGACTCTAGAGATTAGTATTTGATCATCTTCATTGCTGTGGCACAAATACTGCATTTAATCTAAGAGTTGGATGTGTTTTCAAATGCAGTTGCAACTTCAATCCTTGATGGAGACATTAAGTTCCACAGAACCTCATTATATCAGATGCGTGAAGCCAAACAATGTGCTGAAGCCTGCCATTTTTGAGAACTCCAATATAATTCAACAGTTGCGCTGTGGAGTGAGTATACTTCACTTTTTTTCTGTTCAACTTGTTAACTTGAAAGCTCATTTTACAGTTTTTCCTTCCTATCTGAACCTTCTTTTTTCTTTTAGGGTGTTCTCGAGGCAATTAGGATTAGTTGTGCTGGATATCCGACTCGACGGACATTTTATGAATTTCTTCTCCGTTTCGGTGTCCTTGCCCCAGAGGTTCTGGAAGGAAAGTGAGTGTCATATCCCTGGGATTATTTGGTATTTTTAACATCAGTTATGTATTTACATACCTAACATGGTAGTGGCAGATACAAATGGGCGCAACCACCAAATGTTGCATTATCCTTATTCTTCCTGATGGTTTTGTCTTGTTATGCTGGCTATTTTTTATGGCCTCATTGTGTTCTTCCTCTGCAGTTATGATGACATGACAGCTTGTCAAAAGATACTGGACAAAATGGGACTGAAGGGCTATCAGGTACTTTAACCATCTCCTTCACTGCCACCTTTTCCTTTTTTGAGATGCCACGGAAACAAGTTGTCTGATTGGAGACATAAAATATCCCGCATGGAAGTTGTCCACTACTACTCATTCATCATCCTACATGCATAAGGTGAAGATATGGAAGCAGGAATGGCTAAACGAATGAGATGAGTTAATGTAGAAAACCGTAAGGACTCAGGCCATTTATAAAAATATACTGTAGATCTTTTTTCGTGACCATACTTGACATATCAAAATTTTACATGACTTTCAGGCATGTTCCATAATATATGGAGAATGTGGAAGCTTGAAAGTCTAATTGACATAAATGAATCGTTTAAGGCAATGAACAGCAGCGTAGTGTGAGGCCTCCCATTTTCACGACTGAAAATATTGACATTTGTTGATGGCTGTGCCTAATTGATCGGATAATTTGCATTGCTTGAGAACTTGCTGCACCTATGGCGATTCTTGTCCATTGAGCTGGACGAGACATCCTCTTCGAGACACAATTTATTGAGCATTAGATTAGGAACTAGTCACTTTTATAGCAAACCTTAGACATTCTTGAAGTTAGCTGACTCACGTTGCCTTCTAGTGTTTGAGTGAATTTTTAGCTCTCTGCCTTGCGGGATAGAGACAATTGAAGAAACAAAAAACCAAGTTAGTGTACCAATGTCTTGGCCTAGTTACACTCAGGGTATTGTGCCTTCTTAAATCATGGATATACCTGTCCCTCCATAGAAGTATACATGGACCATTGCTGGTGTTGGCTGACTTTTATCCCTTGCAGATAGGAAAGACGAAAGTTTTCCTAAGAGCTGGGCAAATGGCAGAATTGGACTCAAGGAGAGCAGAGGTGCTAGGAAATGCAGCAAGAATAATTCAAAGGCAGAGTCGTACATATATTGCTAGAAAGGAATTTATTGCATTGCGTAAAGCAGCAATTACGATGCAATCTTGTTTGCGAGGTATATTTTCTTCTTTGAAACTGTATCACATATGTCTGTTTCTGCCTCTCAGGTTTTTACTTAATGGACAAGTGAAATGGAAATGCTGGCGTCTCCATTGCTTGGCTTTTTAACACATGATTGTAGTTCCTTATGAAAATAGGAAGTCTGTGAGGTGTCCTACTGAGAAGTATTATATTTTGTTCAGCTTCCATGTGGTCCATACCATCAATTGTGTTTCAGCCTCGTAAATATACTAATACTAATTAAAATGATAACTGTCATTTTATTTGCCACTATGAGTAGGTAAACTGGCATGCAAGCTCTATGAGCAGCTGCGAAGGGAAGCATCAGCCTTGAAGATTCAGAAGAACTTCCGCCAATATGTTGCAAGACAGTCATACCTTTCTGTAAGGCTGTCTGCAACCACATTGCAAACAGGTTTAAGGGCCATGACCGCTCGAGATGAATTTAGATTCAGAAAGCAAACTAAGGCTGCTGTTATTATTCAGGTCTCAATACTGACTCTCTTTGAATTTATTGTCCTTGATGGAAGCTTCAAAGTTAACTCTAGATGTTCTGGAATGCGATTGAGTTCAAACTAAAAATGATCATGATCATTGTTTATTTTCCTTCTCTGCAGGCTCATTTGCGGTGCCACATTGCATATTTATATTATAAAAGTCTTCGCAAGGCTGCTATCGTTACACAATGTGGTTGGAGAGGACGAGTTGCTCGTCGAGAACTCAGAAAACTAAAAATGGTTTGATTTTACCTTCTGCTGACACATCTTGCTTCAAGCATGGTTTTATGCCCACTCGATAAATTCAGGCACTGACTGCTTTTGTTTATTTATCTAGGCTTCACGAGAAACAGGTGCTCTCAAAGAAGCTAAAGACAAACTAGAAAAGCGGGTGGAAGAGCTTACGTGGCGCTTGCAGTTGGAGAAGCGATTAAGGGTATGTTGTCTTGGACTGGTCTTCAGTGTTGTGAGCTCAATTTTTGGGACAAACAACTCCATATGGGTAACTTACTGTTTTCTTGTTATGTAATATGAATTTCAGACGGATTTGGAAGAGGAAAAGGCACAAGAGATTGCTAAGTTGCAGGAGGCTTTACATGCTATGCAAATACAATTGGAAGAAGCAAATGCCAAGGTCATCAAAGAACGAGAGGCAGCTCGAAAAGCTATTGAGGATGCTCCACCGGTTGTGAAGGAGACTCCTGTGATAGTGGAAGACACAGAGAAGATCAATAAACTAACAGCTGAGATAGAGAGCTTGAAGGTACACCATCATACTAAGTATTGTATTATCTTTAGCACATGGTCTCATATACTACTTCTGATCTTATAATGATTTCTGGAACCAAACCTACTGGTGGAATAATGGCTAATTAGTCTGAACTAGAAAATTTGAAAAATCAAGGACATCAATTCGGTAAGTTTGCTGCTTGGTGCTGCTGATAACTGTAATAGCTGTGGGTTTAGTAAGTTAAATGAAATACTAAAAGCTTGCTGGAGATTAAGTGATAATTTGGTGGTGCTGAAGCCAATTGGCATGCAAATTTTGAGTGATGCTACAGGCTTTAACAAAAGAAAGGACAATTCTCTTGACTCTCTTAGATGAGGATTTTCTCTTGGAAGCAATTCTAATAGGGGTGATGCTCTTTCTGTAATCATGTAAAAAAGAGAAATGATGACTTTTGGTCGATCTCAAGTAACAACTGAACTGAATATAACAATTAGATATGTCAGCTTCTGTTTAAGCATGGATGATCAGGAGGTCATTTGCGTGGAGTAACAACCAAGTTTTTTTTTTTTTTTCCCGAATATAGCCTAGTTTAGTATTCTCAAGCTTTGTGCATGTTTATTTGCCCTATGTCTGCAAATATATGATCATATCAAATACTGAGCTAGAAAATCTGTCTGTTTTTTTTTTTTTAAACTATGGATTGGCATGATCAGTGTTATTGCTTCACCCATTTCATCTATGTTTACTGAATTTGAAATTAGCATGATACACTAAGTTAAAAAAGCTTTGTGGCTTCACAGGCTTTGCTTACATCAGAAAGAACAGCAGCAGAAGAGACAAAGAAAGCCCATGTGGATGCGAAGGCCAGAAATTCAGAGCTGGCTCGAAAGCTTGAAGATACAGAGCGAAAAGCTGATCAGCTTCAGGATTCTGTGCAGAGGTCTGTTAGATGCAAATATTCTCAGTGGCTCTAAACTGCCACATCTTATGCTGATGTCTGTATATTGTCTTGTTTTATGAACACAGAAGCTTATATCTTCCTTGCTTCAGACAATGATTCCTTTGCTCAAGGAAATATATGTTTAAAATGTTGGTTTTGTTTCTGTTCTTCAGGCTAGAAGAGAAATTGTCCAACACAGAGTCAGAAAATCAAGTACTGCGTCAGCAAGCACTGACTATGTCACCGACAGGGAAAAACTTGTCTGCACGACCAAAGACTGTTATTATGCAGGTAAGGATAGGCCTTTATTATTGCTGTTGCTGTTTCATGTGATCATAGATTTTAAATTTGGGAAATAAAATGCAGAGAACTCCTGAGAATGGAACAGTTACAAATGGAGAAACAAGGGTTGCATCGGTGAGAACTTACATTTATTTAATTAATGCTACTTATATCAGGAGTTTTTGGTAAAGCATTTGTTCAATGTACTGCTTCTTTTGCAGGATATGTCTTTGGCTACACCAACACGTGAACCTGAATCTGAAGAAAAACCACAGAAATCGCTCAATGAGAAGCAGCAGGTTAGTGGCGATTAGACTTGCATGAAATTAATGTCCCCTTAATGCATACTTCGTTTTTCACATATTCATTCTATTCTAGCTTTCCTGGTCATATTTTATTCCAGTCCAGAATAATTTTCAATTGTTCTCTCTTCAGGAAAACCAGGAACTGCTGATAAAATGTATATCACAAAATTTGGGTTTTTCTGGGGCCAAACCTGTTGCTGCCTGTGTAATTTACAAATGTCTTCTTCATTGGCGATCATTTGAGGTTGAAAGGACTAGCATATTTGACCGTATAATCCAAACAATAGCTTCAGCAATAGAAGTAAGTGTCCTCTTCAACCACTTTTCTCTCCATTCTGTAATCTCTAATTTCTGTCTGTGGGATTATTTAAAATTGGTCAGTTCACAAGGGATTTCACCAGTCACTGATGGTCTCTGCAAATTGATGAAGGTCCCGGATAATAATGGCGTGTTAGCTTATTGGTTATCAAACACATCAACGTTGCTGCTGCTGCTTCAACACACTCTTAAAGCAACTGGAGCAGCTAGCTTGACGCCACAGCGGAGGAGAACATCGTCTGCTTCTCTTTTTGGGAGGATGTCACAAGTAATGAAACAAAATTTTGGATATCTGCTGTCACATGATTTACTTTCCATGATTTGAGTTCCATCTGTTTGCAAACTTCACCATTTGAAATTGTAGGGGCTACGTTCATCTCCTCAAAGTGCTGGACTTTCGTTCCTCAATGGTAGAGGGCTCACAAAGCTGGATGATTTGCGACAAGTTGAGGCCAAGTATCCAGCTTTGCTCTTTAAGCAACAGCTTACTGCTTTTCTGGAGAAAATTTATGGAATGATCCGAGACAGCCTGAAGAAGGAGATTTCTCCATTGCTTGGGCTATGTATCCAGGTAGCTGCTGAGTTGGACTCAATTATGATGCAGTTAATTTTTACTTATTGCCATAAGCTAGGTTATACTGAATATCACAGTCAAGTAGGAAGCTATAAAGTTCCTTCTGCTCAGAGAAAATCAGATCGATGGTAACACAGCAAGATATTGGCTGTAATTTTCTTTTGAGACTTCTAAATCTCCACCATGAAAACATGAGCCAGCTGGTATGCATGTCATGTGTGATTGAGGAAGATAAGGGAGAGTGATAATGTAGACCTTTCCATGTGCCCAAGACAAGCTCTATGATTCGTCCCAATTTCTCAATTGTGGTTTACAGCACAGAACATTTACTTTTATAATGCTGGTCTCTGGAATGTAGACCAGTTGCCGACATTCAGGATATAAATTAGTCGTAGGTTTCTCCTGAGTGTGCTTTGAAGTGTCTCCTGCTTAAGTATTCATGAAACCTAATGCAGGCTCCCAGGACATCAAGAGGTAGTTTGGTCAAAGGACGTTCTCAAGCTAATGCGGTTGCTCAGCAAGCTTTGATTGCTCACTGGCAAAGCATAGTGAAAAGCTTGAACAATTATCTCCAGACATTGAAAGCAAACAATGTAAGTAATTTGAAAGTTAAAACCTATTGCTGCTAAAGGTTCTTCCTTGCCTTTTACTAACTATGCATTCTGATTATGATTCCTCAGGTCCCACCTTTCCTAGTTCGTAAGGTGTTCACACAGATATTCTCCTTCATAAATGTTCAGCTGTTTAACAGGTGACTGATTGTAAAGCGCAATAGTATCACCAGTGAACAAATAAGTTCATGCGCCGTCAGTATCTAATCGACAAACTTTTGCATTCTTCTTTTGCAGTCTTCTTTTGCGGCGAGAGTGTTGCTCATTTAGTAATGGCGAGTATGTAAAGTCAGGGTTGGCTGAACTAGAGCAGTGGTGCCATCAGGCAACTGAGGAAGTGAGCACTGGCTTTCTCTTGGATGATTTGGGCATTTCATTGTTCCTTTTTTTTTTTGGATTTTTGGTTTCTGTCGCTGAACTCTTGTTGTAAGCAGTATGCAGGCTCAGCTTGGGATGAATTGAAGCATATTAGGCAGGCCGTTGGATTTTTGGTAACGTACACTTGAATCTCTAATCTAGTAAGATCACCAGCGAAGAAGTTGCTGACTCTTTCTCCTTCGAATTTCTTAACAACGCAGGTCATACATCAGAAACCCAAGAAGACCTTTAACGAAATCACAAAAGAACTTTGCCCGGTGAGTGAATTGCCACCTTTGCACAACTCAAGCCTTGTGCTGTAGTTTTCTTTTTCGTCCGCTTGTTGGACATGCTCTTGAAATTTCGTGTATGCTTCTCTGCCTTTTCAGGTTCTAAGCATACAGCAGTTGTACAGGATCAGTACGATGTATTGGGATGATAAATATGGCACCCATAGCGTGTCTTCAGAAGTAAGTAAATAGTCTATCTGCATAGCGCAGTGCTGATTTATGGTCCCTGTGGTATACACGCAACTGATCTGTTCGCATTGGCTCAAGTTTATTCTAACTTCCAATTTTCCTTGTTCAGGTTATTTCGAGTATGAGGGTCATGATGACCGAGAACTCCAATAATGCGGTCAGTCACTCGTTCTTGCTGGACGATGATTCAAGGTATTCCATTATGCTTTTCTCCATATCTTTTTGACAGCAAGCAAGCCTTGGCTCCCTCTTTACCATCCTTCAAGAACGCAACTTTTTCTAATTAGGTCTGTCGAATGGGTGGGATGGTTTGACTCATATTGACCCATTTAACCCGTTTTGACCAATTTTCATGCGATATAAATTTGATGACCCATATCCGACCCGACGCATATTCAACTCAATCCATATTATCGAAACACATTAATATTTAACTCAATTTAGGTTAATCTGCTCCCACCCATTTAATTTATTTTAAGCTTTTCATATATATGTTGAATAAAAACTTCACATCAAATTTAAAAACTAAATTAAACAATAAAAAATTAGTAAATAAAATAAAATATGCAAAAAACCTTTAGCCAAATCTAAGAAAGCTTATTTCTTATGATTTTTTTTTCTTTAAAATGGCATTGCTAAAACACTTTAATGCAATACAAATTTAATGGACAATTTTTTATAATTTTTATAAAAATTGAATTTTTAATTATTCTCTTTTTTTTTTTTTTTTTTTTTTTATTCTCATTCGGCCGGCCGCCAACCACAACGATGGCTGGCGGCGGCCAAGAGCTCGCCCTCCGTTAGTGAGCTCGAGGCTAGCCGTAGTTGGTGAGGCTTGAGTCTCACGAGTTGTAGGCCTCGCCAGATTGACAAGCTTCGAGCCTCCCCAGATGTCGGTGGAGCTCTAACCTCACCAATCATTGATGAGGCCTTGGCCTTGCTCGATTGGCGAGATTGAGCTCGCTTGACATTGGCGAGCTCGAGCCTCGCCAGATTTGGCGAGCTCAAGCCTTGATAGTTGTCGGCTCGGCCGTTGTTGTGCTGGCCATTGGCTAAGGAAGGAGGAAGAAAAAAAACATAAAAAATAATTATAATTTCGATTTTTATAAAAAAAAAAAAAAAAAAAAACATTTTTATAAAGCTAAAAGGGGAAAGAGATGGTGAGGCTTGGGTTGAAAATGGGTTTTTAAGTCAAATCTATTTAAGACCCATTTAACTAGTCTCTTCTTTAAAATATAAGTGACTCATATATAACCTACATCAAAATTTAAGTGATCCATATATGATTTAAATAGGTCATATATGGGTTTAATACTCATTTGGACACCTTTATTTCTAATCAAAGCCTTAAATTTTAATGCAGCATTCCCTTCTCCGTGGATGACATCTCGAAGTCAATGCAACAAGTAGACATAGCCGATGTCGATCCTCCACCATTGATACGCGAAAACTCCGGTTTTGGTTTCTTACTTCCACGTGCAGAATGAGGGCGCGATCACATCTTCGGGCCTCGACTTTCAGTCTCCTCAAACACCGAGCTTCGACTGATCAAAACCGACAACCTTGTGCATATATTGTTTTGTTCAGTGTCCATATATTACATATTCTCCACCAACCTGGTCCACTCATATTTGGTTGATGGCCGGGTTGATTCAATTCTTTTTTTCTTCCCCTCAAGTCACTTCGACGCGAGGGGCATTCTTTAGTTTGAGCCATGTCACTAAGGTGGTGATATGTGCCATTTCAGATCGGTGGGTTGGATCCCGCCAATTCGGTCTCGCCTCCAGCAGGCAATTTTCATGTTTGTTTTGGCCTTATTCCTTTTCTTTTTCTCGGGTGAGGGCTTCATTCATATTTGGATATGGGTTTGGTTTCTCAGGTGTTATAGTGGTTTGGGAATTCTTTATTTCCTCAATGTAAGTGGTGATAGCAGTTGCAGTTCCAAGGGGCAATTTTATGTATTGTACGTGAGAAGTAAAGTAATTCAATTATTAATTTTTCCTTCAAAGACGCAACATTGTCATCTGTGGACGATGCATTTTTGTCGCGGAAACCAAGTTCCGGTGTCCTCTTGCATTCATCGGTTTTAGTGGTACGGATACAGATGCTTAGAATGGCCTGACGCAATTATAATGGATCATCCTCAAGCACGAAGCATAAACAGGCAACTGATATGCGACAACATTTCCAAGAACTCCAAAAACAAGAGCGAAATCTTGTCACAAACTTATTCTGCTTTTGCTTATCACTACATCATCTTGATTTGAGTAAAAAATTTTTCCTCTGGGCTACTCGCATGATTCAACATAAGTTCGAGCTTTTTTCTGAACCTTTGAGGACATTCCACGTCCAAAACATTGCAACAAAACTTCGAATTCACCTCCATGATAACCCTCTCTTACACTCCAGTGAATAACAAACTCTCCAAAAGAAAAAAGAATCAGTAAAGGATGCGACCTTGCAGCATCGTTGAGCCAGCTTGACGTGTGAGCAACCATCAGGCAACCGAGGCGTGGGCACGGTGGAAGTTCTACAAGCGAGTATTTGAGTCTGATGTTTACCTATGTGCGCTACGATTGGTGCGTTTCAGTGGAGTCATCTGCGTTGGGAGGATTGTCCGTCGCAACAGGGGCTTGTTCCTGCTGGTTTTGTACTTGTCGCGTCTCCGTTTTCTTCTTCTCCTTGAGAATGACCTGCCTTGGCATAACTTCCAAGAGAAAGCTTCCGCCGTTCCAAATTGTTGCAGACACCTTTAGTATTTGGAAGACCACGTGCAGTCTATAGGACAAAAAGATGGGGACCGTGAGCGCCATGGTCGCCACGGTAAATATTCCTTGAAGCAGAGTGTACATGAAAAGCCGATTGTTATCCCCCAGTAAGCCGCTCAGACGCCACCATATGTTGTTTGCTTTCTGTGCCTTCTTGGACAATTCCCTATGGTCATAAGCCAAAAGATTTCAGAATAGCACTCTGAAATTTTTTCCAGTGGTTGTGGGTATGCGAGTATGCACTCTGATTTTTGTGGAATAAATGGGAAAAGACAGAGACAGAGACAGAGAGAGTCGACAAACCTATAAGAAGTCATAACTTCAGGATCTCTTAACAGTCTTTGTCGACGCAGAACATTAACTATGAGAAAATAGAGAACCTGCCATAGAGTATAAGCAACTAAGGGAATCACAAACAGCCAAATCCAGAGATAGGATTTGTCTTCCACATACGGCCATGAGACTCTTTGTGCTGTCCCTTCAGGGTGCATGGCAGCAAATGTCGTGGGATTCCACCATCTTATGGTAAAAAAGACTATTCCTGAATGAACAATGACTCTCTTTTAATGGATAATCGAACATTTTTTCAGGAGTCATTTGGACATAAGCAGCAGCCCTAGAGTTATAGCTCCAAAAAACACTTCCTTAAAGCAAAAAGAATCTCTTCATGTTTTCATAAGTTCAGGTACTGTGATTGTTGAATCCATGAATTTGAAGAATCATTTAGTGGAGAAGTTAAAAATATGGAGGTAAGTATGCTAAGATCTCAATCAAGAAGCAGCCTCATGAGCTGTGATGAAATAACGTTATAACTTGCACTTGATAAAGCCATAGAATAGTGTCATACAGGCGCCCTCTTCATTCTCCATTACAAATCCCTCGATTGTTTTTTTCTTCACATTGAGAATGACTAAGATTGGTGCCATTAATCATAAAACCAACTTACCTCAAGAAAGAATTCCAACTTAAAAAGGAAATGCCACAAAATGAACCAGCAACAGAAGCTCTCTAGGGGAAGAGGAGCAGAACATAACAACCATGAGCTTACTAAATGCTTCCAGTTCCTTTCTATAACTCTCATCACTGGATTAATTTAGTTACTAGACAGATCAGCGAGAAATTCTTCTCATTTTGGTCAGATAAGTAAAAAATGCTACAAGATAGTCCTCATCAGTCAGGAATTTAGGCCGTTCCATAACTTAGAAACTTACACATTTATTAAATTTTATTTAAGCTGAAAGAAATATCAATGCAATACTGCAATTGTAAACATTAAAATTGCCCTCAACATCGGCAAGCTGGATTAGAAAAGAAACATCGAAAACAAATACTCAAGATACTTAGTATGCCCAAATGAAGCATGGGAACCAGGAAAATTTGTGAGTTTCACAAAATATAGTATTATACAGTGCAACATAAACAATAGGAAGCATCTAAAGTTAGTCACAAAGAATAATGGATTACTACCGAAGAATCATCAAAACTACAGGTACTAAGATCTTTCATGGTGTGACAGTTACTTAGGACATTATGAATGAAGTGTTAAGACAACCGTTTTTAAAGCTCATCACACCTAACGCAACGTATCACTTCTGAATATATAGGAAAAATGGAAGCAGTTCAGATCTAGACTAACTGTGGACTCACCTGGTAAAAGGTGAATGAGCACACTAACAATTTTATCAAGTGAACTAAACACCAAGCTACAACGCCAGACAATCAATGCCCATGCCAATGGTCCCTGCCACAGCATTAAACGTAAAAGGATGAGAATCTCATCATGAAACGACGGACATTTACCCATGCTAGCTCTTTACCTCGGCAAACGAGAAGCAAACCATGAAAAGCTTTTCATTTTTTGGATATAGAAGAAGATCGATCAAGAAGATACTGTTGGCATAGTAGCAGAAGTCCTGTAAGAAACAGTGTAGAATGTCAAACTTCAAAATGCTCAGTTGGAAAGACTCCATGAGATAAAACAATTATTAGAAAATAAATTATGTTGATGATGATATTAAGAAGCTTTAAGAAAAGGAAAATCAACATGGCCCTGCATCTTTTCTGCTTCCTGATGGTGATTTCTTTCTTTCGTTTGTCTTTCTTTGCTCTTATGAGTATCCAAAACTAAAATCAGATCTGGAAATCAGGAATTTTCCATGAGGAACAGAGTCCCTTTTTCAGCTTTTCACCACATCCACCTCCTACTGATACAGTTGACTAATCCTGGCAATACTCAATTTCTGAAACAGGCACAATTTCTGGGTGAAATTCATCTCCGCCTCTTTTCAACTTCTTACAACTTTCACCTTTTTTACCAGCTCCCATATTGACAGAGTTGGATAAACCTAGAAAATACTCAATTCCGTAACTGGCAAAACTTCTGATTAAAATCAATCTTTAAGAAAATCCAGTGCTTAAAATCCCGCCAGCACCACACCAACATCAACACATTAGTCAGTACAAGTACTTAACGTGAGGGATTTAAGAGATTACCAATAGGTAGTAATGCCATTTTTTGAACCGATAGTATATCCACCGAAGGGGGACGAAAATCACATAGAACACACAATATACATAAGGAACATCTTGTGGTCCTGCAGAAGAGGTAAGTTTCAGCAAGTGATGGATTTATGCATCCTATTGACAAGAGAGAAGCAGGATGTCACTTACTGGCTCCAAGCAGGTAGCAAAACCCACCAAACCCGAGGACACCTATCAGATGCGTCACCTAAACATCAATTCGTCAAGTTAAAATTCTGAATTTCCAGGTTCAACAAGTACCCACGACAAAGAATGCCTACCAAATTCCTAAAACTTAAACACCTATTATATTGCGTCACCTAAACATCAATTCGTCAAGTAAAAATTCTGAATATCCAGGTTCAACAAGTACCCACGACAAAGAATGCCTACCAACTTCCTAAAACAAGATAGAAAGCAACATTCATACAGCACCGGCTGCCAAGCCGAAACAAAGACACCCATTCGGCTCGGCTTTCCGGAAACGTAAACGGAGGCAATAACATGACCGCTCGACCGATTCGGCAACCCCGATCCGATTCAGAAATGGCCCCACGACGCTAACTCAGCGAGGTGGCGGGAACCCAACGCCAAATTTCTCTCCCCCTCCCCACCGCGAAGCCCAGGAGCAACAGCGAAAAAGAGAATCAGTAGAAGCTTGCCTTGTTAATGAACCGCTCGTGCTCCTCGGCTCGCTGGGCGATCCTCTCGGCCTGCTTGGAGATCATCTGCTTCGTCATCTCCTTCGTCCGGGCCACTTCCTACACACCCGAAAACAACGCCGCGACGGCGAGATCAAAGAACCACCCACGAACGGAACGACCAACCGAAACCGACCCAGAAGACAAAAACCCGAAAAAAAAAGACCCAAAAGCCTGGCGCACCTTCGATCTATCCCTGAACCTCAGCTTCACCCTGTGGAGCGAATCTCCTCCTCCATTCGCCCCCGCGTCCTCCACCTGCTCTTCGCCGCTCGACATTCCGCCACCGACCGACCGAGCGACCGAGATCGATAGAGATGTAGAGAGAGAGAGGCTGCAGAGGAGAAGTTCCTGCGCTCTTCTCCTACAGGCTGCGCTTAAAAGGGAGAGAGAGAGAGAGAGAGAGAGAGAAAGGAGGCGTTTTTAAGTGGAGGTTGGAGTGAAGATGGTGACGATGATTAGCGAAAGCGACGTGTAATTGAACGAGGAAATCTACGTTGGCCCGAGGCCGGAGTACACAGGAATATTCGTGCATTGGATATTCTCTTCCGTTTTTGTTCATGTGTCTTCCTTCCTGTGGTTATATGTCACTTTTGTTTTGTTGGTTTTCTGTGTTCTACACCACAAAAAGAATATGGGAGTGGAAATTACTTTTGACCGTAAAAATTCATTGAGATTTTCGTGATTAAGAGCAATGTTATCGATAGAGATCGTTTTCATGGAAAATCGTTAATTCTCATTTGTGGGGTAGTTTTAGGGAATGTGATTTCCTTTTTTCCAAGACAGGAAGTTGCTTCCCCCTGTCTAACCTAATTGTTTTCCTTTGATTGATTATTTTTCCATTATCCAAGTACTAGAAAATCGAAGAACAATTATTGAGGCTAGCAATACAATAGGTTGTATGAAGATACTGAAAGACTTTAGTGCAATATCAAACACTCATAACGTAAGATACTGTCATAAGCAAGTCAACGTGTGTGATGTTGGCATGTATATAGAGTGAAGTAAACAAACCACACAATGATATGTAGTGGTTCGATTTTATACCCAAGCCTTTGTTCACTCTAACTAATAGTATTAATAGCGGCTGAATTCCACTAATAATCAGTAATGTAAGTTACAACTGGCTAGTGATATTTTTTTCACATTATAAATCACACTATCAGAATACAATCACTAGACTTACACTTACACACTTGACTATCGATTATTAAAAAACGTAACCAATATAAAAAGAAACTCATAACACAATTGGAGACGATTTCTAACTTAGATAGTATTTGCGGTATTCAATATATCCAATTCTCTTCTCAATTGCTCCGCTCCTTATATACGGAACTCTTCCAACTATTCATTAGAGACCTTCAATGATGCCTAGCTAGCCATTTAAAAGTCATTAGAAACCTCAGATGGAATCATGACTGCTCCTATACGTTTCCTCTGACTATCGTAGGTTTCCTAATATGGAGTCTACTATCACTATCTTGAAGTAGAAAAGCTATTAGTTGTTTTTCTAATTTCTTTTTTGATTTTCCATCTATGAAGTCTAGTCTTGTAACAGTTATTTTCCGTATCATCAACAATCATCTTTCAGCGTATATGTCACCATCATCAAAGCCAATGCATCATCATCACAATCCAATGAACACTATAACCTGTGTAGATTCGGTGACAATACTAGCCAAACCACACATGACGACATGATCAATGATCTTTCCACCTTTATTGATACCCAAAGACTTCAACAACACTAGCTCGACTAGTCCTTCCAAGCTACCATGAGATACTACTCACATTGGTACTTGTTCTCCTAATTGTCAAAGCCTAGTTTCTCGTTTTTGCTGATATAAGGAATTCCATTAACCATTTTCATCATTTGCACTCATCAGAGAAAACATTAGTATTAAAAACAGCTTTGGAATCATCAAAATTTGATAAGGATATTTTCCCAACAATAATTTTTTGGAAACAATTTTCCTTCCAACAAGCCGACCCTTAGCGTACATTCAATCGCTACGATGAAAGAGCCATTTCAAGAGGATTTTTGGAATCTGTGCAGATTAAAAAATTATGTGATTTAAATAGATTAAAGTGCCAATTCAATAGGATCATACAGATTGTAGCGTTGGATTTACATTTCCCTTAACGATTTTTCTCAGACTCATATTGTTTCAAGTGATCGCGTTGCACATAAAGTTCTCAACTTAATTCAGACTATATAGGTAGGCTATATAGTATTGTATCTAAAGATTATACGAATGTTTCTTTACCCTGTTATCATTTTTCCTTTTGCTGTTTGGACTACTTTGTCTGGAATTTGTATCATCGAGTTAACTGCACCCTTAAGATCGCTCAAGATGCACGAAAATTGGCTTGGACAACAATTTAACTCACTAAAATCCAAAAGAAAAGAAAGTTTAAGCTCAACTTGAGGGCTAAGTAAAGCTTGATTCTGTGATCCATGATCAACCAATCAATTTTAGTTCAAAGATAAATAAAGCTTGAAGTAGTATGAGTTAATTATAGTCGGTGTTTTTAATCGAAAATTCAAGATATTGTGTTATACCTCACTTTTATGCTCATGAATCTCGTAAAATGCGCCAGAATTTGATTAATTAGTTATAAACTATGCTCACGGTGAACCATTTACCCTAAGCCTTCTTCAATGATATAAAAAATTCCAAACTTGTAACGATCAACAATAACTACTGAAAATCTACCTACATGGATGCCAAAAAGCAAACAATGTTGACATGGCACTCACATGACTTTAGTGAAATAAAAGCAAAATTGTTTTGACTGAAAAATCATCTAACATAATCTTAATTAATGGTAAATGTGTCAAATAGATACGTGTTTAGAGTTTTTTATACCACAAGAAAAATTTATGGTAAATGTATCATAGTTGACATAATTTAAGATTTTTGACATCACAAAAAAAGATCCATGTACATGTATTGTAATGGGTATAATTAAATTTTTATTTTTTTAAAATTTTTCCCTTGGTTGTATCCGTGGAGCACTTAGGGTGTGGATGATAAAATTTTTGAAAGAGAAATAGATTTTTCTATTTTTATTTCTAGATGAGTTTTCAAGTAGAAATTTGTATTTGATAATGACAGGGAAATTTCTATTCTTGGATGATGACAACATAAAATTTTTCCCTATTGGGATCACAACTGATGGCAGGTGGGTGATCGAACAATAGAGATGATGAGTGATGAGAAATTTTTTTTTTTATTATTTGTGGAATAATTTTTATTTCTAATTTCTATTCTAAACCTATTTCTCAAGTAGAAATCTACTTCAAAATAGAAAAATGAAATAATTTTACCAAATAGATTTTTATTTAAAAAACAAATCTGAAATATTATTTTTTTTAATAGAAATTTTGTTTTGTCACGCTATCCCTTAGAATCTCAAGTCATAGAATTTGAATTAGCAAGAGTGCTTCGAGCTTATCAGTAGCAAGACCCTCATACACGTGGAAACGTGTTGACAGTGGTGAAGGTGACGCTGAAATGAAAGTTACCAAATGCATGAATCAACCCGTCCATATCAATGATAATAACGAGCAGGACCTTGCTTTTGATTTCATCACGAGTTTCGCCCATTAATATTAGGGTTTATCTAGAAGAACCTGCGGACCCTACAAAATTGACACCATCAGGTAGGTTTCAGAATAGGTAGGCAATGTTGGTTCTGAGTTTCCAAATTTTCGAAACCGATGGATACATTGCAAATTTCAGGATTCAAGGTGACACTATCTCGAATGATATGGAATTATATGTAGAAATGTACAAGTTCCTCATAAAATTTCATAATTACATTATACGATGATGGATTCTAGTGCATGCTCTCCGTAAGGTCGTGTTTCAAATGACGAGCATAAATCGATGCCATGGTTTGTTTTCTCACTCTCAACGTTAGCATCGTTTTAGGGCTATGTTATCATTAGACATGAACATGCAATGTTCAATACGTTAATGATTAGAACTGCGATAATACTTTATTCATTTAAAAATTCTTTTGGAAAAAATGCAGGGTAATGCAGTATATCCAAAAACGACAGGTTCCATGATGGTTCCAAGAACCTAGACTAGATTCCAAGAACCTGTAACCGGCAATCATTAGGTAGGTTCTAGAGTAGCGCAAATATCTTACGGTTCTTACCCCTCGGAACTTGCACGCCAACCGGTATGGACAGTGTTGCATTTTAAGGAATGGAATCAAACGGTTGCATATGTTTATTTTCTTTTATGATTACTATATTTACATTAGATAAAGTCGAGTGCTTGGGGATCCATTTTTAATCTAACAAGAAGCGGGTCCACATAATTTGGCATGCTTGCACTAAAATGGAAATTGGAAGGAGGTCCGTTTACTTTGATGCAAATAAAATTCTAGTCCACACGCTTGCCTAATACAAGCTTTTGGACGGGCTTATTCGATAGTTTTCATCTCCACAACTAGACACGATGAATCAATTTTAAGCTCCGCTCCATAATTATGCCTTCTTTTATTTCTTTGATTTTTATTATTAGGAAAAAAGCCACGAAAAACCATGAACTTTGTCCAAAATGACATATTTACCCAATTTTTTTTTTTTGTGACGTGAAAAACCTCAAACTTTTTAAATCATGACACATCTACCCCATTAAGGGCATTTTTGTCTTTTTATTTTGGTTTTTCCTTTCTTTTCTTCTTCTTCCCTCCGCCGGCTATGGCAAAGCTGGCGGAGGGAAGCCGGTGTCTGGTGAGGGTCGCCCTTGCTGGCGTCGGGTGAGGGCGGCCCTCGCCAGATTAGGCGAGGATTGTCCTTGCTAGACGCAGGCGAGGCCCGCCTGATGCCGATGAGGGCGAGGATAGCTTGATGCCGGTGAGGGCAGCCCTCGTCGGACGCTGGCTTCCCTCCGTTGATTGAGGGAAGAGAGAAGAAAAAGAAAAAAAAAAATTTAAATGAAAAGACCAAAATGCCCTATAATTTTGGGGTAAATGTGTCACATAATAAAAGTTTAGGGTTTTTTGTGTCACAAAATTTTTTTTTGGGGTAAATGTATTACAATTGGCAAAATTCGGGGATTTTCACGTCACAAAAAAAAGTTTGAAAAATGTGTCACTTTGGCCAAAATTCGTGGTTTTTCGTAGCTTTTTCCCTTATTATTATTATTATTTTTTTTGTCATAATTTCAAATATCGATATAAATATTCTCGTGTGGGCTAGAAAATGTATGGAATTGGGTTCTTTCTATTTCTAGATCTGGAAAAAGTATAAAAAGGGTCTTAAATCTATTATAATATTTCAATTGAATTAATTTAGTCCTAAATTTTTGCATTTGTACCAATTAGTTCATTTGACCAATTTAGACCAAATATTGTTGACATGTACACTAACCATCTTATGTGGCATGCTTAGCATTGACATGGGTGTATATGTTTTTCTTCAATCCTTCCTTTTTGTTCTTTCCTTTTTTTTTCTTATGTTCAATGGTTGGTTGTAGGCCATGGCAGACAAGAGGGCAATCGCTAATGAGGGCCCCCCCTCACTTGTTATGACAAGATTGACCCTTGCCTAGGTCAAGACAGCTTCGCTTGTCGCCTGGGTGATTGTTAGTCTCATCAAGTCTCGCATGGGTGAGGTTGAGGGTCAGCCTTGCCAACTTTGGCGAGGATGGTCCTCATTGGGCCTCACCCTGGGTGAGGCATAGTAAGGTCGACCCTCATTGGCCTTAACTTTTGACTAGTGGGCGGTCAATTGTTGGCGACTGACAAAAAGAGAAGAAAAAGAAAATAAAAAGAAAATAAAAAAGGAAAAAAATTAAAATTAAAAATTTTCGAATCAACATCAGTCATCTTATATAAAGCCGCCGCTATCACGCGAGCAATTTCGACGAAGCAACGGGAAACCTTAAAACAATAGAGGTCGTTGTAAAAATATGAGGTTGACCGACATGCTGTCGTTTTGAATATTGGTGGGTGAGGCCATTAGCTTGTCTTAGCAGTAATAACAATTAAAAATAATAGATTAGAAAAAAGAAAAAAAAAACACTAGTTTTAAACAATGTTAATGCACGTTGGCATATGTGTTTTGGCACGGCATGTAACAATCGAAAAGGGACAGGACCATTTTTTCTTTTTAAATTCTCCACGTGTCCCCACCAACCAAGGAGCGTGCCGAGTTCCGTCACACGTTGCTAGTCACTTCGGAGAAATTTCGCTGAATTTTCGAATTATACTTTTGGCATGTCCCTCCATATCGAGCCATATGAAAAAAAGATTTATACCTTGAAAAAAAAAAAAAAATATTAAATCAATATATCTGTGATAAATTTATTATCAAACTAATTCTTGGGTTAACAAACACTTTAAATCGGTGTATGATATATTTGTCTACCGTTAACTTCTATTATATTTTTTTGTAAAACTACCAAACTGAATGACACATGCCAATAACTCAATTGGCATGACAAGTCTATGAGAAAATGCATCTCAATTTAGGGTAGATTTATTATAGGTATATAAATTTGGGATTTTTTGTGATCCAAAATTTAATCTGAGTTACTAGTGTATTAATTTGAAATTTTTCGTGCTTTAATCTTATGAAAAAAGCACTATTTCCAAACCTTGGGACTATATATAAATAATTGGTGGAGCTTTACCATTCTATAAGCATACCATTGCCCATTGAAAAGGACGTTGAAAAAAGGTTCTCTAATGACAAATTGATTAGCCAAAGTCATGTGAATAGATTGACGAATTTCCCTTCAATTTCCCATTTACCTATCTTAGCTATCACCGTGTGTCGCAATTTTTGAAATTCTGGACATGAATCAAAAAATGAAAAAAATCGTTCGAAATTATTTAAGAATCTAAAGATTATTCTCCTTGATCCTTAGTTTACGCAATTTAAATAAAGTACATTTTTTTTTATCCCTTCAAATTGAATCCTCTTACTTTTTGCGTTCATGATAAGGAGCAACTTTTCAGTGGTAAGGAGCGACGGCCACGTAATTTTCGGAGGGAATATTCAAAAGGATTTCGAATCGAAGGTTGGTGAGTTATTCCTATTAATCCTGACTTTTATCCCTCCGGCACATCTATGCATCTAGAAAATTTGGTAGCTTTATAGATAAATACGAATAGTTAGGTTTTCGAATCGAAGGTTGGCGAGTTATTCCTATAATTCTTACCCTATATCCCTCCGGCACATCTGTACGTCTTAGATTGGCATCTAGATAGATAATTAGGAATAGGTAAGATACTTACTTTTTCTAAAAGATTTGATGTTAGGACGGAAAATCATTTGAAAAATCTAAAATTTATTGTACAGTGTTCAATTCGATAATTTTTTTTTCGATTGTACCAATTTAGTCCTAAATATTTTAACTACTTACCAATTTAAATTGGTTGAAAATTGCTAAAGTAGGTTCCGATCGGCCTATGGAGTATAGCTAGTGGCGATTTTTGGTTTTTTAAATTTTTTCTTTTTTCTTTTCATTTTTGTTTTTCACTTTTCTTTTCACCAATGGATAGTGTTAGGTGATGGTCAATGAAGAAAAATTCATTTTTTTTTTGAAAATTTCCAAAATCATCAACTTAGCATTGGCTATACTAGGCTGATCAAAGTCCACGTGAGCAATTTTGGTCAAAAATTATTGAAATGAATACATTGATAAATTATTAAAAATTTTATAACTAAATTGGCATAATTAAAAAATCATAACCACATTGACTTTTTAAAATTTCCCCACGTTAAGAAGTCAACAACATAATGTTTTTCTTTTTTTTGATACCTGAACCGCCGACAAATTACGACGAAACTTGAGGGGCACTAACGTGGAGACCCACCACCCATAACTTGAGAGGCACTAACACGGAGACCCACCACCCATAGCACCTCACTTAAGTTGTGCATCGTGACGAGTTGGGGATTCAAATTCCGGCCTTGCGTGTGGCCAATGTTTGATTCCACCAACTCGGTCACGGTCACCACGGGGTGGGTGTCAACAACATAATGTTAATGTGTATATAACCTACTTTTTTTTTCACTTCCTCCTCCCCCCATAGGGGTGCTGATTGACTTGAGCCTCGCATAAGAAATGAACGTGTAACAATATTAAAAAGACGTTTTGAGGCAAGAAAACCAGCACGATATAATGGAGACGTTTCGATTCAAGTTCGAGACCCCACTTAATTTGTATGCTATAAAGAAATTGATTCTTTTAAAAACCTAATTGCAAACAGGCGGGTTGATAGTACACACATATATTCCTCAATATGTCCGATTCAATAATGTTCACGGTGTCTACCGAGGTTAAATATCAGAACATGAACATCAATCTGATGATCCAACTACAAGCATTCTAGGTGCGTTTGGGAACTGCTTTCCAAGGGGCTTTGGGAAGCTAAAGGCCTTTGGGCCAAAATTCTATTGCTCTTGATCATGGGTCAGCATGTGAGGTTAGCACCTTAATCACATATACTTGTCACGATCATTATTTAGCCAACATGTAAGATTAGGCAAATATTTTCTTGCCGGCCAACTATAGTCCCCTTAAATGCTAAGTAATGACCAATTGACTGGTTCCCCCTTTTTTTTTTTTTATAAATAATTTGAAGAATATAAAAGTATTAGTTGGTCAACTTTCACAATGCATGATGTGCCGCATGTTCCATGCAAGCAAAGTATTTTCCAAGGACCAAAGGAGACAACTCAGCTACTCCTAGGGTGAGCAAAGTCTAGGGTCGACTCCCGGACCGACCCTCGGACCGCCCTAACCCCCGCGGCCCTGCTTGTTCCCAAGGGGACGGGTTGGTCCTTGGTCCTCGAAATTCTGGAGACCAACATCACATGCGGCTTGGCCCCTGGCCCTAAGAGTTTGGCTCGGTCCAATCCCGAACCAATTAAATATATTATATATAATTCTTTTATATATTCAAACCTAAGTAAAATGTATGTTTTATTATATTATATTGACATATTCTATCAATAGCACTAATAGTAATTTCAATTTAAAACTTTTGTTGAGTATTAATTATGTGTCGTTTGTTTTGTTTTCAGTGTTTAGAAGTTCGAGTGAATTAACAAAATGTGAAGTTATATATTTATGGTTTATATTAAGTATTTTGAACTTTTTATGGTTTAATTGTATTTACTAATGAATTTCACCCGCACTTTGCTTTTTAATTTGTGTCAACTTAGTTAAGTGGATTCTACATGATCAAATGCTAGTCAAGTGGTGTGAAATTCATTTTTTGGTTGAGTGGATTCTACATGATCAAATTTAGGAAAACGCTTTTGCATATGGTGTTATGAATATTAAAGATAGATAATTACAATAACTTTCCATCTTGTCCTATATTTCAATGAGTGGTTAGCATGTATGAAATTTCTATTATTGTTTCATATTAAATTTGCTAAATATGTATTGGTATTTATAATTTAGTTGCATAATGCCACATTGTCGATGGATGTAATTTGAATTTATGGGTTTGCTTTTTAGGGAGTATAAAAATTAAGACGAAAAAAATTATCGATCGGTTAAGGTTGACTCGAATCGACCGAACCTATTGGGCTTGGCCTGGTCCTTGGTCCCAAGCTTCAATAGATGGCCCCTGGCCCTAAAAATCGAGGACCGACACCAGACGGCTTGGCTTTAGTGGTGCCGCCCGACCAACCCTAATTCACGCTCACCCCTAGCTACTCCTTCAACGCCCCCTTTAAGTCACCCACCCCTGGAAGGAAAGGCACATAAAGGATCTAATTTTTTTTGTTTGATTGCATTTATTGCCATGTTTTCCGTGACAATTCTTTCTTTTGCCTTTCCCCTTTGAAATAACTTTTAAAGGAAAATAACATAAATGGTCCCCAAACTTTGATTCAATGTGTAATATGATATCTAAATCTTTAATTTATTCAATGTGATCTTGAATTTTTAGTACATATTTAACTTAGTATTCATTGCCATTATTCTATTAATTCAAGTTTAAGGACAAATTAAATATTTTCATATGGTTCAATGATTAAATTAAACATATAACAAAAGTCTAAAAAACATAATGACACATTAAAAATTCAAAGATCACATTACACATCAAGTAAAAATATAGGGACTATTTGTGTTGTTGTCTATTTTTTAATTTTTTTCGTTGCAAGCTTACCCTAGTCCTTTTCTTGATCTTTGGAGGTTCTAATGAGAAGTGGGCTCAGGGCGGGCCATGGAAAGTGTTAATGGTTTGCTTTTAGTAAACACTATATACATAGAAAAAATTCAAATTCGAATTCGAATTCCTCCGCCTTTTGGGGCAAGCATATCTCGTTTTATTTGTCTTCGGATTATTGGATGATTTTGATATGATGGGAATGAATAGAGATATAATAACATATAGCTAGCATAGAAAGACAATTATGTGATAATTTTTTTCCCTTTTTCCATGTCTTTTCATTCTTTTCCTTTGCTAGAACCCAAATTCCATTCTTTAGGACGAATTTTCTTGGGTCTAGGCAAGATCGAGTCACTAATCACCAAAAGAAAGGAGGGCCCTCTCCCAAAAGGTAATAAAATCGAGTGCCTCAATTGCACGAAGGACAGCGTGACGACTTTGGGAAAGCTGACCAATTTAAATACCTTTTAACTCAATCAATCTTGTATATCAAGGTCGGATCCGTCTCTAATGGAAACAAATTGTCAAATTGAGATCTCAAACTATTCTCGAATAACTCGAAATCCATGACTATTAATACAACAAGAATACATGTGTATTTCAGCCTACTTTATAAGGTAATTGTATTTTAGTCCTGTGCTTAATTGGGCTAAGGATTTCTAGATATCTTCTAATTAAACCCCGAATCCAGCTCATTACCAGAACTCGGGGGGTTGATTCAACGATCGAGAAATTCAACTAATCCTTATCAATTTGCAAGGGGTTAAAAAGCAAACCCATGACCCGATGGGACTATCAGTACGCATGGGTAGCGTAGAATCATTGATGAGCCTACCATTTTCAAAATTCCCTTTTGCGAAGCAGAAGGAAGAGAAAAAGGAAAAATAAAAGAATTTGGGGGGCCAAGTTGCAATTTTGGCAAATATTGGGGGGCACAAAAAGAAAAACCTGCCTGCCTTTTGACGAGAGCGCCTGCGTGCTGGTGTAGTTTTGGTTTGAAACAGGGGGCAAGCGGCAATTCAGACAGGCGGAGAAGTTTAGAGAGAGAGAGAGGAGAGAGAGAGAGAGAGAGCTGGCGAAGCGTATGCTCTCAGACATCATAAGCTCTCTTGTCTTGTAAGATTTTCTGCATCTCTTTTCTCCCCTTGAATTTCAGCTCGTTACATGATAAACCCTCTTTCCCCCTTTTTTTTTTTTTAATTTCAATTTTCTGTTTCATTGGGCATCTGTATATCCGATTAGAATTTTCGAAACGAGAAATGGGTGGGGATATAGCGTGGAAAAATCAATAGAGAAAAGCCGTACTTTGGTGTAGTGGTTCTCGTTTGGCAATCGGATTCGAATCGCTATTGATTTTCGTGTTTGCTTTGATATTGGGGCACTCTGAGTTTCGGGCGCATGTGGAGTTTCTTCCTATTTGATGCCGTAATTGGGTTCGATTTATTGCGTCGGCGTTGTCATTAGGCGGTGGGAAAAGCCCAGGAAGGTTTTTGGGGTTTCCGAGGTTTTTTCTTAGTTTGAGATGGACTTAGGATTATGGGTTTTGGTTGATTTGGTGATTCCCCGTTGTGGATGTATTTGTTTTGCGAGAAGATGATGTTGTCTAAAACTGAGGCTGGAAAGAAGATTGACCCGGATTCGAGCAGCGGGAAGTTGTTGCAGGAGATTGAAGTGATTAGCAAAGCCCTTTATTTGGACAAGAACCCTCAGAGGAGTTTAATTTCTGCGGCCAGTAGTAGATCCAAGTCTGTCGGCAAAACCCATTTGCCTGACCCCAAATCGAAGGTCAAGCATGGCAGTGAAGACCAGGCACAGAAGGAGAAGAAGTCCATCTGGAATTGGAAGGGCTTCAAGGCCTTTTCTCACGTCCGGAACCGGAGGTTCAACTGTTGTTTTACTCTTCTAGTCCATTCCATTGAGGGCTTGCCCTCGAGTTTTGATGACCTTAACCTGTGCGTGCACTGGAAGAGGCGAGATGGTGGTTTGGTCACTCGGCCTGCAAAGGTTTTTCAGGGATTAGCTGAATTTGAGGAGAACTTGTTGCATACTTGTTCAGTTTATGGCAGCAGGAGTGGACCCCATCATTCAGCAAAGTATGAGGCTAAGCATTTCTTGCTTTATGCAGCTGTTCATGATTCTCCCGAACTTGATTTGGGAAAACACCGTGTTGACCTCACAAGGTTGCTGCCTCTTACTTTGGAGGAGCTGGATGAGGACAAGAGTTCTGGCAAGTGGACTACGAGTTACAGGTTATCAGGAAAGGCTAAAGGTGCCTCACTGAATGTTAGTTTTGGGTATACGGTAATCCGGGACAATGCAGGTGCACCTGGGCTTAGACAGAATATTCCTGGGGCTTTGAGCCTCAATGAGAACAATTCGAAGCTGGCTGTGAGATCTGGTAGAGGCAATGGTGGGAATTCTATAAGACGCAGTGGAAGTCTTCCCAGTCAGTCTAATCAACAGTCTCATCAACCATCTGACGCGCCATCTCGCTATGTGGAGGATATAAAAGACCTGCATGAGGTGTTGCCAGTATCCAAGTCGGAGCTTGCAAGTTCAGTCGATACACTATACCATAAATTCGATGAGGAGAAGTCAGATTTGAAGGTCGATTACAAACCTGAGTTCGATGTTTTCACAGAAGAAAATGAACCTGTTAAAACAGCTTCTCAGTACATGTCTGATAATGCTAAACAAGATGGTGATAACGAGTGTGAGGTGAATGAATTTTCTGTAATTGAGCAGGGTATAGAAGTGTCTACTGAAGAGCAGGTGATATCCGAGGAAGCTATCACAAAGGAAGCCGATCTTTCTACTGCAGACAGTCATGGTGTGCCTGAAGTTGATCCTAATTTAACTTTGCCTGTTGAGGAGGGCACTGAAGCTTCCCCCAGGGCTGAGGAAATGGGCAGTCGTGAAGATGAAGTTGTTATTCGTGACTGCCATGCCAAAGCAGGTGAGTTGTGTAGCAAAGAATCACTAATGAAAGAATTAGAGTCGGCTTTGAGTAACGTGTCAGATTTAGAAGTGGCTGCACTGGATTCTCCTGAAGATCGAGAGGATGACCTTGACATTAGAGCGAGTTATAAAATGAACAGAAAGGGGAGGTCACTTAGCTTGGATGATGTTGCTGATTCCGTGGCCTGTGAATTCTTGGATATGTTGGGAATAGAGCACAGCCCTTTTGGCTTGAGTTCAGAAAGTGAGCCAGAATCTCCACGAGAGCGTCTTTTGAGGCAGTTTGAGAGGGAAGCTCTAGCTGGTGGTGGTTGTTCTTTATTTGGGTTTGATGTAGGTGATGAGGACTTTGCTGAACAAGGCAACGACGCTGCTAATGTGCCTGGCTGGGGGAGTACATCTGAGGATTTTGAACTTCAGTCACTAATTCAAGCTGCCGAAGAAGAGCATCTGATGGCAAACCATGTTAACAAAACAAAAGCAAAAATGTTGGAAGACCTGGAGACAGAAACTTTGATGCGTGAATGGGGTTTGAATGAGAAGTCTTTTCAGTCTTCTCCACCTAGCCATTCTGGTGGGTTTGGCAGTCCAATTCATCTTCCTCCTGAAGAATTAGTGGATCTACCGCCTCTTGGAGAGGGGTTAGGGCCATATCTCCAGACAAAAAATGGAGGCTTTTTGCGGTCAATGAATCCCTCACTTTTCAAGAACGCCAAAAGCGGCGGGAGCTTGGTTATGCAGGCTTCTAGTCCAGTTGTAGTACCCGCGGAAATGGGCTCTAGTATCATGGAAATATTGCAGGGTCTGGCTTCTATTGGAATTGAAAAGCTCTCCATGCAGGCAAACAAGATAATGCCCTTGGAAGATATAACTGGAAAGACAATGCAACAAGTCGCATGGGAAGCCTCACCTTCTCTTGAAGGAGTTGAAAGGTTTGTGGCAACTTTTTTAAACATCTTGTCTTTTATATATATTTTTAAAATATACTAACTCTACAAAATTTCGACCTTGGTGCAGGCAATGTCTAATGAACGACAGTTTAGCAGTGGGGCAAGATTTGACTTCCCGGCAAATCAGAAACACAGAAGCATCATACAATTCTAGGTCTAGTAAGTACAATCAAAATGCAGCTGGCAATGATGTTGGCTCTGAATATGTATCTTTGGAGGATCTGGCTCCTTTGGCTATGGATAAGATTGAAGCTCTGTCAATTGAGGGGTTGAGGATACACTCTGGCATGTCAGACGGGGATGCACCTTCAAATATCAGTGCACAATCAATTGGAGATGTTTCGACTCTACGGGGCAAGGGCATGGATATCAGTGGGTCACTGGGTCTTGAGGGAACTGCTGGGCTGCAGCTGTTGGATCTAAAGGAAAGTAGCAACGACAAAGATGAAGGGTTGATGAGCCTATCTCTAAGTCTTGATGAATGGATGAGGTTGGACTCTGGTGAACTTGATGATGAAGATCAAATTAGTGAGCGAACTTCTAAAATTCTTGCTGCGCATCATGCCAACTCCTTGGACTGGATACGTGGAGGGTCAAAGGGGGATAGAAGGCGTGGCAAAGGCTCTGGTAGGAAGTGTGGTCTTTTGGGTAATAATTTCACAGTTGCATTGATGGTGCAACTACGGGATCCTTTGCGGAATTATGAACCAGTCGGTGCACCAATGCTTGCGCTAATTCAGGTCGAGAGAGTGTTCGTTCCACCGAAGCCAAGGATTTACCTCAAGGTATCTGAAGTAAAATATGAGGATGAAGAGGATGAATCGGCCAAGTCCAAAAAGAAGGAAGAAATTAAGGAGGGGACAGAAGAAAAGAAATCTGAGGTGGAAGAAATTCCCCAGTATAAGATTACTGAAGTACATGTTGCTGGTCTTAAGACTGATCCTGGGAAGAGAAAGGTCTGGGGAAGCTCAAACCAGCAACAATCTGGTTCCCGTTGGTTGCTCGCTAATGGAATGGGAAAGAGCAATAAGCATCCGTTCCTGAAGTCGAAGACTGCTTCTTCTAAATCTACTGCCCCAGCAACAACTAAGGCACAGCCTGGTGACACATTGTGGAGCATCTCATCCCGTGTTCATGGAACTGGTGCTAAATGGAAGGAATTGGCGGCTCTTAACCCACGCATACGCAACCCCAATATTATTCTCCCAAATGAAACCATCAGGTTGCGTTAAGTTGGGGGTGCAAAACGGAACTTCTTGAAAGAGGCTTGGTTTGCCAAGCTGGGTTGAGTGAAGTTTATGAGCTGTGTTAGTTGTGGGCTTGCTGATTGAAACCACACATTGTGGTCGTCTAAGACAGATGAAAGTACAGGCTCATGCCTTTGAGAGTTCTCTTACCTTTCCAATTGTTATGGACTGGTTGTCACCAGTCTAAGGTACAAAAGATCTGTCTATGCAATTGTTTTCATCTCTCTCTTCTTCCATCCCCTGTAATCAGTTTGCATATGAACAGTACTTTTCTGTGTTTTGTGTGGGATGATACACTACCAATCCTTGGTCCTGTGATTAGGAACAACAGATCAGTCCATGAGATTTTAGGTTCCATTTGTACCTTGTCCCTCCTCTACTTGTCTATATAAAGAAGAGATCCTTTGGCAAGCGGTTATAATATCAGAGCTTGAATGTTGTTTTAGAAGAAGCACACGTTCTGGTATGTGAACATTACATATGAAACTAGCGCTGCTTCGATTCCGACCTTTGAGAGAGGATCAGCTTGCACGGCCTGCGAATAATAATGGAGTGTTTTCTGTGAATTCTGTGTATCACTTCCTTAAAATTAGGCAGGCAAACATAGTGTAAGAAGTTCATGTAAATGGTGTGACTGCATCATGGTTTGGTGCCATGGGGTTGAAATTGATCAGCCAGAGAGGCTCACTAGCTTTGATCAGATGGCTTTTGGACATCTACCAGCAATGGAGAAGAATATGAAGTATAAAAGAAGTGTCGATGCTTTTGAGGTAGATGGGTTCGGTTGTTTGGTGTAATTGGAAAGAGAGAGGTGAAGCTGTGTGGGACAAATCATAGAATGACTCAACCTATTCTAGTAAGTATCAGGTCAGACTGAGATTGGATCCTTGAAGGAAGATTTGTCTGACCATTCGGAGGATAAAAAACAAGAAAACTCCCGATATTGCTTTTGCCTACTAATTCCCGGCATACATAGGAGTAGATCAGATTACTTTGTGGCCAGGCCTTCCCAGTCTCTTTGGAAAGATTCGGCTACGCGCGCAAGACATCTCTGATGAGGAGAGCTCGAGAATAATGCGAGATGGACTCTGCGATTGGTTTAGTAGTCTCATTAAATCGTTTGCGCAACTAGCAGTACTCAGAATGATCTTATGACATAGGGATTAAGTTAGAAAGAACACAGGCATCAAGACTATGCAGTAATGCTTTGTCCCACCAGATGAATACACTAGATCTTGACAGTGCCCCTAGATCTGCACCAACTCACACACCCTGATATCCACTTCTTGAGCTTTTGCGGATCTTTCACATTCCGGAGGATGATCGTGAGGAATCGAACGGTGTGAACTAAAAAAACAATGGCTACAATGCCGAGCCAAACATACTAGGAGTACGTAACCACCGTGATCGACCCCGAATCCACGGAGTACCAACCCCCTGTTATCGGGCTCACATGTGTAGGTCCCCTGTGTACGCACGAGATGGCCGTCATGGAATAGAGGTAAGTCAGGGCCATGAAAATGATGGTCACCCACATTGTGGCTGTCAGAATCCACATCAGAACCTTCTTCCCCAAGGGCAAGCCGCTCATGAGCAAGAAGATCGTGCTAAGGGATGCAAGAAAAGAGACGGTGTTGCATCTCCAAAAACGTGGGAAAACCTCTGGAATGTTTGCAGCCATTATCGATGTTCCTGCGTAGTATAAGATGGTGTCATCTTTTGCTTTCTAATCGTCGTTCCACAAGCCGCCGGGAGGGCTAAGGCCTGCTTGGTAAGCCATGGCTGCGATCACAGTGGCAGTTATCTGTCGTGACGTGAAAGCAAGTTTTAAAATTGCTAATGAAGAAATAGTGTTTCACCTATATTTGAAAATATGAAGATTGTCGAGTCAAAGTTAGTCATTTCAACAAATACACAAATTTAATTGATGACTTTTCCTATATTTATCGAAAAACAAGAAAATTGTGGCAAGCTCTCTACAGAAATAGAGGTCATGGATTAAATTAGGAATAAACTAAGTGTATGAATATACACATATATGAGAAAAAAATGAAGATATTTTGAAATTTGAACGTCTGTTTATAAAGGTTGCTATTGTTGTTAGAAAGAAAATCAAAATCTAATAACTAAATGTGTGGAAAATAAAACATATATATATTCCTTGCCATTGGCGAGGCCGGCCGTGGTGAGCTCGACCACCAAATCCGAGCGAGGCCGAGCTTGCCCAACCAAGGTGAGGTCGAGCCCGGGCAGGAGGCTTAGCCGGCGAGGCTTGGCCTTGCTAGGCCGACGATGCTCGACAAGGTTACCGGCCCTTGTTTGGCTGGTTGTTGGCAATAGGAAGAAGGAGAAAAAGAAAAGGAAAAAGAGAATAATATAAAAAAATTATTAAAAAATTAAAAATAAATTCTAAATCACAAAAGAATTTAAAATCTTACTAAATGTATTTTTATTCAGAGAACAAAAATTTTGGATAGTTATCAAACGTTTTCAAGTACTATTTGGGAAACAAAATAAAAAAATATTTTTAAACAAAAATTGTTCCCGAGAATATAATAGTTACCGAATATGCCCCAAGTCATTGAGAATATTTAGAGAAGATAAAAGATTGAGTCCTTTAGAAAACCTCTTTACTTTATGTATTAGTATAGATATTTAAAGAAAATCACCCAACCGCTTCATAGTTAGATCTTCTCAAGTACCGTTACTTTCTTAAATATTCATCAACTCGTTTCATCCTTCTCACTATTAGATTTCTTATATTACCCTCTCTCTCTCTCTCTCTCTCTCTCTCTCTCTCTTTTTTGGGTTAATACCCTTAAAAATCCCAAATTGGTACAATTGTGACAAATTTACCAAAAACTATTTTTTTGATCATGAAAAACCCTAACCTGGTATACCCGTGACAAATTTACCATGACTGCCCATAAAAAATCATAAACTCGGTACATTTATGACAAATTTATTTCAAACTAATTTATTCGACTGCAAAAAACCCTAAACTAGTAAATTTATGACAAACATACATTTCGCTAAATTGGATTAATACCACAAAAAATACAAAAATTGTAAACTATAACAAACAGTGTAAAATCCCAAATTGATATATCGTCAACTATAACGTGTCATTTAACATAATAATTTGACAATAAAATTTAATGAAAACTAATATAGGGTAAATTTGTCATAAGTGTACCAGTTTGGGGTAAATTTGTCAAATGTATACCAATTTTGGGTTTTTAGTGGTCAAAAAAATAGTCCGGGATAAATTTGTCACATGTGTACCTGGTTTAGGATTTTTCGGATATTAACCATTTTTTTTAATCATAAGCCATCTATTATTGTATACTGATCTTTCTATACATAGCTATTTAATTATAAGAAATTTAGTACATATGTAGAAAACATTTTTAAGAAAGCATAACTATTTATTTTAAATGATCCAAACGATCATTTTTATGAAAGTATTTTCTGAATCATCCATTTTTCATAAAATAAATAAAGTTTAAATTAAGTGGCTGTGAGCAATGATGTTAATTGTAATAACATGACCGATCTGGTCAAAGTTTTCAGCAAATGCTACTCCAAGACATTTAGCTAAATCATTACCATTAGAGAATTGCGCTTCTTCTCGATCCGTTTCTCGTGTTTGTCTTCCTTTTACTTCCTGATATCACCTGAGAAAGACTTTGGCGGAAATGCCTTTACCGGAGGAGTATTGGTGGAGGGAGGTGCTACAGAGGCTAGGTCAACCACAACGGTTGAATTCTCCTCATTCGTGTTATCAACAATTGCTTGGTGAGTTGTCGATGCAGGGAATCTTATGGCTCTTAGAGCTCCAGCATATACTAACAGTTCTCTCAATTCAATGACTTTGAAATCCTTTGGATAATGTTCCACTATATCCAAAGCAGAGAAGCCATTTTTATTCATTGTGTTCGCATCCACTTCGCTTCTTTGAAGTAGATATTTCGCTATCTGCACAAAAAGATGAGCTTCTCATCAATTACAAAAGAAACAACAAACAAAGATATTTCCTGTAAGTTACTTCAATCGATAAATCCACTAAAGTTTGAATGTAGAAAGCTTGAGTCTATATAAAAATGAGAATGAGCCGGATTCTATCTGCATAAAATGTTCAATTGGAATGCGATATCTGATGTCGTCACAATTTTGAAGCAATTCGAAGCAGAAAGGATTACCTCTATTTGCTTGTTTGCTGCGGCCAAATGCAAAATGGTATTACCCTCATCATCTTGAGCTTTCACCAAATCACCATCTCTCACCGTCTCTACCAGGACTTTCAGAGCCTCGAAATGATTGTGACTCACTCCCAATGGAGAGCAGTTTGGCCGTGGCTCAGCCTGTACTCAGCCGCCTCCAGTCTCGCCTTCGCCAGCTCTATCACGATGTTGCTTCGGCCCTTCATCATGGCAAGATGAAGTGGGGTCCACTCATCTTCGTCATGGACAAGACATGCAAGGGGGTTTGATTGTAACAATTCCCTTGCTATTTCAACGTATTTGTTCGCAGATGCCTAGTGAAGAGGCATACGTCCCTGCAAAAGTGAAGTGCTTAGCTATGGAGCATTCTTATTAAGGGACGCGTTCATATGATTTATATGTATCGCATTTTCAAATCAAATAGACCGAGCCGTTAAATTCACCGGTGTCTCGTAAGATCTTTCAGGCTGAATTAACCTGGAAATCTATGACTTGATTTTTGTCTGAATTTTGTTAATTTCCTTGAGATATATGATGGGTTTGATTTCTTATGGATCATGAAAACTGGAAAACAAAATGCCATATTACGTGCAAAATCTAATTTGACAAGCAAGATAGTCTGATTTATGTAGAGATATTCCACGGAAATATAGTTAATAAATTACTTTACACATGGCTAAAAGCCTGAAACTTGCAAAAACCTAATCAAAAGAGTTGCGATACCGATTGTCTGGTTTGTGAGGATGATTGGGTTCAGTCACTGACAAAAGGATATCAAACAACTACAACCAAGGTTTTCTCTTCGACGTACCTGCGAGTCCAACTCCATAGCCAAATCCCTCTTATGAGCCAAAAGATCCTTGGCAAACTGTACATGACCATGCATACAGGCCACATGCAATGGTGTCTCGTCGAAGCAAGTGACAAAAGCCCGAGCCAGGATGAGTCAGTCTTCTTGCAGCAATTGAGCTAACGACTCGACGCACCCATCATGCGACGCTTCATAGAGCCTCCTCTCTCGGTGTCTTCTTTCAAATGCTAAGGAAGCTTGTTGATGCAATGGCGAGGATGGCGACCTCCTTCTCGGGCTTGTGATCGATGGCATTGTTCCCAGCTTTGAGTTGAACTCGAAATCGCTCGGCTCGATCATTTGAAGTAATTGTACTCCTCTCATAAGTGGTGTTACCGTAATATGCGGGATTGCAAAGTCCAAATGTCACGATGACTGGAAAAAAAAAATTAAAAAATTGAAAAGTCAACAGAGGCGGTCCCACCGACCCCCCAAAAAAAAAAACAAAGGCGGTTCCCTCTTTAACACACAGAAAGAAAGAAAAGAAAGAGAGGGGGAGAGAGAAGAAAGAAAGGAGGAAGAGAGAGAGGGTTTTCGTCAGTAATTGTTGTCCTTGGTCCTCTTGTACGTTGTTCTCTTTTTCGCAGAGCGCATGAGGGAAAGAGAGGGCGAGGAAGAGAGGGGTGGGCTGGTCTTGGGGAAAATAAAGGAAAAGTGGGCCGGCCCAGGTGAAGAGAAATAAAAAGGAAAAGAAAGAAGCCAGGCCGACTCGCCCCGGCCCGGTCACGCTTTTCCCATTCTCTCTTCTTTTTCCCTTTGTTTTTGTTTTTTTGTTTTGTTTTGTTTTGTTTTTTGTTTTGTTTTTTAAATTTAATTTCTTTAAATAATTTTTTTATTTTTTTCTTTCCTTTTTAATATTTTCATTATAAATTTCTATTACTACTAACACAAATACTCCTAATGTTTATATGCCGTGCAATTAATGACAATTATTTTTGCTAGAGGTTAAAAATTAATCACTAATTTTCTATACAGTTAATCAATGATTAAATGGGTTGGCTAAATTTAGGTGTTAACAAAGGTCAAACTTGGAATACACTTTGGGTTGGGTGAGGTTGGAGAATAGAGAATTCCGATATGGTAAAGGAAACTTATCATTTTGTAAAAATTGATCAAGAGGATAATAATTAATAATAGTCTCATTTTTCCTCTTCTCGCTTGTTGACATAAAATGCTCCACAAACTCATTGAGAATCTGAGGGCTCAATTAACCCTTGATGTAGCAAATTTGAACATTCTTTTTGGGCTAAAAGGAAATGTTCTGGATTCATTCTAGAGTGATTGTTTTGGTGGGATTGACATCCTCATTTTTCTTAAAAGGAAGATTGATGAAAAAATTAGGATTTTTCCACAAAGAGTTGGAGCATTTTTTTTGACAAAGTTTGAGTGAGAGTCTGCACACGCCTCAAGAAGAGTTTGCGTAATTGGATCCAAAATACTCATTTGAATGGTGAAGAATCCTTGGATGTCTACAAATTCCTAGAATTGTCCATTGAACCATAGTCCATTAGGCACAATTTTGAGTTTAGGAAATCCCAACCAATAATGATATCTTTATTTGGTGAATTCGAGTCAATAATTTTGGTAGTGACCGAACACGAGCAAAAAACTGTATGGTGATGGGTTTGCTTCGTACTTTTGTAGCAAAGGTATCTCAAGAGGTAGAGTTAAAATATCGGGTGTCTAACGTCCAGTATTTTTTTGGAAGTATCTTTGTATCCAGAATAGAAGTACTAGCTCCAATGTCGACAAGGCAATAAGAGAAATAGGCTTATCATACTTAGATGGGTATATTTTAACATAGACATATGAGAGGATAGAAGGAGTGTATGCACAAAGGTCTTTGACTGTGTGAGGTCCAAAGAAGAAGAATACCTCTTCTTCCGGTTCTCCTAACGAGCTTTCGGTGTCATTAGTTTGTGATCACATTTGGATAGCACAAACAGTGTGTTTGGTTGGTTTGTCTTCTAGGGAGAAGACTAATTCAACATTATCATCCTGGAGTGATACTCTAGTTTGCTTCTCTATCTTCTAGATTAAAGGGGAATGTCTTCCTTAGGCCTTTGGACAATTTTTGGCAAAATAGCCTTTCTTGTTGCAAATGTAATACCTGTCAGATTTTCTACGCCTTCTAGAAGAGCTTCATTTAGAGCGTCTTTTTCGCAAGAATCTCCATTTGCGCCTTTTCTTTATATGTCATAAGGAGAATCTTTTGAAGTGTCTTTGTTTTTTGCATTGATCTCCACAAGAAGGATCATCACAGGAGTCTTTCTTTGAGCATTTAATTCTTAACTCAGGCTTTTGACAAGCCCGATCAAGCTCCTTATTGCTCATAAGATAAACTTCTTAAAACCTTTTGCTCATAAAATAACTTCTTAAAACCTTTTGCTCATAAGATAACTTCTTAAAACCTTTCTTCGGATGCAAAGATCATCAAGAGCAAGATGTATCTAATGCTAAGTTTTGAACATTTGCAATGGTCGTCTACTTATTATGAATGGACCTTTCCACCATTTGTCCAATTTCTTTTGGAATGGAAGTTGAGAAGATCTGTTTTAGGCCAAGATCAGCTCTCAAAGCATAAAATAGTTTAAGCATTTCTTGGAAATGCTTTTTGAGATGCTTTCTTTGTAGAGAGTAGCACTTTTTTTTCGAGAAATTATCTTATTCTAATCTTAAGGAGATCTTCTGGTTTACCAATAAAGAATTGGTGGGTAACTCGAATCACATAATGAAAATTTGTTTGAAATAGAAATGTCATTTGATCCTGGTTAAAAATAGTTCTCCACCAATATTTTAAGCTTCCAATGAATCTTCTCACGAACTCAATCAATATGTCATACCGGTTCAAAAAAAGTGCTTTGGTGTTGAGCCAAGCATGTAATTCTTGCAAACTATTTGGCCATTTAGAATATGGAATGTCATGACGATGTACTACTTTTGGCTCGAATGAATTTGATTCCATCTCTGCTTCAGGGGATCAGCCATAAAGATAGTAGGCACACGGGATAACGGTGTTTGTGGTTCAGAGGTTGAAATATTTTCGGAGGACAGGGAATATGATTTTGAGGCTAATTAAGAGGTATTTTGTTTGGCAGAGTCAAATGTAGTAATAGTTGGTATACTTTGTATGCTTTGATCTTGCAGGAAAGCCTTAAGTGGGTTTGAAACCATGAGTAGAGAGAGGTTCCAGAAAAGATTTAAGAGCTAGCTTCTTTTCTTCACTGATATTTTTTTGCTTTTCTATCTCTCTAATACGGTTTCAAAGCGTAACAATATCCCTTTGATCATGTTTTGGAGCTTCATCAATAATTGAAGCAATTTATGTAGCCTTAGAAGGGCCCACGTTCATTAGAATCGTTTGCCAAGGCTAAGAAAATGGATTTGGAGGAGGAATAAATTTTCCATCCCGCGGGAGCTTGATTTGTCTTCTCAGTTTTTCCATTTCAGCCGTATGATCTTCCAAGTAATGATGAGAAATATATCTTCCAGATTCCATCTGCTGAAATTTCTTTTGGAATGTCTCAAGCAATTTATTTGTGACCAAAGTCATTTAATCAACCTTCTGCTCAACATGATCAAGACGAGCTTGGACAGTTGAAAGTTTTGTGTCAATTATCTTGAGAACATTATTATAGGCTAGAGCATTCTCTGACGGCCAATTTAGCATGGCTTCAACAACTGTAACCTTTTGTTGTCTTCCATGGTCATCAATATCTATGGGATTTGGGAGCTTTAAGGATGTGACGAAACCGATTGTGAGGATTTGTAAATTCTTCTAATGTTAGAAATGGGGCACTAGATCCTTTTAAAGGTGGGAAGTCTGAGGGTTGGAACATCCAGATATATGGAAGCATATAATCCACAAATGACGTCGTCAAAAAGTTATAAATAGTGATTATTTAAGTGCCAAATTTTATTTAAAGTGATCATTTGAGTCCTAAATTTTATTGAAAATAATCACTTCAAATTAGTTGTTGTTAAAAAGCGATCACTTCAATGCAAAGCATGCCATGTCGAAATATCACGTGGACTGAATTTTTTAAAAAAATTGCCAAGTTATATTATAATTTAATTATAAATGACAAGTAATCAATTTGGTTGGAATTTCTTGCCGTTGGCACTTAAGTGATCATTTTTTCTTCGATTTAGCATTTAAATGAGCCGACGGAAATTTTTTTTACTAAAGTGAGCGTTATACATAACTTTTGGCACTTCTAGTGTATTTATCCCTACAAACACGTGTGAGAACATTTTTGCATGCTTCCGCAATGTTGAAAAGGCAAAGAGTGTGGAATGATACTAGAGATAAACAAAGAACTTATGATGTTGATACAAATTTATTGAAGACTATATTAGTTGAAAATTTGAATATGATGCACTATTTCTTTTTTGCTAAAATTGAATGTGATGTACGTGCTTTAACAATGATGTGAACAATGAAATTATTAATGTGATAAATTGTTATTTGATGTTGTTCATATGTTGCTTATGAAAGATATACCTTTCTAGTTGTTGGAAGGTGTAGTGAAAGTACGATATTTTTACTTATAGAGATTGCCAAGGGAAAGTTTAAATATGAATCCTTCAATATATTTGATCGGACCCACTTGAATAATATTGACTGCTTCACTTTCCATCATATCACCAATGTGGGACTTCTTTTGCATTACACTCTTATTTTTATGATAAGTTATCCTTTCACACTGATAACATCTCCACTCATATCTCCACCTTGGCCCAACCAAGTTCACCAGAAATACAACTTCTGCCTTGACTCCTCAATGCGAAGCTCAACAGGAAAACACCATCTGCCACCTCGATTGGGAGTCGCGCCGGATTTCTTTCCTTGAAACATTCACCCGACTACAATCCACATATTTTGGGCCCAACCTGTTTAAACCATTGGTTTGATACCACTTGTCGGGAAGCTTGACGGGGCTGGGCAGGTGCTCGACAAAGTGTCCATGTCAGTCGAAACGGTGTTCGGGCGCATGAAACATGGAGAAAAACGACAAAGCAACGGTGGTGGAAACATCGAGGCACCTTCTCTGGTTATTTATCACAATTTCTTGACCTTTCGTGCGTTGGTTTTATTTTACAATTTTTCTTGAATTGTCCATGAAAGGGACCAAAATAAAAATAAAAATAAAAAACAAATCATTGGGCAAAAAAAGTAAAAAAAAAAAGAAAAGAAAAAGAAAAACCTTATAAAATTCAAAATATTATTAAAAAATTACCAAGTAAATGCCGGCCGTCCACGTCAAACCCTCCGTCCTTAACACCATTCTTTACAATTTGTCTTGTGGCTTGCAAAGGTCTGCCGGCAATCCTAGCTAACCCTAGCTCCAAAAAAAAAAAAAAAAGAGAACAAAAAAGGTAAAAAAGGAGGAAGAGATAAACCATATAAAATTTAAAATATTACTAAAAAATTGCCATGTCAATGCCGGCCGTCAAGTCAACAATTTACAACCATATAACAGAGGAAAACCCTCTATTATGTCTGCCATTTTTTACAATTTTTCTTGCCATAAATTCTTTGCTCTAGCCACTTACTTATTATCAAACCCTCCATCCTTACTCACCATTCTTTACAATTTGTCTTGTTGCCGATGAAGGTCTACCGGTAAACCTAGCTGACCCTAGCTCAAAAAAAAAAAAAAAAAAAAAAAAATTAAAAATAAAAATAAAGAAGAAGAAGAGAAAAGCCATATAAAATTCAAAATATTATTAAAAAAAATTATTACGTCGGTCTTGCAAACCATCCAAGTCAGCAATTTTTAGCCAAAATTAGCTGGATGAACTCAAATGACAAGAAGTGAAAAGATTTATGACTGATTTGGCAAAAGATGAAAAGATTATGACAAAATTGATAAAATTAAAAGGTTTATGACTGAATTGCAAAAGTGCAATAAGTTTAAGACTTTTTGAACAATTTTCCCACCAATAATGTACACCTAAGTTTGTTTATCTGTTAAGCTTGACTAACATCTGTAAGGCTTCATGAGATTGCTATTAAATTGTAAAATGGGAATGCAAAGATCCAAGATTTGACAGATCATCAACTGTTTAATAAATTTATCTAGGTCGTTTCATTATTTTCTGCTTTGGTGTAGAAAGGAGATCATAGCACTTAACAAAAATAAAAGCACAGGAGTCCGAGCACAATGGCTCAGGTCTCTTGGATCATTTCTTTTAAGGAATGCCCCCGGAAACAACATACGTCGTCTTGGAGTCGAAATGTTAAAGGCTGAGATTGCTAATTAAGTCCAAGCTAAAACATTAGTCTTGTAAAAGCATTTGCATGTTGGAAGAAGCAAAACAGTGAACCAAGCACGTGGGATTAAAGAACATTCCTGCCTGCTTCCGCAACGTTGGAAAGGTAAATATCGTGGAATGTGATATACTGGCTTTAAGAATGATTTGATAAATTTTATTTGGTGCTGAATTTGATCTGTTTATTTAAATCTCTATCCTCAGTTCGTTGGATGCAATGACACATCTGTGAAGATTTTATGCGTTTGAATTTGTATTAAATATATTTATATTTATAGAAACCCATACACATTGCTTTAACACGACATAAGAAAAGATTCTAATTGTTGGGAGACATAGTGGAAGCTTGATATATTCACTTAGGGAGACGTTAAGCTCGAGTCCGTAAACATATTTAGTTGGACCTACTAAGATTATATCAACATCTTCACTTTACATCGCTCTCTAATGTGGGACTTCTTTCTCATAACACCCTAGCACGTGCATCTCAACAAGTCTATACTTCATGTGTGGGCCATCTATGTCAAGCTTGCACCCTTTAATACCACACCAGCATCATTTCAAATCTCTACATTGGCCCAGCTCAGTAGGAACACAACATTTGCCTTGACTCCTCCTCCATTGCCTTGGTCTGGCCAACCTCAGCAGATCACACTATTGGTCACCTCGATTAGGAGTCACATACGAGGTTTCTTCCCTTGAGATATTCACCACACATCAATTCACACATGTTAAGCCCAAAACCTTTACCTAGAGAAATTGCTAGGTTCAAGCTTAAACCCAAGCTCAACAATAACTCACCTTCACTTAGAATTTGAAATTAATGATTCATGAACCAACTAGAATACTATTGACTTGTCCACCTTATGTTACATTCTGAATGAGAGGTCTCTTTCACATAATATCTTTACACATGCATCTTGGCACTATAAGTGAAATGGTGATATTTCGGGAAACTATAAAAACACACGTGCGGATGTGAGAAGGCTTTTATAGTGGACCACTTGTTTATTTAGTGAAAAGCTCCAAACCAAATTCTGCTGATTTTACTGATTTTAGATCCATTATGTTATGTAGCATTATCTACACTTTCTCAAGTGGGAAGCTTATGATTAAGCGTGGGAGTGCGCTAATTTTTCATCCAGGCGTGCGCGCAATGCTCCAACTTTTCCATTATAATTTAGTTAAAGCATTGAACTTTAAATAAAGTGAAGTTGATAGAACTAGGCAACCACCAAGCCAATGATGTCAAAACCAATGTACATATCTGTTGAGCATGACTAATAGAGTAAACCTTCAGGAAATCGCCGCTGCATCCTCAATGGAATGCGAGGACTGCGCAATGCCACCTAACCTCAAATGAGGTTTCACACGTCATGTAGAGCTTGCCTTTTGTCGTGGCGCGAGATTGATTTATTGATTGCTCATTTCTTTCTTGCTTTCTGCACTCCCGACCGTCTTCAATAACTGAAACTCGCCAAAGCGATGTCTGCACCAATGGGAAAGGATCCGCTTCCTCTTTATTCGCACGGATCAAAGGTTTGGATGATACGACATCGAATGGAAATACTAATAAGATGATAGGGGATCTCATCCTTACACCGATGTTGATAATATGGGTACTGTTTGGACACTAATCCTTCACATGTTCAAATTTCAGGTTGATGGCATGTCATGTTATCGTCCAACACGTTTAGCTAAAGATTAGAAGGCACTAAGGGAATGTAGAATTTCCATCTACGTACTTTCATAGGCACAAAGAATGTTCATACCTTGATAATGACTCTTACGGCTAAAACGCCATTATGGAGATTTGGGTTTGCATCTTACTCGGTCCTTAGTATCGATGGGGTATTTTGGAGGTTCGAGGTTTACTTATCTAAGATGAGCTTTTCTCATCGAAATCGAGTGTTAGAATAATTCATAAAAAGGAAAATGTTAAAGAATGTAGTTAGGGTACTTGCTGGGCGTCATTAATTTTTCTTTGGAAAAATAAATCTATATATTTGAAGTACGTGGCTATTCTCGAAATTTGGGGTTGCTCGATTTTCAGCATATACTTGATACGCTTTATTTTTTATTGTTAGTGGTTTTAACTAGTGCCTTTGAGGTATTTTATTAACAAGACCCTTATAACATGGAGATTAACCGAATTACTTGATCAAAATTAAAGTAAGTATCTTACTAACTCAGAAAAAAAGATGTCAAATAATGAAATTTAACAAATATCCTTACTCTTTAACATTTGCCTTTCTTTTAATTCTTCCGACACTGGCTTTTTCTATGACAAGAAGGCTCATCTTTGGTAAGTAAACCTTAAACACCCAAAATGCCTTACTGATATGATCAATCAGGCAAGACGCGAGCACAATCGAATGAATGACTTAAATATTTTGCAATCTCCTTTCTTCCCATGTTGAATCAACCCTCATAAGTACACACTTGTATTGTCGTGGGGCAAATTCGGAAAATGATTACAACATATGGTAGTTTCCATTTCAATTTATTGGAAGCTACATGGGGGAAGGTGCCTCCATTGCCCCAATGGTGACAAGACAAATTCAAGATGATACTGAGGAATGAATCCTTCCATTAACTTTGATCTAATTTGACAAAACTGGAGATCATGCCGATGACACCTTGAGAATGCTTCGTAGGACATGACATTCGAGAGAAAAGGCAAGATTTGAAATCAATTAAAGCAGGTAAAATTAGGGACTGCCAACCAATTGAGGATAATATGAGAGGAGGTCGTTTGAGATGTTTTGATCACGTCGAATGGAAGACTTTTGTGTGTATGCCTTGGCGAGGAGATATGAGCAAGGACACGAAAACTATAGAGAGGAGGGGTTTTGGCACGAACTATTTAGAGCTTGTAGAAGATCTAATAAAATATCAAAGGTAGCGACTCAATAGAATTTCTATAACCGACAACAATGCAGGACAGAAAGCCTCAAGCTTTGAAGATGTCCAGTGGATTTGGGTCAGTTGAGCAACTAATCCATCAGACAACTAGGTAGCAGCTACTCAGGCTAGAGACCGAGTTTGTAGTGAGAGTTACAGTTCTAATGTTCCCTTATATCTGCAGTTTTTATTTGATGCTGATGTTGGAGGTAGACCGCCTTGATGTAATAATGCTGTATTTTCCATATGGATGAGAATTGAGCAGTTTTTATGGCGAAAGACAGAACAAATTGTTTTGTTCCGTGTGGAATAAGTTCATGCTCTCATCAAGTGTCATCCTCTATGACAATCATTTGAGTTGGCTCTCTCTTTCATTTCATGCTAGTCTGATCGCTCAAAATATTGTTTTGAATAGTCTAATGAATCGAGTCTAGCAGAGATTTCAGCGAAAATTGTTATGTCTGGCGGTAAGAAGTTACAGGGTACCATGCTTAAACAGAGTCGTGCTTCTAATCATCAAATGTGTACAGTTTAATTGACATGGAATTCTCAAGTCATAGACAGTAGATACACTCTAACCTGCTTGAGGTTCGGTCTCGTGCAACAGAGGCTTGAGATGGCAGCTTAATTTATCCCTCCATAGCAGAAACTTCTGGCAAGATAGATGTTTAACAGCAGCTAGGAAGGGAAGGAAATAGAAAACCTAGACAAACATTTCTAATCTCAGCATCAAATAATATTCAAACAAAGGAAACAATTATATAATGATTGCAGGAAATCCCATCCTGTACTACTAATTTATTTCCAGCCACCCTGAATCTCAACTGAGGACCAAAGTCCAGAATACTTCAATGCCGAGTGAAGATGGCCGAGTTGAGAGGACTGAGCCGCTCCTGAGCAGACCTGGCCGAACTGGCTGAAGCTCTCTTCGTCCAACAGTCATGTTCAACATTGTATAGAGAAGAAATTGCGGCAACTATAACCGCGTATTGTCCTGATTTTGTACAAATTACAGAGGGAGATCACGCACGATTGCTCCAAGCGCCACTTGAGTCTCTTCAATCGTTTACCATCCAAAGATTTCTCTAGCAGAATCCGTCTTACCCTCTCTTTAGGACAAATACTCTGTTATCTAACAGAAGTAGAAGAAAACAGAGCACCTCAAAACCCATCATCAACCCGCTCATCAGAATCACAAATTTTACACATACTGACCATGCCGCCGCTATCATAGAACAGAGACCATTCAAATTACTCGATTGTCACACAGACCGTCACACTTGCTCATGCTTGTCTTCATCGTCTTCATCTGAATTCTTCCTCTTTCTTCTTCAAGTAAACCCCACTTCCTCAGCACCCACACACATAGCCTCACCACATTCCCCATGGACACCACCCCCATCAGGCACAGCCAGCACACCACCGACACGTCCGTCATGTGCTTCAGCATCCCCCACGTGTCAGCCAGCGATATGTTGCGCAGCGCTATGAAGTAGGTGATCGCCTGCCCGTGATCGCTAGCCACATGATCGCCATCTGGGTCCACATCCAGCGTCGCCGCTCTATTGGAAGCTCGCTCAAGAGGAGCAGGATGATGCTGAGGGAGGACAGGAAGGCCAGTGGGTTGAAGATCATGAACCGTCCGTAGGCCATCCGCTGGATGTGGGCCATGGTAGAGGTGCCCGCCATGTGCGGCTCCTTCACTGGGTTGCCGTTGGCATCGACCTTGTAGTCATCCTGCCAGACGCCTCCTGGCGGCGTGGTCGCAGCTTGGAATGCCACCGTCGCTAGCAGCGAAGCGGCCACCATTAGTGAATCTCTCCTGGCTCAGCCAATCGGCTTCACCGGGGTCTTCTTAGAGCACTCAGTTTCTTTGATAGGGGTTTCCTTTAAGTACTCCGTTTCTTTGACGGGGCTTTCTTGGTGGAGAGTGATGGGGAGTTTTTAGGTGATCTTGAGGTGGTGGTGTGGGAGGTCATTCTTGGTGGTGGGTCAAGAACTGGATCATAGTAGTATGGGACTGATTGGATGTCTATGGAGAGTGATGAAGAAATCGTAGTTTTTGTATATTGTAGTGTGATCTCTCTTGTACAAACTATATATAAAGATATTAGAGCATTAAATTAGGGATGATTGAGGATGCTTAAGGCAAGCAGAGAAAATATGGGAACAATATCAACAATATCTTAAATTATATACAAAAGATAAGATTGCTGATTAGGAATGTTATCAAGTGAAGATCCTGAGCTTTGAAGGCATGTCTCAATTTCAAGAACTCTCGAGCCTCTGGGACCCTGCTCAAGAATGTCTAGTGCTGTGAGGCCACTTGAGTTTGGTGTGTTCACCTCGAGTCCTGGGATTGTAAGCAAGAACTTTTATCACCTGCACACAAATTTTTAGGGATAAATTCCCCAGTGTAAGATTACTGAAGTCCATGTTGCTGGTCTCAAGACTGATCCTGGGAAGGGAAAGGTCCGGGAAGTTCAAACCAGCAACAATCTGGTTCCCGTTGGTTGCTCGCTAATGGAATGGGAAAGAGCAATAAGCATCCGTTTCTGAAGTCGAAGACTGCTTCTTCTAAATCAACTGCCACAGCAACAACTAAGGCACAGCCCGGTGACACATTGTGGAGCATCTCATCCCGTGTTCATGGAACTGGTGCTAAATGGAAGGAATTGGCAGCTCTTAACCCACACATACGCAACCCCAATATTATTCTCCCAAACAAAACCGTCAGGTTGCATTAAGTTGGGGGTGCGAAATGGAACTTCTTGAAAGAGGCTTGGTTTGCCAAGCTGGGTTGAGTGAAGTTTATGAGCTGCGTTAGTTGTGGGCTTGCTGCTTGAAACCACACATTGTGGTTGTCTAAGACTGAAAGTCCTGGCTCCGGCCTTTGAGAACTCTCTTACCTTCCCAATTGTTATGGACTGATTATCACCAGTAAGGTACAAAAGATCTGTCTATGCAATTGTTTTCATCTCTCTGTTCTTGCATCCCCTGTAATCAGTTTGCATATGAACAGTAATTTTCTGTGTTTTGTGTGGGATGATACGCTACCAATCCTTTGTCTTGTCATTAGGAACAACAGATCGGTCCATGAGATTTTAGGTTGCATTTCTGCCTTGTCCCTTCTCTACTTGTCTATATAAAGAAGAAAAGATCGTTTGGCAAGAAGTCATATTATCAGAGCTTGAATGTTGTTTTGGAAGAAGCACACGTTCTGGTATGTGAACATTACATATGAAACTAGCGCTGCTTCGATTCCGACCTTTGAGGGAGGATCAGCTTGCACGGCCTGCGAATAATAATGGAGTGTTTTCTGTGAAGTCTGTGTATCACTTCCTTAAAATTAGGCAGGGAAGATAGTGTAGGAAGTTCATGCAAATGGTGTGACTGCATTATGGTTTGGTGCCATGGGGTTGAAATTAATCAGACAGAGAGGCTCACTAGCTTTGATCAGATGGCTTTTGGACATCTATCAGCAATGGAGAAGAATATGAAGGAAGCATAAAAGAAGTGCGGATGCTTTTGAGGAAGGTGGGTTCGGTTGTTTGGTGTGATTGGAAAGAGAATGGTGAAGCTGTGTGAGACAAATCATAGATGGCCCAATGTTGCTTTTACCTACTAATTTGCGGCATACATAGGAGTAGATCAGATTACTTTGTGGCCAGGCCTTCCCATTCTCTTTAGAAAGATTCGGCTACATGGGCGAGACATCTCTGATGAGGAGAGTTCGAGAATAATGCGAGATGGACTCTGCGTTTGGTTTGGTAGTCACGTTAAATCGTTTGCACAATTAGCGGTACTCAGAATGATCTTATGACATAGGGATTAAGTTAGAAAGAACATAGGCATCGAGAATACGCAGTAATCCTTTGTCCCACCAGATGAATACACTAGATCTTGATATTGCCCCTAGATCTGCACCAACTCACACGCCCTGATATCCACTTCTTGAGCTTTTGCGGATCTTTCACATTCCGGAAGACGAATGCAAGGAATCGAACAGTGTGAACTAGAAAAACAATGGCTACAATGCCGAGCCAAACAAACAAGGAGTACATAACCACTGTAATCGACCCCCCATCCTCGGAGTACCATTCCTCTGTGAACGGGCTCACATGTTTAGGTTCCCTGTGTACGAACGAGATGGCCATCATGGATTCGAGATAAGTCATTGCCATGAAAGTGATGGTCACCCACATTGTGCCCGTCAGAACCCTCATCAAAACCTTCTTCCCCAAGGGCAAGCCACTCATGAGCAAGAAGATCGTGCTAAGGGATGCAAGAAAAGAGACGGTGTTACATAGCCAGAACAATGGGTAACCCTCTGGATTGTTTGCCGCCAGTATCGATGTTCCTGCGTAGTATAAGATGGTGCCTTTGTCGTCTTTCTGATCGTTGTCCCACAGGCCGCAGGGAGGGCTAAGGCCGGCTTGGTACGCCATGGCTGCAATCACGGTGGCAATTATCTGCTGTGACATGAAAGAAAGTTTTAAAATTGCGAATGAAGAAAGTGTTTCACCTATATTTGTAAATATGAAGATCATCGAGTCAAAGTTAGTCATTTCAACAAATACACAAATTCAATTGATGGCTTTTCCTATATTTATCGAAATACAAGAAAATTGTGGCGAGCTCTCTACGTAAATAGAGGTCATTTTGAAGTTTGAACGTCTTTTATGATGGTTGTTGTTGTTGTTAGAAAGAAAATCAAAATCTAATAACTAAATGTGTGGAAAATAAAACACACTTATATTCTCGCTATTGGCAAGGCTCACCCTCGTCAGGCTGCCGACAAGGCTTGCGTCGCCTAGCCATGGGCGAGGCCGAGCTCGCCCAACTAAGGCAAGGCCAAGCCTCATCGAGCCACCGAGGAGGCTCGACTGGCAAGGGTCGGCCTTGCCATGGGCTGGTGACACTCTGAAGAGGTTGCCGGCCCTTGTTTGGCCGCTTGTTGGCAAGAAGAAGAAGGAGAAAAAGAAAAGGAAAAAAGAAAAGAAAAAAAGAGGAAAATATAAAATACTTATCAAACGCATTTCTATTATGAGAATATAAATTTTGGATAGTTACAAAATGTCTTTAAAAACCGTCTGGGGAACAAAATAAAATAAAAATCATTTTTAAGTAGAAATTGTTCCCGGAAGATAATGGTTACCAAACAGACCCCGAGTCATTGAGAATATTTGGAGAAGACAAAAGATTGAGTTTTTTTAGAAATCCTCTTTACTTTATGTAATAGTATAGATATTTAAAGAAAATCACCCAACTGCTTCACATTTAGATTAAGTACCATTACTTTCTTAAATATTCATCAACTTGCTTCGTCTCTTCTCACTATTGGATTTCTTATATTACCCTCTGTTTTTTTTTTTAAATCATAAGCCATTTATAATTGTAACTACTGATCTTCTTTTTGTACATAGCTATTTAATTATGAGCAATTTAGTACATACGTAGAAAACATTTTTAAGAAAGCATAACTATTTATTTTAAGCGATACAAATAATCATTTTTAGGAAAATATTTTCTAAATCATCCATTTTTCATGAAACAAATAGAGATTTTAAATTAACTAGCTGTGAGCTATGATGTTAATTGCAATAACATAACCGATTTGATCTAAGTTTTCAGCAAATGCTACTCCAAGACATCTAGCTAAAGCATTACCATCAGAGAATCACGCTTCTTCTTGATCCATTTCTCGTGTATGTCTCCCTTCTGCTTCTTGATTTTACCAGAGAAAGATGGTGGCGGAAACGCCTCTACTGGAGGAGTATTGGTGGAGGGAAGTGCTACAGATGCTAGGTCAACTACAACAGTTGAATTGTCCTCATTTCTGTTATCAACAACTGCTTGGTGAGTTGTCGATGCAGGGAATCTTATGGCTCTTAGAGCTCCAGCATGTACTAACAGTTCTCTCAATTCAATAACTTTGAAATCCTTTGGAAAATATTCCACTATATCTAGAGCAGAGAAGCCATTTCTATTCACTGTGTTCATATCCACTTCGCTTCTTTGAAGCAGATATTTCATTGTCTGCACAAAAAGATGAGCTTCTTATCTATTATAAAAGAAACAACAAACAAAGATATCTCCTGTAAGTTACTTCAATCAATAAATCCACTGAAGTTTGAATGCAGAAAGCTTGAGTCTATAGAAAAATGAGAAGGAGCCAAATTTTATCTACACAAAATGTTCAATTGGAATGCGATATCTGAGGTCGTCACAATTTTGAAGCAATTCAAAGCAAAAAGGGTTACCTCTATTTGCTTGTTTGCTGTGGCCAAATGCAAAATGGTATTACCCTCATCATCTTGAGCTTTCACCAAATCACCATCTCTCGCCATCTCCACTAGGACTTTCAGAGCCTCCAAATGATTATGACTCACTCCCAGATGGAGAGCGGTTTGGCTATGTCTCAACCTATGCTCAGCTGCCTCCGGTCTCGCCTTCACCAGCTCTATCACGATGTTGCTTTGGCCCTTCATTGTGGCTAGATGAAGTGGGGTCCACCCATCGTCGTCAAGGACAAGGCATGCAAGGGGGTCTGATTGTAACAATTCCCTCGCTATTTCGACATATCCATTCGCAGATGCCCAGTGAAGAGGCGTACGTCCCTGCAAAAGTGAAGTGCTTAGCTATGGAGCATTCTTATTGAGGGACACGTTCATATGATTTATATATATCACATTTTTGAATTAAATAGACCAAGATACTCAAATTCACTGATGTCTATAAGATCTTTCAGGCTGAATTAACTTGGAAATTTATGACTTGATTTCTATCTGAATTTTGTTAATTTCCTTGAGATATTTGATGAGTTTGATTTTTCACAGATCATGAAAACTGGAAAACAAAATGCTACATTACGTGTGCAAAATCTAATTTGACAAGCAAGATAGTCTGATCTATGTAGAGATATTTCATGGAAATATAGTTTATAAATTACTTTACACATGGCTAAAAGCCTAAAACTTGCAAAAACCTAATCAAAAGAGTTGCTATTTCTCCGATTATCTGGTTCATGAGGATGACTAGGTTCAGTTTGATCTGACATAAGGATATCAAACAACCACAACCAAGGTTTTCGCTTCGACATACCTGCGAGTCCAACTCCATAGCCCAATCCCTTTTATGGGCCAAAAGAACCTTGGCAAACTGTACATGACCATGCATACAGGCCACATGCAATGGAGTCTCGTCAAAGCAAGTGACAGAAGCCCGAGCCAGGATGAGTCGGTCTTCTTGCAGCAACTGAGCTAACGACTCGACGCACCCGTCATGCGACACTTCATAGAGCCTCCTCTCTCGTTGTCTTCTTTCAAATGCTAAGGAAGCTTGTCGATGCGATGGCGGGGATGGCGACGTCCTTCTTGGGCTTGTGATCGATGGCATTGTTCCCTGCTTGGGGTTGAACTCGAAGTCGCTGGAATTTATCATTAGAAGTGATTACACTCCACTCACAAGTGGTGTTACCGTAATATGCGGGGTTAAAAAGTCAAACAGTAGGTTCCCACGCGGCGTTGACTTTTGACTTCCTGTTCCTGTTCCTGGGTCATTGTACTCATTATTTAACGGCTGCGATGGTTTGTGCTACCCGGATCATCGTAGTCATTATTTAACGGCTGCGATGGAAGAAATGCCGACAGGCTAGTAAGAAATGCTGACAAGCTACCAGTTTATTAGGACAAAAGAACGAAGAAATTCGACCAGATTCGATGAGCGGTGGAGATCAATATTTGGTCTGCCCTTATTTGCATCCGAATGTTTGATATAAATTTTCATCTTTATCACAATATTATAATTTTTTCATATAATTTCTTTAATAATCCAGAGACACATATGTGGAGACTTTTCTACCTGAATTCTAGTTAGGAATACCCTTCAAGCTCATAAGTCGGTTTTTTTTTTTTTTTCTGGGTCAGACCATAAATCAATTAAGAAGGTGTTCTTACGTGACCTCAATCTAGAACGTTTCATACATAATTGATAAGACTAGAATAAGATATCTGTAATTTCGAAACCCAAATTCTCTTGATATCCCATTTAACTATACCAACCCTAAAAGAGCTAATAAAGATTTTTGCACAATTTCTGAAAGACGTGATTAGAGGCTGTTGGCATAGGCGACCCGGATCGAAGATCACCTAAGGCTAATGATATCCTAAGCACAAGTAATTTGCCTGAGTATGCCCTCCATGCATAGAATGAAGCTAAACTTTCTTAAAATTTGACCCGGTAGGAAATTAGATCGTTTGAAAATAAGTTCTTTCATAACCCAGGACTCGACTGCAAAGGCTCCGTTCTTTTTTGCTATTACTAACAATAAAAGTAGAGAAGCTTATTATAACTACTACAATCGTAACCTCAATTATCAAAGATTTAGTTTTGTTGGAAGGTCTCCTAATAATCCATTTGAAAAAGAGTAACATTGTGGAGCAGTTGAGTCTTTCTCTTTCTCATGGTCAAAGGATTAGATGAGTCTAAAGATGACTATTCATCTAAACATTCCCTTCGACGTGATTATTGAGCGTTAACCAATGTCGCTGTCGGTCTCATCAGATCTGGCAAACGCTCTCTGGTGTGTAAGCGACGAGGATCGTGCTCCTCTTGAATCCAGTGAGAAAGTCCAGTGCTAAAGCAGTCGATTTTCTTTACTGGAAAAAGGTCGAGACTCTTTGAGTTTGAGACTTCTTGGTCTACGTAATTGTAGATGACAAAGACTCGAGAAGTTGCATTAGAAGATGGTACTGTGCACAGTCTGTTAGCAAATGGATTCGGTGGGTTTTGAAGAGGGTCTTCAGCTTAACTATTCCCGACTTTTTCCGACGGCAGTATCTATTGTATGTACACATTTGCCAATGCCGCTCCTCTTCCTCCTTCCTCAGTCTTTTTTTCATCTTTCCCTCGGCCTCCTTGCGTCCGCGTCGAGTGGGTGTGGAGCACGAGGGCGTAGGGCCCCGACTGTGGTCTTGGCTTTCTCCTAAAGGTGAGTGTGACCACAAGGCGCAGTCTTCCATGCACACAAGGCGTAGCCTTCCATGCACGACGATTCTGTCCACCTCCGCGTCAAGTGGGTGTGGAGCATGAGGGCGTAGGGCCCCGACTGTGGTTTGTGCTTCGTTACATATTTTGTAACGGGCTGTGAGACACAAACACTCAAAGGGGATTGATGAGATGGTCACATTTCCACTCTTTTTCAACTTACTTAATTAATTCTTACAATCTATCAAATCACTTTGTAAACTAATTTTAAAAAAAATCTAAATAAGAGCTTGAAATACCTTCATTTCTCGAATAATGACCTAAAGTGGATATTGTGTTAAATAAGAATTTGAAATGGTCATGGAAGTTTCAAATAAGGGCTTGATCTCACCGATTTATTCTATACGATCAAGAGTAATTTCGTTAAAAGAAAATTTTAATTTGAAATTATTTTTTCTTTTCTCTCTTTTTCCTTTTTTTTTCCTAGCGAGCATCGGTGAGGGCTCGACTACCTTGTTGAGGCGAGGCCATCCCGTTGGCGAGGCGACCTTGCCCAAATTTGGTGAGGGCGGCCCTCACCTATGGATTTTGAGGGAGGCCTCACATTGGGTGAGGGTCGCCTCCCCCGGGCAAGGCCCTCCCTTGCCTAGCCCTCTTCGGGCATTGTGGGTGGGTACTGGCCACCAACAAAGAAGGAAGAGAAAACCAGCAAAAAAGGAAAAAAGAAAGAAAAATAGGAAAAAAGGTAAATGACAAAATGCCATTGGCCAACTAGAAAGTCAAGCTCTTTTTTGAAATTAACATAACTATTTTAGGCTCTAATTTGAAATAAAATCATTTTTAAACCCTTATTTGAGAATGATGACACTTTAGGCTCTTATTTAGAAAAATATTTATTTCATGCCCTTATTTGGAATTTTCCCATTGATTTTGTATGTCATTTTCATATAGTGTTGAGTTCGACAATTTAAAGATTATAAAGCACTTAATAGTGATTTGGAATATTTATGTGTTGTCAACTATTTAAAAAATTTGAAATGCCAAAGCAATAGATAGTTTTTCAATTTCGGTCAAAATCTAATAAATTATCTGAATTTTCAAAATTTATGGAAAAATTATATGTATATCCACATTTCATTGTAATAGTTTCAAGCATCTTGGACTAGAAAGTATTTAAAGCGTGTGAGCCGCAATATTTGATTAAGTAAAAAATAATAAGCAAAAGGACTTACTTGTTTGTGTTTTAGCAAAAAGCATTTTGTTTTTCCGCCAAACTTTAAAGTATTATTTCAATTTTTAAAAATTTCAAAAAAAGTACATGTGAATTTTTGTGTCAAATTGCCGTTTTGTAAAAAAACTTATACTTTTTAGACTTGTAAAAAGCTCAAAATTTACAAGCCAGGATTATGAGTGTGAACAAATGAAACACAGAGCAAAAGTCAATTTAGACAAAACAATCGACACAATTCTTCATTGAGGCATGTCTCGTCTCACGCCTTGATCGGATAACTTTGTGGCCACGCCTTCCCATTTTCTTTAAAAATATTCGGCTATTCGGGCGAGACTATCTCTGATGAGGAGAGCTTGAGAATAATGCGAGATGGACTCTGCGTTTGGTAGTAGCATCATTAAATGGTTCGTACAAAGAGTGGTACTCAGAATGATCTCATGACATAAGGATTAAGTTAGAAAGAACATAGGCATCAAGACTATGCAGTAATCCTTTGTCCCACCCGGTAAATACACTAGATCTTGATATTGACCCTAGATCTGCACCAACTCACACACCCTGATATCGGCTTCTTGAGCTTTCGCGGATCTTTCACATTCTGGAGGACAATTCGGAGGACTCGAACGGTGTGAACTAGAAAAACAATGGCTACGATGCCGACCCAAACGTACATGGCGGTACGAACCACTTTTGTGATCGACCTCATAGCATCTTCAAGATCCAGTTTATCGGACAAGATGGCCACCATGGACTCAAGGTAAGTCAGCGCCATAAAAGTGATGGTCATCCACATTGTGGCCATCAGAATCCACACCAGAACCCTCTTCCTCAAGGGCAAGCCACTTATGAGCAAGAAGATCGTGCTAAGGGATGCAAGAAAAGCTATGGTGTTGTATTTCCAGAACTTTGGGTAACTCTCTGGAAAGTTTGTAGCCATTATCGATGTTCCTGCTAAGATATAGATTTCGTTGTTTGAGTCTCTCTGATCTTCGTTCCACACGCCGCCAGGAGGGTTAAGGCCAGCTTGGTAAGCCATGGCTGCGATCACGGTGGCAGCTATCTGTCGACGTGAAAGAAAGATCTAGATTGTGAATGAAGAAATAGTTTTTCGACTATATTTATACATTTGAAGATCATCGAGTCAAAGTTAGTCATTCCAACAAATGCACAAATTCAATTGATGGATTTTCCTATATATATATATATATATATATATCTAAATACTAGAAAATTGTGGCGAGCTCTCTACAAAAATAGAGCTCATGGATTAAACCATGAAAAAACTAAGTGTATGAATATATACATATATGAGAAAAAAAATGAAAATATTTTGAAATTTGAATGTCTTTTTATAAAGGTTGCTATTGTTGTTAGAAAGAAAATCAAAATCTAATAACTAAACATGTGGAAAATAAAACACACTTATATTCTAGCCGCCAGCGACGTTCCGACGAGGTTGTTGGCCCTCGTTTGGCCGGTCGTCGGCAACCGGCCAAAGAGGAAGAAAGAGAAGAAGAAAAGAAAAAAAAAGAAAAGAAAAAAAAAAAGAGAAAAATATAATAAAATTATTTAAAAAATTAAAAGAAATTCTAAATCGTAAAAGAATTTAAGTTCTTGCCAAACGGAATAAAAATTTTGGATAGGTACCAAACGTTTTCAAATACTCAAAAACTCGTCGAGGGAGCGAAATTAAAAAAAAAATCATTTCTAAGTAAAAAAATTTTCCGAGAACAGAATGGTTACTAAACAGGCCCTAAGTTGTTGAGAATATTTGGAGAAGACAAAAGATTGAGTCTTTTAGAAATCCTCTTTACTTTATGTATTAGTATAGATATTTTAAGAAAATCACCCAACTACTTCACATTTAGATTTTTAGATTTTCTTTAAGTACCATTACTTTCTTAGATATTCATCAACTTGTTTCGTCTCTTCTCACTATTAGATTTCTTATATCACCCTCTATTTTTTCCTTTTTAATCATAAGCCTTCTATTATTGTAACTACTCATCTTCTTTCTCCACATAGCTATTTAATTATGAGCAGTTTAGTACATATGAAGAAAACATTTTTAAGAAAGCATAACTATTTATTTTAAGCGATACAAATGATCATTTTTAGGAAAATATTTTATGAATCATCCATTTTTCATGAAACAAACAGAGAGTTTAAATTAATTAACTGGGAGCTATGATGTTAATTGCAATAACATGATCGATCTAATCTAAATTATCAACAAATGCTACTCTAAGAGATCTAGCTAAAGCATTACCATCAGAGAATCGCGCCTCTTCTCGATCTTGTGTTTGTCTTCCTCCTGCTTCTTGATTTCACCCACTAAAGATGGTGGTGGAACTGCCTCTACCGAAGGAGTATTGGTGGAGAGAGGTTCTACAGATGCTAGGTCAACTGTAATAGTTGAGCTCTCCTCATTTTTTTTATCAACAACTGCTTGATGAGTTGTTGATGCAGGGAATCTTATGGCTCTCAAAGCTCCAGCATGTACTAACAGTTCTCTCAATTCAATGACTTTGAAATCCTTGGGAAAATATTCCACTATATCTAGGGCAGAGAAGCCATTTCTATTCACTGTGTTCACATCCACTTCGCTTCTTTGAAGCAGATATTTCACTGTCTGCACAAAAAGATGAGCTTCTTATCAGTTATAAAAGAAACAATAAACAAAGATATTTCTTGTAAGTTACTTCAATCGATAAATCAACTGAAGTTTGGATGCAGAAAGCTTGAATCTATAGAAAAATGAGAATGACCGGATTTTATCTGCACAAAATGTTCAATTGGAATGCGATATCTGACGTCATCACAATTTCGAAGCAATTCGAAGCAAAAAGAATTACCTCTATTTGCTTGTTTGCTGTGGCCAAATGCAAAATGGTATTACCCTCATCATCCTGAGCTTTCACCAAATTACCATCTCTCACCGTCTCCACCAGGATTTTCAGAGCCTCCAAACAATTATGACTCACTCCCAGATGGAGAGCGGTTTGGCCGTGGCTTAGCCTGTGCTCAGCCACCTCCGGTCTCGCCTTCACCAGCTCTATCACGATGTTGCTTCGGCCCTTCATCATGGCTAGATGAAGTGGGGTCCACCCATCTTCATCATGGACAAGGCATGCAAGGGGGTCTGATTGTAACAATTCCCTCGCTATTTCGACGTATCCGTTCGCAGATGCCCAGTGAAGAGGCGTACGTCTTTGCAAAAGTGAAGTGCTTAGCCATGGAGCATTCTTATTGAGAGACACGTTCATATGATTTATATATATCACATTTTCAAATTAAATAGACCAAGCTAGTCAAATTCACTTATGTCTGTAAGATCTTTCAGGCTGAATTAACTTGGAAATCTATGACTTGATTTGTGTCTGAATTTTGTTAATTTCCTTGAGACAAATGATGGGTTTGATTTCTCACGGATCATGAAAATTGGAAAACAAAATACTACATTACATGTGCAAAATCTAATTTGACAAGCAAGATAGTCTAATATCAAACAACCACAACCAAGGTTTTCGCTTCGACATACCTGCGAGTCCAACTCCATAGCCAAATCCCTTTTATGAGCCAAAAGAGCCTTGGCAAAAGGTACATGACCGAGCATGCAGGCCACATGCAATGGTGTCTCGTCGAAGCAAGTAATGGAAGCCCGAGCCAGGATGAGTTGGTCTTCTTGCAGCAACTGAGCTAACGACTCGACACACCCGCCAAGTGACGCTTCATAGAGCCTCTTCTCTCGGCGTGTTCTTTCAGATGCTAAGGAAGCTTGTTGATGCAACGACGCAGATGGAAACCTTCTTCTTGGGCTTGTGATCGATGACATTGTTCACAGCTTGTGGGTGAACTCAAAATCCCTCGGGTTAATCACCTGAAGCTTTCTCTCTTTTTCTGTCTTTTTATATAAGTATCGTCCTCCGACAGACAACTTCAATACTTGAATAATAAACCATTTTTTTTTTTTTTTTAAAGTAAGTGATCTATTGACTTTTAACCAAAATTATATAATAGAAGGATCTTAGCACCAAGAAACTTACAGTCATAATAACGAACATATCAATACGAGTGGATTAATAAACCAACTTCAGTAATTTAATAGTTGTAAAAACAAATTTATTAAAGCACGACCTCGTGATTTCCGAAAGCAGATTCCTACACTCATTGTGAGGTGCTCCTTGGTCTCGGTCTTCGTCAATATAGAGTCCTGGTTGCCAATGTCTTTAGGATTAGGTTTATCGTAATCCTATAGATCCTGAGAAAAGTCTATCGAAACATTTTTACATTTTTACTTTTTTGGGTCCGTAAAATCATATGGGGAAATATAAGAGCACGCGCACGCGCGCCCCACACACACACGTTAAAAAACAGTTTGAATGTGTGTGGAGAGAAAAATATTATCGAAGATACGAATTGATTGGGTAAAGATATTTATATAGTCATATATTTATGATATTAGATAATATTCTCTTGGTTGACAAAATTGCATTTTTGTTCCATTCTATTATATTATAGTTTGTAGTTGTCACCTTGTCGTAATACATCTCAAAAGAATATTGACATTTTTTTGGTCTATTCTTCTTCAATTAAAGAACATGATTTCGTTCCCAGTGCTTATCACGAGCACTAGAAATTTCCCCAGGCTTCAAGCAAAAAGACAATTCATTTACTATAATTTAGTTACAACTATTTAATTTTTTGGAAACTAAAAAAACAAATTCGGAATTTTTGAAAGATAATTTTTCTTTTCATTTGAAATACCATCTATAGTTTCGACCGCAATCACTTTTTCTAAAGTCAAAATTAAACCAATTCATCATTTCTTTGTACTATACAAATGAAGTTTCCATTTTACGCTCCTCATTTCCTTAGTTCCATAAAAGATAAGTGGTAAATTACTGATCCCTCAATATATTTTATCTATATGCTTTCCTTTAATGCAATTGCAAAGTACTTACTTCGCCAAGCATATTAAACTTTTTTTTTTATATTTTTAAATGTAAAGATAACATAATTTTAATGCTTATTTACAAAAATAATTTAGTATACATATTTTTTATTTGGGTAATATCTACCCCTGACATTTTTAAATAGTCATTGATAACTTAAATATCTGTCGGTGGAAGATTTTTCTTTTGAATTCTTTTTATTATTTTCGGTAGTTTTCATCTAGGTCCCATTATTCTTTCGAATTTTTTGCCTCACCCCACTGAAGCGCTCCCTCCTGGCCCGCCTACCCCCTTCTCCACTCCCTCACAAAAGCAAAAGCTTCAAGGCTTTAATGATACAGACTCTGAAAAGATAGGAGTCGGACTTAAAGCAGGCAACAGTTCAATAAGCAGCAGCCTCGGATAGCCAACTTTGCCAATTCAATAGCCGGACAAACTCCTCTATTGAAGGGATGGCCTCGTGATTTCTGAGATTCCTTCACTGATTGCAGGGTGCCGTGTGTGTCTTCAGGTTCGCCATAATTTCATGCGTCCTGAGAAAAGTCTATCGGTTCCGACAAGTTCTGTTCGTTTTCTTCAAGAGCGAGACGAATGACATCTCTGATAGCGTGACAGGTAGAGTAATAATGTCATGCCAGCTCTTCGTGATGAATACTGAGCAATAAGAAGACGGGAGTAATGGGATCTCTTTTCATGTAGGATCCTCTTAATCTCTAGATATTTTTCAATGAACTTTATGTGAAAATGCATGTATAGTAATGTGAGCTCTTTTCATGGGGTTTGGTTTCTATCGAGTTGTTGTCTTATTTTCTACAGTTTTCATGTAGGTGGTCCCATCTTTCTTTTGAATTTTTCTACCCCACTTCTTGTAGGACCTTCTCATCAACCTCTCCCTCCTGTCAAAAGCCAAAAGATTCGGGCTTAATAATTCACACTCTGAAAAGATAGCTACGGACGATGCAGACACGGACTTAAAAGCAGATAATAATAGCTCAAATAAGCAAGTGGCCTGCACAAATTCATGAAGCTGTTCGTCCGATTTATGAAACCAGTGGCCCCGTGATCTCCGAAAGTGGATTCCTTTGCAGATTGCTGTCTGGGTCTTCGTCTGAATTGAGGCCTGGCTGATACGTGTCTGTAGGCCGGGTTTGCCATAATTTCAAGAGACTTAAGGAAAGTCCATCGACTTTGACTGACTTTGCCTTTGTTCATTAGAGCTTGATGGGTGAGATCTCTGGCAGCGTGATACACGCATAGGAGTAATGTGATGACATCTCTTCCTAATCACCGAGTCATGAGAATTTGGGATTGATGTGATTTCTTTTCATATAGGGATCCTTTGAATTTCTCTATATATTATAGGGATTTCTTGTATAGTTCGGTAATGAAATAAACGGGATTAATTTGACTTGTTGGTCCTGCGATGTAGAGTCTGCATGGTCTATACAGTAGTTGCAGCTTTCTTGTTCTTATTCACCAAAAAATCGGGTCTTCTTTCATGAAGGTTTTGATGATGTTATGTGCCTGACGTCACCAAAAGTCATGTATAAATATATTGGAGTTAAATCCATTGGACCATACTAATAAGAAATTTATTATTTTTCCTTCTACACGCTGTAGTCAAGGACGGAACTTAACATGTGGATTAAATGCGTGATACGAGGGACGGTAGTAATATCTAACACCCTTTCTCATGACCATAAGTCATTTTATTTGGGATGTCAAAATGACTTGATTTTAATTGATTTTGAATGTTTTTGTCATTTCCATATTAAAATCAATAATTTTGTTTGCATTTCCCTCTACTGTTCTTATTTTAAGTTTGAGTTGAGATTACACAACAGCAAACGCCACCACCTAATTGATGCCATAAAAATGACTTATCGGCTTCTATTGTCAAGTCAAACACAACTTGTAGAGGTAATAAACGAGCTTCCGACGATGTAAGCCCTGTTTAGGGACCCTTTTTCTGAGGCTGTTCCTCAAAAGCTTGTTCTTTAGAAACAAGTTCTCTAGGTTTTAAAGTTTTCTTTCTTTGGATTACTATACAGCCCCAGTTGCTCAATTCAATGAATCTTTGTTATAGAGCTGTATATGAAGTTTACCGAATCAGGGCGTTATCTCAACAAATCGAAAATAAAATCACAACCGGCGCGATCTCACTTCATCAAGGCCGTGATATGACGTCAATGACCTCGTTCCAAAACGATCTCCTCCTGACATGTGTCCCCTCATTACACGGAAATCATGCTTCGCTTGTTTTATTCAAACTAATTTAGTTTATTGATGTGTGTCAGATTCCGTTGACCGATGGTTTCTATGATTTTGTTTGGGTCGCAGCAAATTTAAGATTTATGAAAGAAAATTTTATGGAAAGTCATTTATCAAGAAAATGATAATATTATTTAGTGTTTGCCTAAGACACAAAGATGACTGAAAAATGTTTTCCATTGTGTGATAAAAAAAATCTCATTTGATTTAAAATAGCATATAACGACGTCGACCATCCTATGTGATCTTGGCTACCTTGACGTGGAAATTTTTTTATAATCCTTTTGTGAAAAATTTGATTTGTTTTAATGATTTTTCTATTTTTTCTTTTCTTCCTCTATCGGCCACCTGGTACCATAGGTGATCCTTGTCCTAGAAAAGTCTATTTATTTTATTTAGTTTTTATTCAGTTAAATTTAAACCAATGATTCGTTATTGGATCAGATAGCGACAACTATTTCATCCGACATGCATAGTTTTGATTTTCCAATGAATTTACATATTTCATTAATGGAAATTTTTTGATGTAGTGAGTAATAGCTCTAGTTATTCGCTGCCTTAGGTGACGTCGAGTCTCACTTAGATACAGCGAGACTTGAGCTTGACGAGATGTGATGACGTCAAGCTTGCCCAAGATTTGCGACCTTGAGCGTTGCTAGCCTTGGCAAGGCTTGAGCTCAAACCTCATTGACTTATGCCTATGGCTGGTTGCACGAGGCTAGGTGATTAGCAAAGGAATAAGAATTAAGAGAAATATATGTAAAAAAATTGATTTTTTTTTTTTTTTAAAAATTGGCCTTGATTGACCTAGATTTAGCCTTGCTATTACTAGGCTTGGAGTCCGAGCACAGGCACTAGTTTCCTGATCGCAACCTTGATGGACCCAAGTGCAATGTCCGGGGTCTTAGGCTTGGTGTAAATGGGCAGGACACCAGAGCCTTGAGCTCGAGTGCAAAAGACTTGCCCCTTACTGCTAAGAGCCCAAGAACAAGAGTTCGGGTTTCCATGCTCAAACATAGAGTTATTGGTTTAAGTGTTGATATATAATCAAATTTTGGAAAATAATTTCTTGAATTTTAGCTTTTGTAGGAAATTCCATTGATTAGGGAAATAATTTATACTGACTTATTTTTGTAAGAAAAATAAACGTCTGAAAACAAGAAAAATGTTATTTCGAAAAATATTTTCTACAAAACAACAAAAATCTAAAATTAATCACTCAAAAGCCGCGAGATATTTATTAACAATATCCTATCAATTGTCGAGATACTCAAAAGCAAGATATTTGTTAATAAGACCCTATTAATCGTCATTATAATAAGTAATTTTTTTTAAATAGCTAATGTCACATCCTACGGGATAAAAGTATTTCCATAATTCGGGACCAAAAGCACATGTCGACGAAGTTGTCATTAAAGAAAAAGCAGAAAAGGACCGGGAAAATGTGGAGAGAATGCCGATCTTATCGTCGGTCGAGTTGATCACGGATGTAAGCAAATAGTAAGTCATTTTATGTGTTCCTATGAGATTGTTGACGATTGGATTTATATATTTTGAGCATGCCGGGCCACGAGCCCTCTCAGGTTAAACACGCTTAATTTTTTGTTTTACTTGATTTCAGTCGAAAGTTCATTATAAAGTTTGACAAAAAAAGTGTAATATATATTTGAGTCTTGTTAGAGCATGCTCACAAGGCATTTATTAAGTATGCTAATTAAGATATAAATAACTTTTTCAATAATAGTTAGTGAATATTTCAAATAAGGGTATAAAATGGAGCCTTTCTCTTAAATGAAGGTTCGCAATAGACATTATTTGAAATAAAGTCATAAAAGGCTTATTTAATCACATGACCATAGATAGGGCAATTTTCGTCCCGGTCATTTTTTCATTATTTTCTTTCTTGTTTTCTCTGTTTTTTTTTTCTTCTTTCTTTTACACTAACCTCCTTTACGCCCAAACAAACTAGAATGATCGAGATGTGATTTCGATCGAAATTTCGAGATGAAGCACTGTCGCTGTCATTCCACGGGAGATGAGGGACAAAATCAAAGAAAACTGAGAATAATGGAAAGACCCCTTAATTTTAGTTTTTCTTTGATTTAAAACTTTTATTTAAATTTTATTTCGAAGGGGAGGGGGTGGACCCCACCGGATCAAGGACCATCTGTTCCTTTACGACCCGGCATGCTCTCTGCAACACGTGAATCAGATTCCAACCCCCATTTCTCCGTCCTCCTTTTTTCATCTTCATCTTTTATTTAGAGCTGTCGTTGTCGTTGCTGTCTTTGATTGATGAGATTAAGGTAGTGTTCGATTTCGTAGTTAGGTACTTCATCTAGCGTGACGGAATCTATTCATGGGTCGTTCTTTGTAATTAAGCGCTCTAATTGCATGTCGCATATGATGGTCGTCAAACCCATCACATGGTACGATTACTTATTATTACAATAGCACATGCTTTGTTGGCAATGATGTGAAGAACCCATTAATTTATTGCTTGCTTTTTTTTTTTTTTTTTTTTGAGATGGAACGCCTCTTATATAGTATTTATGTACTTACCGATGCACATTCCTTTCTATGTCTCATGCATAAATGCGGACGTTACTAAACTATTGAAGTAAATAATCAATGTGACAAGAAATTGGCTTAATATTATGTTTGGTTGAATCCATGTCAGATCTCGCGAGTAAATTTATATTTTTATTTTCTTTTGTCAGCACATGCCCACGAAATCAATCTCGTTTGGGGTTACATGAATTATAAAATTACGGGGTCTTGAAGCCTTGAATATAAGGTTATTCGGTAGGTAGAGAGATGTATAGGATTCACGTGGGGGATAGCGGAAAGTAAAACGAAGTCAATTATTGATAGCAAGGCCGATGTGACAGGATCTTTTCTTGGAACACTTGTCCGAGGCTCCTCAAACGCAACCCTTCCGCCCGCTCTTTCTCTCTAATTTATGGGTCTGGCCAACCCCAGGAAAACACGTAAAAACTTCGGGGAACGTGGAATTTTACTTTATCCGGTGATGTTTTGGTTCCTTTTCTAGAAAAGAGAGGGAGGGGCATGATGCTTTCTGAAAGAAGATGAACCATTGTGAAGAAAACTAGAGAAATCTGGAAATTTTGTATATTCAGTCTATGTTCTGATGTACAATTCTTTTGTAATTATAGTACAGAGATGAAATAATAAAAGGCAAAGAAATATTTGTGTAATCACAATAAATCAAAATCTAATCTCAATCTAAAGATCCTAACTAATTTATGTACAATTAAGATCAATTAAGATATCGAGTGTATCTCCCAAGATTGGGTTTGATGCATATTTTCCAACACTCCCTTTCAAGTTGGTGGCTGGTCGATATCCAAGACGCCTAACTTGCTCAATAGATATGTATGTTGTCTTTGACATATGGGCTTAGTGAAGATATCGGTTGGTTGTTCTGTTGTTCCAATTCCTCTATTCTCAATTATCCCTTCTTGAATTTTTTCTCGAGTGAAATGACAATCCATTTCTATATGCTTCGTTCTTTCATGTACTATGGGATTTGCTACAAGTTTGAGTGCCGCATCATTGTTATAGAAAAACCTAGTCGAACCCTTCAAATTTATCCCAAGATCCCCAAGTAGTCCCTGTATCCATATGATTTGATAGGTAGTTTTTGCCATAGCTCGATATTCTGCCTCGGCTGAAAACAATGATACGATTGCCTGCTTATTGGTTTTCCATGAAAGAAGAGAATCTCCAAGTTTAATGCAAAAACCTATAATGGATCGTTGACTCATAGGACAAGTCGCATAATCTGCATCACAGTATGCCGACATTTCCATATTGCATTCTCTGGATAAAAGAATCCTTAGTCCTGGGCACTTCTTCAAGTATTTCACGACCTTTAAAGCATAATTCAAGTGAGATAACTTTGGGCTGTGTATGAATTGGTTGAGAGTTTGCACTGCATATGATATGTTGGGTCTGGTCATAGTCAAGTATATGAGCTTCCCAACAAGCTTATGATAACCTGAAGGATCATTGAGAACAGGATCATGATTCTCAGATGTCCCAGCATCATAATCCTTGGTGGTCAATTTTGTATTTTGCTCAATTGGAATGACTAATGGTTTGCATCCCGATAGACCTACCTTTGATATAATCTCCAGCACAAACTTCCGTTGACTAAGAGAAATCTCGCGATCAGATCGAGTAATCTCGATTCCAAGGAAGTATTTGGGTGCTCTTAAGTCTTTAATGTGAAAAGTAAAGTGCAGATATTTCTTGAATCTCTCTATTGCAGTTCTATCATTTCCCATGATGAGGATATTGTCAACATATATCATTAGAGAAATAGATGACATACCTTGAGTCCATGTGAACAAGGCGTTATCTGGACTGTTTGAAACCTGCAGAAGTGAGAGCATCAGCAAATTTGGCATACCATTACCTAGAAGCTTACTTAAGACCATAGAGGGATTTACAGAGACGACATACTCTATTCTCCCCTGTCTCCGTAATCCTTCAGGAATATCCATGTAAATTTCCTCATCTAAGTCTCCATGCAGAAAAGTGTTATGTAAGTCCATTTGATGTAATGACCAATCATTAATAGATGCAACAAATAGGAAGGATCTTACGGTTACATTTTTGGCAACGGTGGAAAAGGTTTCATGGTAGTCAAAACCTTCCCGTTGAGTAAATCCTTTGGCCACCAACCGAGCTTTGTAACGCTCAATGGACCCATCAGCGATATTTGATCTTGTAAACCCATTTACATCTAATGGGTTTCCTATTTGGTGGTAGATTTGATATAGCTAGTATAAATACCTAGAGGGGGGTGAATAGATATATAAAAGATTTTTCTTGATAATTGCACAATACTAAACAGTTGAAGGATTTGCAACAAATGATAATCAACGTAAGACTGAGTAAAGAAAAGAGAGAATTGAACAAGTGGTTTATAGTGGTTCGGCTTGATTCAAGCCTACGTCAACTCTTCTGCACTGACAGCCTATTGGCTGTATTCCACTATGAATAAAGAGATGTTACAGTGTTGATCTTCCTTGATTTCTCGGTGTAGATGATCTACCACGCTCACTCAAGGTATCACTAAGTATAGACACTCTCTCGTGTATACAATTTCGCTCAAAATGTATCGACTAATAATCAAGGTGTTTCGCACTGAATTTCTCTATCAATCACGCACTAAAACAACTAGAACGTCTTCCTTTTATACTCCTTTATGCCTTCATATCCGTTGGCACTTACCAAAGGAATTCCTCCAATCAACTCGTTGGACGGAATCAATCAATAAGATCATTCGAGCTATTAAAGGAACCTGACGATAGCCCATAAATCCTGTTCGCCCATACAATCAGGATCTTGGTTTCCAAGAATAGAACCTTCCAAGAATATTTCGTCGAACACTAGATCTTCAATCGATTTAGATACGAATAAAAGATTCCGTTATATTTATCAAACCAAGAGATCTTCTTCAGAGGATAGGATTAAATCCTCAACCAAATACTTAGGCTCTGGATTTCCTTCGTCACTGGATCAGAAAGACTGTCAATGAGAATAGTCTTGAGTCTTGAGTCTTGAGTACTAAGTCTAGTAATTAGAAAGTCTTCAGACTCTAAACTGAAAGTTTGTGAATATCCAGACTAGACTGATAGAAACGTTTTGTTAGCTTCAAAATATTCTGGAAAGATTTTTCCAACAATCTCCCCATTTTTGATGGTGACAAAACTTTATTGTAGATTTGAACAACTTTGACCTGCAAAAACATTTCTCAAGCAATATGGCTATCTCATAAAGATTAATAAAGCAACCAGACTCTACATCCACAGAAAATTGGTTAGTCTTTCATGAGTAATACCATATGCAAACAATCAAGCATCAAAGTCTACTTCAGTCAAATTCAATTCACACCCAAGTTCACTCAAGTCATACTAAAAAACAAACATAAAAAAAACAAACACATTCAACCACAAATTTAAAGTCAAAGTTCAGTTTAAAGTTCGTTCAAATTGCAATTCTCCCCCTTTTTGTCATCATTAAAAAGGTGAGAAAAGTGTCAGGTTTGCTTGGGAATGCGCACGATCTGGAAATCTCCCATCGACTGGACTATGCCTTATAGCCTCTTCAAGTCTTCCCTTAGCTGAGCTACCTCCTCTCCTTTGGCATTGGCTTGAAGTTGTAGAGCGAGATCTTTCATTTTGTCCTCCAGGGTAACCGAAGATGCTTGTCCATCATTCTTCATGACTTGAATTTCACAAATCCGCGTGTAGATTTGGCCCCGCATTTCCAAAAGAACATCAAGAATACGGCGAAAATTTGCTGAATTGTCCGTTTGTGTACTTACATTTGCTTTCTCGGATGGAGTGAATGCAGACGATGGAACTTCTGTATAATCTTGCAGATTTGGTGTTGACATATCGTGTCCTTCTTCAGGCAATTGAGAAGCCCGAAACTCTTCTCGGATCTCGCTGGTGATCGTCTTAGACCTTCACTATTGGCAGCATGAGGTGTGGACCTTTCTTGCTCGCCAACTCCCCTTGTCTCTAGGACCTTAAATAGGGGAAGAGTGATGATCATGCTCTTCTGTGTCTTGATTCCCCTTCTCTCCAGATTCAGCGGCAGACTTTTCTTTCACTTCTTCTCCTTCTTCTTCAGCTTCTTTCTCCTTCTCTCGCTGCTCTTCTTCTTCTCTATTCTTGGCTTGCTCCTCTTCTTCTCTCTGTTTCTTCTAAAGTTGTGAGATCTTCCTCCTCATCTTCATCCTCCAAGGTGAGAGTTCTCTTCTTTTTGGATGGGGCACCAATGGCCTCCTTCCCTTTTCTCTTTGAAGCAGACGGTACTGGAGTTTTCACTCTGAATTTCTTCATTGCCTTGGAAAGTTCTTTCAGACGCATCTTTAGCAACATCTTCAAACCTACCACCATCTTATCGCACGGTCGAACCCAAAGTGTATGTGGCGGTTAAATATTCATGTGTCTGAAGATCTTGGTCACCAGACCTGGGTAAAGCAATTGACCCTTGTCCTTTGACATTGCTCTGTACATGTGAAAGAGAATGGTGTGAGGGAGAGAAAACTTCTTCCCTGAGTTGATTGCGTACATCAATTTTGCCTCGGAATTAGACACATCAGTCTTTGATGTAGACTTGGGCCTGATGCAATTGATCACAATTTTGTGCAGCACGATATTGATGGCACGCATCCTTGAATAGATGATTCTTCCCTCTATATCTCTATCTTTGACAAGTTCTAATGAGGCACGAGCAATTGAGACTTTGATCGGTTGATAGCGTCCTCGTTCAACTCCAATTATGTCCGCCAACATGTCCACGTCTACCACATAGTCTTGGTCTCGAACACTGAATGATATTCTATTCGCATCTAAAAAACTAAGATTCGAATAGAAGTACGCTGTCAATTGCGCATAACCGTACGTGGTATCGGTGCAAAATTGCTCAAGTTGAAGCAAATTGAACTTCTCCCTTAAGTTCACATTAATGGCATCCAAGAAATCGAAATCAACACTCCTAGGGTTTATCACCCCTCGTTTCAGCAGTCTGAAGAACATATTCTCCTGTTCCTTCGATTTAAACAACTCCATTCTTTTTCCCTTCACTTTCGCAGCAACACCCATTATAGGTTGAAAATCACTGAACATTTTATCATCATCGTTCCCGTCGGTTGAATTTGGTCCTGACATACAAGGGTCACTTGGAATGTTCGCAAGTGCTTCCTCAGCTTTTCCTCTGGGAGCAATTCCCAAATCCTCCATTTAACGCAGAAAGATATACTTATTCCCATAATTCTTATCTTTAAGAAAATCATTCATGTAGCTCAACGGAGTCCCAGTGCTTTTCAACGCACAGTAAAGTTTGTAAATAAAAGAGGGTTTTTGGACTCTTACAGGGTCTGCGTCCTCGATTATTTCTTCATCTGGCTGTTGACCCGCACCTTGTGGGGTAGATGGCGTTGAGTGACGTGGTGGAGAGTGAATCGGGCTCTGTTGCTGACTCGATAATTCTTCTTCTTCGGTGAGATCGAAATGGGTAGGTCCCTCCTTCATTCTCTGTGGTCCCCTGTTCGCGATTCTTGAAGACTTCCTCGAAGAAGACATCCTTCCTTGTTGTTGAAAGATTCATTTACTTGCTTTCCCAAGAAAAGATGACAACTTTCTCGAAGATGAACACGAAGTAGAAACAGGATTGGGAGGAGAATGCCTTTTAGGGTTTTGAAGATTGGGTGAAAAAGAAAACTGTATATATATAACTCAGTTTTGAAAAGGAAAGTTCAATCGACGCAAGGAAAGTGTACGAACATCTCTATAGCCAAAATTAATCCTTTTGAAAAGACACGATTCCGTTTTTCACGAAAATTATAAATTAACTGAACGAAAGATCGTACATTTTCGAGTTTAGATATAATATCAACTTACAGTCTATAGCCAAGAATGTCTGAGTCTGACGGTTTACAGTCTAATGGTTAGAGAGTCTCTAGACTTTAACTTCCTCAAGCTTCAAAATGTTGAGTCTGGAATGGATAAAGTCGAATTGATTTTTCTCCAAAGGCTTTGTGAATATATCCGCTAGTTGACTTTTTGAATCAACAAATTGAATCGAGATTTCTCCATTTTGAATATGATATCTAATGAAGTGATGTCGAATCTCTATATGCTTTGCTCTTGAATGAAGGATTGGATTTTTGGTAAGATTGATTGCGCTGGTGTTGTCACATCTGATTTCTGTGCATGAGTCTTCAATCCCAAAGTCTTGTAGCTATTGTTTTATCCATAAAATTTGCGAACAGCAGCTTCCAAGAGCTACATACTCGGGCTTCATTGTTGAGAGAGCCACAATGCTTTGTTTCCTTGAAAACCAAGACACCGTCCCGTTCCAAGCAACCGGCAAGTTCCCGAAGTACTCTTTCTATCGACTCGCAACCCGACTAGATGCGTCGAATATCCTAGAAGATTAAAATCTCCCTTCTTAGGATCCAAAGACCGATGCTTGAAGATGAAGCAACGTATTTAATAATATGTTTTGCAGCACTGAGATGGGATTCTCTAGGATCTGATTGAAACCTAGCACATATGCAAACACTTAACAAAATGTCAGGTCTAGAAGCAGTAAGATAAAGAAGTGAACCAATGATGCTCCTGTATAGCTTTTGATCAACTTTCTTCCCTTCTTCATCTTTGTCTATCTTCAAAGAACTTGACATTGGTATATCAATCTTTTTGCAATTTTCCAATCCAAACCTTTTGACAAGATCATTAGCATATTTTTCTTGGTAAATGAAAGTTCTTTCCTTCAATTGCTTTACTTAAAGACCAAGGAAGAATGTTAATTCACCTATCATACTCATTTCAAACTCATCCCGCATAGACTTAAAAAATTTCTTGCATAGACTTTCATTAGAGGATCTAAAAATAATATCATCCACATATATTTGAACAAGTAAAAAGCTTTTGTTTTCCTTTTTGATAAATAAAGTAGTATCTACTTTACCTTTAACAAAACCATTCTCGTAATAAGAACTTACTTAGTCTGTTGTACCAAGCTCGAGGTGCTTGCTTTAAACCATACATGGCCTTTTCGGTCCCGAAGACCGAGTCGGGCTTCTTTGGGTCTTCAAACCCATGTGGTTGTTCCACATAAACTTCCTCATGGATAAATCCATTTAGGAATGCACTTTTGACGTCCATTTGGAATAACCTGAAATTTTTATAACAAGCAAACGCAAGTAATAGTTGAATAGCTTCTAACCTTGCTACAGGAGCGTAAGTCTCATCATAGTCTATACTTCTTCTTGCATATATCCTTTGGCCACGAGTCTTGCTTTGTTTCGTACGACTTTTCCTTTTTCATTCATCTTGTTTCTGAACACCCATTTAGCTCCAATAATAGTTTTACCTTTTGGTTTAGATGTCAATTCCCAGACATCATTAATGTTGAACTGTCTGAGCTCTTCTTGCATAGCTTCGATCCAGCTTTCATCGGATAAAGCTTCTTCTATGCTTTTTGGTTCAATTTCAGAAATAAGAGCCACAACACTAGACTCTTCACGTCTTTTGGATCTGGTGCGAATTCCTTCATTAATTTCGCCGATAATGAGATCTTTGGGATGACTGGACTTATGCTTCCAGTTACTGGTTGATTTGTCTAGATGATGATCTCTTTCTTTATTTGAATCTTCATGAACATCTTGATGTTGATCTTCCAGAGTTTGAGATACTTCTTGAGTTGTGAGCTTTGGAAGGTCTGGAGCAGGTTCAGACTCTTCATACTGAGTCTGATTGGATTCATCTTGCGTAGAGTCTTGAAATTTAACATTCATCGACTCCTCAACAGACTGGCTCTTTTTGTTATAGACTCTGTAGGATTTGCTTGTTGTAGAATATCCAAGGAAGATGCCTTCATCTGATCTTTCTTCAAACTTACCAACTCGATCTTTTGCATTTTTCAATATAAAGCATTTGCAACCGAACACATGAAAGTATGAAACGATGGGCTTCTTACCTTTGAATAACTCATAAGGGGTTTTTTCTAGAATAGGTCTTAGGAAGACTCTATTGATAATATAACATGCTGTTGAAACAGCTTCAGCCCAAAATCATGAAGAAATTTTACTTTCAATTAAAAGAGTTCTAGCCATTTCCTGAAGGGATCTATTCTTTCTTTCCACAACTCCATTTTGCTAGGGAGTATATGGAGAGGAGAACACATGCTTAAATCCAGATTCATCACACAATTTTGTAAAGTCTTGATTTTCAAATTCACCTCCATGATCTGTTCTTATACTTGAGATAGCACATCCTTTTTCATTTTGAACCTTTTTAGCAAAATTTTCAAAATATGAGAAGGTTTCCGACTTACTTACAAGGAAATATACCCAAGTAAAGCGGGAGTAATCGTCCACAATTACTAGGCAATATTTCTTACCTCCAATACTCTGGGTTCTGGTTGGTCCGAATAGATCCATATGCAGCAACTGTAGTACATGATTAGTAGAGACATGATTTATTGACTTAAATGAATTTCTTACCTGCTTTCCCAGAATACACGGTGTGCATGGATCGGTCTTTTGGTATGGTAATTTGGGTAGACCTCGAACAAGCTGCTTTAATGAGATTTTAGCTAATTGCTTCATGTTGACATGACCAAGCTTTCTGTGTCATAAGCTTGCTTCATCTTGAATTGAGATTAGGCATTGCGATTCATTTAGATTCATGTCTAAGAGGTAGATATTTCCATGTCTTCGACCCATGAAAGACTGAGTAGAGTCTTTACTGATTCCAGAGCATATTCCTTCTTGAAATGAGATCTTGAAACCGGTATCACACAATTGGCTAATCTTTGAGAAGGTTATAGTTAAGTCCTTCCACTAGAGAAACATTACTTATTGTGAGATTTCCAATTTTCACAGTTCCAAATCCCACAATACTTCCTTTGCCATTTCCTCCAAATGAAACTTTTCTACCACTTACTTGAACAAGCTTTATAAAGCAATTTGAGTCTCTTGCCATGTGTCTTGAACATCCGCTGTCAAGATACCACTTTACCTTTTTTCTTGACGGAGACCTGCATTTAGAAAAGAGTTTCAAGCTTTCTTTGGTACCCAAATTTTTTTGGGTCCTTTGGTGTTAGTAAAATAAACATTATTAGGCCATATTTTCTTAACAGGTTTCAAAACCATAGGACACTCTTTTTCAAAGTGATCATGACTCGTTACACTTTGAACACTGAGAGCATTTTGACCTACGTACTTTACAAAAACTTTCTTGAAATGATTTTTGTAAGCCTCTCTCGACGGTCTTTTCTTAATTCTTTCTTTTACTTTAGGAAAATCAATCAAGGGAATTATTTCTGTTTGTCATACCTAGACCGACTTATTGAAATAGGGTCTTTGAGCTGAAAGAACTTTTTTAAGTTTTTCGGACCCTATCGAGAATTTCTTTGAAATATTTGATAAGTTAGTTTTTAAAAAAAATCATTTTCTTTCAAAAGATTATCTTCTTTTTCTTTAAGAGTAGAAACATTCAAGTCTAAACTTTTAACTCTTTCTTCTAAAATGTTTTCCTTTTGTTTTAGAGCTGAGTTTTCCTTTTTAAGTTCGGAAATTCTTTTGAGAGAAGTCTTAAGACTAAAACACAGTTCATCAATGTATTTAGAGACTTTGAGAGGAATTTTTAAATCACTTACCTCAAATTCACTGTCTCGAGTCGATCCGACCGAGTCCGAGTCGATCCGAGATCCGAGTTTGAGTCGATTGTGCCATCGACACGTGTTTGCATATTCTTCATCGCTTTCTTCACACTCGTATCACTCCATGTTTCAGCTTTGAGAGCTTTACGAAACTTTTCAGCTTTTCCTTTCTTCTTCTTTAGAAGAAGACAGTTGGGTCTGATGTGTCCATTTTTCTTGCATTCGAAACAAACTACATCTTTATTTGGTTCCTCATCATCTACATACTTGGTCTGCTGTCTTTGGAAATTTTGTTTCTTTGAGTTGAACCTTCTTCATTTTCTATTCAGCTTTCTGAATCTTCTTATCATAAGAGCAAGCTCCTCATCGTCTATATCATCTTCAGAATCTGTATCATCAGAATCATTATTTGATTTTAATGCAATGGATTTCTTACTTCTTGGATCTTCGTCTTCATTAAATCGTTCCACTTCATAAGACTGAAGAGTTCCAATCAGCTCGTCGATAGACAGTGGCATAATTCTTTGCGTCTCTCTTATTGAAGTCTTTATATGATTCCAATCCTTGGAGATTCCACGCAGTAGCTTGTTTACCTTCATGGGATCATAAATTTTTTGTCCTTGATTCTCAAGACCATTGACAATATCTGTAAAACGACTAAACATGTTAGTTATAGATTCTCCTGGTTTTATTTTGAAGGCTTCATATTGACCGAGGATAATGTTAATTCTGGTCTCCTTCACTCGATCTGTTCCTTCATAGGTGATATGTAATCTATCCCATACTTCTTTTGCTGTAATACAAGAAGATATTCTGTTATATTCAGTTGGTGACAAAGCACAATATAAAGAGTAAATTGCTTTTGCATCGAGTGCTTGTCTCTTGTTTATCTCTTCCTGAGTCATTTCGCTGGTCTCAACAATTTCTTTCCCTCTTTCAGAGATTGATGCAGCTGTAGGAGTAATTCCTTTTTCTACAACGTCCCATTCTAGAGGATATTTTGATCGTAGGAAAGCTTTCATCTTGTTCTTCCAGATGTTGTAATCATTTCCATCAAAGTAGGGTGGTCTGGTATTGCTTTGCCCTTCCACCAGCCCTGGTGCTAGCATACTAGCCATGGATCTGTTATTCTGAAGTAAAACACTTCAAATAAAGTAAGAACACGAGCTCTAATACCAATTGATATAGCTAGTATGAATACCTAGAGGGGGGATGAATAGGGATATAAAAGTTTTTTTTTGATAATTGCACAATACTAAACAGTTGAAGGATTTGCAACAAATGATAATCAATGTAAGATTGAGTAAAGAAAAGAGAGAATTGAACACGGGGTTTATAGTGGTTCGGCTTGATTCAAGCCTACGTCCACTCTTCTGCACTGACAGCCTATTGGCTGGATTCCACTATGAACAAAGAGATGTTACAGTGTTGATCTTCCTTGATTTCTCGATGTAGATGATCTACCACGCTCGCTCAAGGTATCACTAAGTATAGACACTCTCTGTGTATACAATTTCGCTCAAAATGTATCGATTAATAATCAAGGTGCTTCAAACTCTGGAATTTCTCTATCAATCACGCACTAAAACAACTAGAACGTCTTCCTTTTATACTCCTTTATGCCTTCATATCCGTTGGCACTTACCAAAGGAATTCCTCTAATCAACCCGTTGGACGGAATCAATCAAGAAGATCATTCGAGCTATTAAAGGAACTTGACGATAGCCCATCAATCTTGTTCGCCCATACAATCAGGATCTTGGTTTCCAAGAATAGAACCTTCCAAGAATATTTCGTCGACCACTGGATCTTCAATCGATTTAGATACGAATAAAAGATTCCGTTATATTTATCAAACCAAGAGATCTTCTTCAGAGGATAGGATTAAATCCTCAACCAAATACTTAGGCTCTGGATTTCCTTCGTCACTGGATCAGAAAGACTGTCAATGAGAATAGTCTTGAGTCTTGAGTCTTGAGTACTGAGTCTGGTAATTAGAAAGTCTTCAGACTCTAAACTGAAAGTCTACGAATATCCAGACTAGACTGATAGAAACGTTTTGTCAACTTCAAAATATTATGGAAAGATTTTTCCAACAAGATTAACCAAATCCCAGGTCTTATTTGCAGTTAGTGCCTACAATTTAGCTCCCATAGCTTCTTGCCATCTTGGGTCTCTAGCTGCTTCTTCATAAGTAGATGGCTTGATTTCCTCTAGTATTCGACTCACGCAGCATCTATGTTTTGGTGAAAGTCTATGAAACGAGACATAAGATGATATTGGGTAGTTAATACCTGGTGAGTTGAGGGATGCACAAACATAATCTTCTATCCAAGTTGGTGGTCATGTAGAGCGACTAGATCGTCAAGGGGGATCCGCTGGAGTTGAGGATATTTCCGTATTGCCAATTTCATTGGAAGATTCTTCTATCATTGAGGAATTTTCTTGAGCGACATTTTCAACAAATTTTGGTGCAGAATCTTGGGAGAAATTGGAGTCATCATTGGAATTTGTTCTAGAGTTCCTGTCACAAAATATTCGGTATTTGAAGATTCTTCCATAGATAGTGACTTACTAGAAGTGCTTGGTGTCTCTCTTGAGGAATCCCCTTCCTTGAAAGGAAAAACATCTTCGTGAAAAATGACATCTCTGCTGATGAAGAATTCCAATGTTGACTGATCTAAGACTCGATACCCCTTTTGTAAATTTGGATAACCCATGAAGACGCAACGTCGAGCTCAAGGGCCCATTTTGTCTCGAGGACCCAAAACGGTAGCGAAGCACCGGCATTCGAATATCCTTAAATGCCCCAATTATGGTTTCTTCTTGAAAAGTAACTCAAATGGAGTTTTTCCATTGAGTACCTGAGTTGGCATACGATTGATGAGATATGCTGCAGTAATTATGCATTCGCCCCAATAATTTTTTGGAACAGACGCCTAAAATTTTAATGCACGTGCAATTTCCAATAGGTGGCGATGCTTACGCTCCACTACTCCATTTTGTTGTAGAGTATAGATGCAAGAACTTTCATGGAGAATCCCATGAGATGATAAGAGAAAATTGCAATCATTGTTGAAGAACTCCTTTCCATTGTTTGTCCTAACTCGTTGAATAGATCTTCCAAATTGGTTCTTGGATAGATCAATGAAAGTTTTCAAATGTGAGAAAACTTGTCCTTTTGATTGCATCAGAAAAACCCAGGTGGCATGAGAATAATCGTCCACGATTGTCAAGAAATAGCGTTACCCATCATAATGTTGGGTATGGTAAGGACCCCATACATCCATGTGAATTAAAGAAAAAATGTGCATTGCACGATTTTTACTAAGATCGAAAGGAATGCGTGATTGCTTTGTAATGAGACATATTTGACATTTAGAGTAAGGAAGCACTATGACCCAATCGTGAATGCAAAAGATAGTCTTTATCATTGGCAGTCGTGTTACACAATGATATTTTATTTGAAGGAAATGAGGACAAATCAAAATTACTTGGAAAATTTCTCCATAAAAACAATCCTTCACAAAGACTACCCAAGCCCATCACTTTGCTAGTTGAAGGGGCCTGAAAGAAGCAAGTGTCAGAATCAAACAATACACGACATGAATCTTCTCTGTAGACTTTGGATACATAAATAAGATTGAATCGAAATTCTGGGAGGTAAATGACATTTTGGAGTATGATTTATGGGCTGAGTTTGACTAATTCAGTGATTTTGACATGAGTAACATTCCCATTTGGCAATTGGACAGTAATAGGAAATTCCAGGTTCTCATGTATATCTGAAAATATTACCCTTTCGCAAACAATGTGATCACTTGCCCCATAATCAATTATCCAGGATTTTCTAGAAATATTATTAATCAGGCAGCGAGAAATACCTAAGAAATTACCTCCTTTGCTTGAGGTGTCTAATTTTTGTATTGCCTGCATCAGTTGTTGGTATTGATCACTTGTTATGGGCCGATCAACATTAGAACCACCAACCTGATAAGCCGCAGAAATTTCCTTCCTTTTTCCTTTTTCTCCGGGTTTACTGTGCAATTTCCAGCAATTTTCCATTGTATGATATGGCCTTCTACAAAATTCACAATATAATTTACCCTTTCTTGGATTAAATTTTTTCGCAGATGCCGAAAAAATTCCTCCACCGTTAGATGTTGAGAAAAAATCACCAATATCGGATGCCTTCCTAGTCGCTCTATCTCCACCATTGGATCCAGTCGAGTAGATAGGTCCCTTTGGACCGTCTAATCGGCGCGATAGATCCGAGCCATTCATTCCTCCTCTTTTAAGGAGGCGACTATCTTCGGGCGACCAAAACCCTAGCCCTTCGTCTTGTGCCTCTTTTTCGTGCGCTAGGGTTTTCGATCCCCAATTTCATCGCTCGCCGTGACTGGCCAGAGCGAAGCTCTCTCCTCCTTTCACCGAATCTGATGAAGCTAGCCTCTGGCTTTCTTCCTAGATAGCTAATTGAAAGATCCGGCCAAGGGGCGGCACCGATTCCATGACCAATATTTGCGAGCAAAATGTCAGGTAAGAGTCGTTCAAGATTAATAAGAAACGGGTCGCCTTTTCCCATTCTTTCGTTGACTGGTATTGTGCGAGTGTCTCCTCTGGTCCGCGGCTTTGAGGTCGTTCCACAAGGATGACATTTTGTTATAAGAGGCCGTGATGGTCATGTTCCCCTGTTTTAATTCACTAAGTTCCTGCAAAAGGGAAAAAATTCATGCCCGATCTAATTTGCCGTACATCTGTTTGATGTTTTCCCACATGGTCTTCGAGTCTTCTGTTGGTGGAAGGCCAGCTGTGACTTATGGGGAGATGCAATAACCGATCCATGTCCTTACGAGTTGGTTGCATTTCCTCCAGAATCGGGCTAGTTGCTTATTGGTAGGAATCAGAATCGCCCTATTGAGGAATCCATCCTTATCCTTCGTCACAAGGGCGTGCCAGAAGTCTTGGGACCGCCTGGTGTAATTCTCCTGTTCGATTAACTGCAGGTTAATCAGCTTTAACTCAGGGTCGTCGGATGTTGAGACATGCAGGGGATCACCAGGCTCCAGTCACCCGATGACGACAGTGACGGGGAATGGCATGAATCCGGGTGCAAGGTTCGGGTAGGGATTTGTCCCTTGACCCGATTCGCTCAACCCGAATTGATAACTCGCATTTGAAAATCCCAGGTAGGGATTCGTTCCCATACCTGGTTCTCTAGACCCGCTTACCTGCTCTAGTCCGAGGGTCGGGTTTGCCCCATTCATGGCTTGTGAGCTCCCCTCAGATTGGGCGTGGGCTCCCTGGTGGCCTACATAAACAAGTGATGATGTATTTGGGCTTGGCCCGAGATACAATGGGTAAGGTACCCACTGGAAAGGTTGGCCTGCATTGGGTTGCCCCAGACCAAACTGAGCCTATGTGGGTCTCCATTGAACAGGCTGAGCCTGGAGTGTTTGCTGTTGTGTTGTTGCAAGGAAACTTTGGATCTGTGACAGTGGTGAAGCTTCTGCGGTGGACTAGTTATCAGCCATTGGAGGTAAAAAAACAGAAGCTCTCGTCTTCTTCCTCGAGAATGATTCCTATACCAGATGGCAGATATGTTATGTGGCTTAGATCTCCTTTGGCGGGCAATCATGACTGGAAGCGAGGAAAGGTCAGAAGCTGAAGCTCTGATACCATGAAAGAAGATGAACTATCGTGAAGAAGACTAGAGAGATCTGGAAACTTTGTATATTCAGTCTGTGTTCTGATGTACAATTCTTTTGTAATTATATTACAAAGATGAAATAATAAAAGGCAAAGAAATATTTGTGTAATCACAATAAATCGGAATCTAATCTCAATCTAAAGATCCTAACTAATTTATGTATAATTAAGATTAATTGAGATACCGAGCATATCTCCCCGGATTGGGTTTGATGCATATTTTCCAACTTCCAATGTCCTGAGAAAATATCGTCTCCATTGAGATAGCTCGATAGGACACTTGTCAGGAAATGTGCCGTCACACAATAATTATCGCGCAGAAGGTTCTCCAAGACAGATAGTTTTTTCCATCAGACCAGACAAGGCCGTCTTTGATTAGGGACAAGACTAGGGATGAGCATGGTCCGGATTGGGTTGCTCTACCCCCTAACTCTAAGATCAATCCGCACAATGCTGGTATTTAATTTTTGGGACTGATGACTGATCCTATTAAGCTTGGGACCAAGAACCGGACTGGACCGATTTGGGTCCGTCCTAGGGTCAACCTAGGACCAACTAATAATTTTTTTATTTCATTTTTTGTACTCCTTAAAAAAATGATTGAGAACCAGACTGACCCAATAGGTTTGGTCCAGTTTCAAGGTCAATTCAGACTAATCAATAATTTTTTATTTCATTTTTTGTACTCCTTGAAAGGGCAACCAAGGACTGTACCGACCTAATGGGTTCGATGATGAGCAAGGTCAGTTAAGAAAGGATAAGGGTCAAGTGGGGTGAGCGTCGAACAGAATGAGCATCGAATGTTAAGCGGGAAGCAACAAGCCAAGCAAGCATCGAGCGGCGAGTAGCACGAGTGACCCAAAGTGAGCGAGGTGAGCGAGAGAAATTGTTTTTTTTTTTTTTTGTTTTGTTTTTTTTTTTTCGATTTTAGTAAATTGAAAACTAAGAAGATAAATAAGACATAAGAGAACGAATATTAGAAGAAAATGCCATAAAGTGCATTTTTGGACGTCGTGAGGACTCCTCACAAAAACATTTTCCTCTTTCATAAATTATGACTATTGATATCGTAAAAGATATTAAAAACCTAAGTTATTAAAGAATAATGTAAAATTACTTGAACTCATCACTAAATAACTATCAGGACCAAGGACCGACCGCACAATGCTGGTCCAGAATTCTAGGATCAAAGACTAACCTAGTCTCCCTGGGAACCGGACTAGGATTGGTAGGGTTGGGCTGGTCTAAGGTCGGTCCAGGGTTGATCTTGGACTGATGCTCACCCCAAGACAAGATAGGGTGGCTCCCCTCATCAGCCGTGTCTTCGAGGGCACGAGTCGTTTTGGGAGGTCTTTCAATGTAGTGTAATTTTGTCAATTTGCCTTAATTCGAATGTGTAGTATAGTTAGTTGATGCTTACAGCGAATGACAGTTGCTCTAGGATATAGACGGCTAGGACCGGATGGGTTACGAGTTTAGCAGCACTTGCCACAAATAGGAGTGGTCTCGATCGCTAGCCCTTGATGTATCTTGTTGGAATTTAAGTCGGCGGAAGACGACTTACCTTTATCTGATGTGCAAGCAACAATTAACTCCGGAACGAACATTGAATTGCGGATGAATCACGAATAAAATTACTTCACTTTGGTTTGAATGCAATCACAAGGAAAACACCTGATTTCCACAGCGTAAATGCAAATCGTTCTTATAAAGGATGAAATTGAAAGCCTTCTCTCTTTGATTGATGAAGGGGAGAGAAATTTGGTGCGTATGTTTTGCTAACAACAACCATCAATGGTTGTCTTCAAATGGCATTTATACATCTTCCTTCATGCCCTTTCAAAGAGGTGCCTTTCCATTGTAGCTTATCAAGGCCAAATGGTGCGTTCCAATCGCACCCCATCATAGGCCAAACGGTGCGTTTCAATCGCACCCCATCATGGACGTATTAGCTAAAGTACAACATCTCTCACTTGGACATGATGAGCTTGATAGCGTTCTATCAAGAATATAAGGCATTCAATATTCATCAACAAAACAATTCATACTAGCAAGTAAGCCGTGCGACCAGTGAGTACACCTGCACTTGGAAGCTCAAATTATACACCCGTTAGGGATGGCATAATGGCTACAACCCCGAAAAAGAAATAAACATTTGATGTCTCATAGTGCCCCATATATATTTTGTTACATCAATTTAAGTATACCAATCCCTTAAAGGCTATACTTGATTATTCTCAAAACACTATAAAATAACAATTATATCCGCAATCACATAAGGCGATATAATTGGTCGACCAGTAAATACATGTGATAGATGTATAACAACAATAGTCTTCCTTTGCACTCATGTCTCTCTCCATTTTAGAACAACTGCTTTCCTTAGACACGTCCCATAAAGCAATATCTATTCATGACCACTGGTAACATGCTAAAGTAGCAACATTGATATTTCACTTCGAGAACATAGTTAGAAGTAACATAGGGCACAAATTGAGGTAAATTATAAATTACCTCAAGGGCTCACATAATGAGTAAATAGGGATAATTTTACTCACCTTTAATTGTCGGTCGAATAATGCACATGTAGTATCAATTACATGCTATAGTGAATTTCTCTTTCTATAAGAGCGTATGTTATTTCTTAAATATATCCACTATACGGATCTTAGCGTAAACATAGTCATGTGCTTCTCACGTACTCATGTTTAGCTCGAGTGCTATATCAGCTCGCTTTCTATAGCATCCAATTAAGTACTCGCATCCGGCATCTTATAGATATACATGATTGTGGTACTATTATGTTTGGTCTTATTATAAAAAAATTATAGACCTCATATTGACTCCAATCAAGGTGACATATTTTATGTACCAAACTTGCTCTTCAGCATTTATTTGCACATAATGTCTCATTTCAACGTGCTAACTATAGCACTTGAGGCGATTGCTCGTGTGAATGAGCCAATTATTGCCTGTTGACATACTTTCCAATAATGGGATAAGTACACTAATGGTGCCATAAGTTGTGTACGGTGCTCACTTTGGTGTCAAAAGTTTCTGTTGGATCACTTAAGCGCCAAATCGGAGGAAAAACGCTCACTTTGGTGCCACCGGCGAAAGATTCCGGCCTCCGGCGAAAGATTCCGGCCAAAATGATTTTTTTAAAAAAAATAAAAATTGATAAGCCTTTAAATGACGTCGTTTTCGGTCCTCCTTAAGAAAACGATGTCGTTTTGCCGTCCTACGTGGATGGCTTCATGGAAACGACGCCGTTTGGCTCACATGGGGAAGAAATTAGGGTTTTGGCGAGGTCGAAGTCGTGGTCGTCGTCGGGGTTGGGGTCGGAGTCGGGGTCGAAGCTACGGCTGCGAGTGGCCATCATCGAGGTCGGGGTCGGGGTCGGGGTTGGGGTCGAAGCTACGGCCGTCGAGTGGCCATCGTCGGGGTTGAGGTCGGGGTTTGAGCCGCGGCCATCGTCGCGGTCGGGGTCAAGGTCGAGGTCAGAGCTACGGCCGCCGAGTGGCCATCGTCGAGGTCGGGGTCGGGGTCGAGGTCGGAGCCGCTGCAGTTGAGTGGCCATCATCGGGGTTGGGGTTGAGGTCGGGGTCGAAGCCGTGGCCGCCGAGCGCAAGGACCGTCGAGGATGGTGACGGCCGGAGATTAGGATTTTGAATTGGGGGAGACACCAAATTGCGTTGTTTTGGTGTTTGGATGCTGACTCAGCTCTCCGACGAGCCACGTCGGCGTAAAAAATTAATAAAAAAAATGCCACGTCGGATTTCCGGCCAATTTCGTCGGAGTTGGCACCAAAGTGAGCATTTTTCAAATTTTTTGGCACTTAAGTGATCCAACGGAAACTTTTAGCACCAAAGTGAGCGCCGTACACAACTTATGGCACTATTAGTGTACTTATCCTTGCCAATAATATATGCGTGCTTGTGCTAGTCTCATAATGGATTTGTACTTCTTGACAAAACATCAAGTCATTAATAAACAAACAAGTACAATATATATGTCCACAAATACATAAAACAATGATCATCTACAATAACACATATCACATTCTACGCAATCCTAGTGATATCCTGTGGGTCAATAATATGTTTTTAGGAATAGCCTTCATAAATGGATCAGCAACCATTGTATTTGTTGAAATGTATTGTAGGATCACTTCTTTCTATGTTATAATATCTCTGATGAAGTTATTCTTTATGTCAATGTGTTTCGTCCGTCCATGATACTTGTGATCTTTCACATAGGTAATGACTACTTGACTATTGTAATAAACTGTCATCGGTCTTTGAATATCAGTGATAGTGGCTAAATTTTTCAAGAAACGTTTTAGCCATACTACTTCTTGCACTGCGGTAGAACACGCAATAAATTCTGCCTCCATAGTAGACAAGGCTATGCATGTTTGTTTCTTGCTATTTCAAGAAATTGCACCTCTATTGAGCAAGAATACATATCCAGAAATCGATTTACGCTCATCCAAGTCTCCACCCCAATTAACATCATAATAGCCAAATAGGCGTAAATCATTCATTTGGTAATAAAGTCAATAGTCCATGGTGCCCTTCAAGTATCTCAGGATCCTCTTCACTGCTTTCCAGTGTGCTTGACCGAGATTTGATTGATATCGGCTCACCATTCCCATGGCATAACATATGTCGGGTTGAGTACACATCATATGATACATCAAACTTTCGATCGCACTAGCGTAAGGAATAATTTCCATTACTTTATTTTTTTTTTTTGGAGTCTTAGAACACATCTCAGTACTTAGGCCTTCACCTTGTATGACAAGGGTATTAATGGGATTACAGTGCTACATATTGAAATGATCAAGAATCTTCATAATATAAGACTCTTGTGATAAAGTAAGGAGTTTCCTTAATCGATTTCTTTCGATCTTAACTCCTAATATATATGCAGTTTCTTCCATGTCATTCATTTAAAAATTAGATGATAACCATTCTTTTATGGTGATAACCAAAACCTTGTCATTTCCAGCTAACAGAATATCGTCCATATAAAGTGATAAAATCACGAATTTATCTTCGGATCGCTTAACATATACACAGTGATCTTCTTCGATTATCATGAAACCAAAAGTTGTTATGGCTCGATGAAAGCGAAGATACCACTGTCTAGATGATTGCTTGAGGCCATATATTGAGCGATGAAGTTTGCAAACTTTATGCTTTTGACCTTTAGCTATGAAATCTATTGGTTGTTTCATATAGATTTCCTCATCTAGTTCTCCATTGAGAAATGCTGTCTTTACATCCATTTGATGTCATTTAAGGTCCAAATGTACAACGGTGACTAGAATAAGGCGTATTGAGGCAAATCTTACAGCTGGTAAAAAAGTTTCCTCATAATCTATATCCTTTTGTTGAGTATAACTTTTCGCTACAAGATGAGCCTTATACTTTTCAATGGATCCATCCGCCCTTTACTTAATCTTAAAGACCCATTTGTTTTTAATGGCCTTATGATTGGGTGGTAGATCAACCAAGTCCCAGACATGATTTGTCCTTATTGATTCCATCTCATTTTCCAAAGCTTTTATCCATTCTTCCTTATCAGAGGATGAGAGTCTCTTGAATAGTCTTAAGTTCGGCATCATCTTTCTGAGCAATCATAAATGCTTCCCCTTCAATCTCAATACGACGACGAATAATACTTTTACGATTACTTTAATGCAATTGAATTTCTCTTGAATTTAATTCGCCAGACGATGTAACATTCCCACTAGGTCTTGTATGTTAAGCTAAATCTTCATTTCCCTCTACAACATTAGTGGGTGTGTTATTAATATCTTCTATATCATATAATTGGAAATCCTTATCAATCTCACATCTACTATCGTTCTCCAAGAATGTAACATCTCGTGACTCCATTTTAGTTACACTCCCATCAGCTTGTTCACTTATGAACACGTACCCTTTGGAGTGTTCAGAATATCTTATAAAGATACATTTCTTCCCTATAGGGCCTAATTTGCCATATTTATGGGAAGATTCATGAATATAAGCTGCACGTCCCCATTGACATAGAATACTTAAGTCTGGTTTCCTACCAGTTCATAATTCATAAGGGGTAGAAGTGATCGATTTTGCGGGCACTCGGTTAAGTATATATGCAACATTCAATAATGCATCTTCCTAATAGGAGATAGGTAAATTTGCTTGCGTCATCATAGACTTAATTATTTCTAATAGTGTTTTATTCATTCTCTCAGTTACCCCATTTTGTTGTGAAATATTAGAAATAATCAATTGTCGTACAATTCCCTTTTCATCATAAAAAGCCTTGAATTGCTCCGATAGATACTCATGTCCGTGATCGGTTCTCAATGCCTTTATTGTTTTGTTCAACTGATTTTCTACCATCGTTATATATCGTCTAAAGCAGTCTAATATTTCTGACTTATGGGAGATCAAAAAGATATAATCGAAACACGTGAAGTAATCTATGAAAGTAATGAAATATGAGGCTCCATGCCTCGCCCTCACATTCAAAGGACCACAAATGTCAGAATGTATGAGTTGCAATGGAAATTTAGCTCTAGTCCCTTTACCGAATGGTTTTTTAGTTGCTTTTCCCGCTAGATAATGTTCACATACGGGTAGATTAACATTAGTGAGTGACCCTAAAAGACATTCTCTAGCTAATCTTTACATTCTTTGCAACCCAATGTGACCTAATCTAACATGCCAAGTACTTGCATCAATCTCAACATTATTAGAAGATGCAATTAAAGAAAAATAACTATTAATATTAACATTGTACTGATTATAGTCAATATCTAACATCATAAAACAATTCGATACATGACCTGAACCATAATAAACCGTTTCATACAAAATGTCAACACAATCACCATGAAAATTTAATACATAACCTAGGCTAAGAAGAACAACTACGGAGACCAAGTTTCGTTGAATATTCGGAGCATAGAGGACATTATATAGGAATAGATTTTGACCACAACGTAAAATTAATTTACATGTGCCAATACTATTCACTTCAACTCTTGAGTTATTTCCAACATATATCCATCTTCTTCCAGGTTGTATTCGACGATACTCCACAAATGCTTCTCGGTCTCTAGTTATGTGGTCTGTTGCTCTGAGTTTATAGTCCACATTGGATGAGATTCAGCAATCATTACAGTACTAGAAACAAAATCATTATTTAAAGTAATTGAGTAATAGGGTACCTTTTTCGGCTTAGTGCATTCACGAGTAAAGTGACCCATCTTACCATAATTGTAGTATTTCATCTTGGCCTTATCTTTCTTCCCACCATGCTTTTTGCATTGGAAGATCTTAGCCCTTTTAGGTGCTTGATAAGTCTTTTTCCCTTTATTATTGAATTGAGAATTCCTTTTGTGCTTGAAGCTCGAAGCTTTGCGCGAACTCGATTTAGCAACATAAGTATGAGTAGAGGATATTGCAGCTTCTAGGCGCTCATTCTCTAATTCCAAATGACGCGCTATATCATTAAAAGTGATAATATTCTCATTATGCGTCATATTGATCTTCATATGCTCCCAATTGTCAGGAAGAAATCTTATAACAGCCTGAACCTGCTGTTTATCAGTAAGGGAGTGACTTGCCTACTTCAGCTCACGAATCATATTTGACATTTCTCGAAGATGCTGCATCATCGTTATATTTGGGCACTTTCAGTATGTGTCAAACTTGATAGAGAGTCTCCTCAGCTTATTAGTAGATGTACCCCTAAACTTATCTTTCAAGGCAACCCACATTGTCTGAGCTTTATCATAACTTTCAAACTTACACATGAAATCATCTTGCATACAGCTCAGCAACATGATGTGAGCAATGCTATTTTTCTTTTTCCAAGCTTGATAAGCTTCTAGATTTCTCCTGTGTTGAGCTGAAGTTTCATGCTCAGGTTCATCTATGGTGTGGTTGAGGGTTTCCAAAACCTCTTGTTCCTCAAGGATGTACTAAACGTTTCGGTGTCAAATATCATAATTGTCACCGTTTAGCTTCTCACCTTTATTGAAGTCAGCCATAATGGTCTTGGATACCGATGCCATAATCAATTGCTATAACATATTGACATAATAGACGCATAATCAATACTAGCACATTTTTCAGAGTAACACACATATTTAATTTGCAGCAAAAACAAACTAAATTAATGATAATTCAACAAAAGACTTAGAAACAAAAGTTCACTATGTTCCCAATCAACTTTTATGTATAATTTTTTTATTATCATTAATTAGTTTAATTTGGGCAAATTTTAAGTTCGAGGTGAGAACTCTTTCGAATTCTACCAATCTACGAACTCCCACTAGGAAAAATAATTACATGACCTAATATAATATCTACATTTTTCCATTAACACAAAAGCATAGCATGATATAAACCATCGTACAAAAAAATCATGCTGTAAGTACAATCAAATCCGCAATTCATGATCTAACAAAAAAACAAGGATTTCCTACAATTGTTCGAATTTTTATGGAACTAGTAAATTCCAAGTACATTAAACTAAATATATGCTACCATCAAACCAAGCTCTACACAACATACATGACATCACTTCCATATAGGCTAGCTATTGTATTTCCTAAAGTATAAGAAAATACAAGTTAAAAATAAATAAACTATGCATTAAACCTCAAAAAATACGCGTACTTAGGGTTCTCTACACATTTTTATACCTTTAAAACATTCAAAAATAAAAAATAATTATACCATGGTGTAGAGCACATCCATACGAACCCAACACCTCGATCACGCTCCAATCGGACCTCCCACGCGCCCCCACACGCCGCTTGAGTGCGCGGCGCGTGTGGCGCACGCGCCAGCAAGCCTAAAGGCTCTTGGCCGATCCAACCGGTCTGACCGTTGATCGGTCAACGGTCAGTGGGTCGGGTTGGGTCATCGATCAGGTCGAGTCGGCTTGTTGGCCGGTGACTGGCCAGCCAACTGCTGTTGGCGTTGACGTCATCTCAACGGTTACCGACCGTTGGATGACGTCATTCGTGACGTCATTACGCGTCGTGTCGCTCCGCACAACGCGCGCGTGATGCGCACGCGTCGGTTTGCCGACCGGCACGTGTTGCGCATGCGTTGGCCTCCCCAACATGTCAGGTACGTGAAGCCCATGCGCAATGGCTTCTAGCTGCGTATGGGGGTGTGTCCGGCCTCCTCCGGTCGCGCTCGAACCACCGTCGGACTCGTCTCGACGAGTACTTTTACCTTGTATATTCAAAATTTGATTTTGGCAAAAAAAATATTTTGAAAATTGGCCAAAATTGCATGGATGCACGTGACCCCGAATCCGTTCTTCGCTTTGGTTTGATTTTTTGACGATTCATATATCCATTTCAATTAATAAACATTAAACCAGTGTAGATATCATACTCTTGATCTCGATATCAAATGGTAAACTGGAAAATTCGATGAAAAACAAGGCAGAAACCATGACCAGGCTCTGATACCAATGTTAGAATTTAAGTTGGCGAGAAGACGACTTACCTTTATCCGATGTGCAAGCAACAATTAACTCCGGAATGAATGTTGAATTGTGGATGAATCACGAACAAAATTACTTCACTTTGGTCTGAATGCAATCACAAAGAAAGCGCTCGATTTCCATGGCGTAAATGCAAATTGTTCTTGTAAAGGATGAAATTGAAAGCCTTCTCTCTTTGATTGATGAAAGGGAGAGAAATTTGGTGCGTATGTTTTGCCAACAACAACCATCAACGGTTGTCTTCAAATGGCATTTATACATCTCCCTTCATGCCTTTTCAAAAAGGTGTCTTTCCATCGTAGCTTATCAAGGCCAAACGGTGCATTCCAATTGCACCCTATCATAGGCCAAACGGTGTGTTCCAATCACACTCCATCATAGACGTACTAGCTAAAGTACAACATATCCAAAGATCATTGATCCGGTTTCGCATTTGTTTTCGGGCAATTCCTTGCCTGTGCTGTGACAGAACGGTCATGGGGCAACATACACTAAACTACTTGGCCCCGACGACAACTGAGTTCTGTATTCAGCAGGCGAAATCAACATTTCGCAGAGGCGGTCGTCATTAAAAAATTGCCGGATAATGGGGGTCACAATCCCAGGAATGAAGGAACAAAGATGGGGGTAGGAAACAAATTCTCGAGCATTATTTCCTCTTAATCTCCGAAATCGAACCGAGAAGATAAGAATGAAAATGTAGCAGCAAAATCTCGCATATGAATATGAGGAGAAGTTAAAGTACATCAACCCAAGTTCCGGCTGCAAAAACTCGATAACACTTCATTTTCTATTCAAGTCGTAGTTCCCAATAGCCGCTAATCCATCATCAGCTCGACACAAGTTAAGAGCAATTACAGGTACCTTACAAGGCTAGGAACAAACAAGAGACAGAACGAGGCCCAACCCACCACAAGCGAAGGCAAGTCTTAGCCTTGCCAACCTGGGTAGTAGTGAGTACTAAAAAATTCCTACGTCGATGCAAAACTTCAAACGTCACAGGCTACCAACGGACACGTACAGACGCTTTTTAACATCGCCTAAGATTCCAATATTACTATACATCAGCTTGAGTTCTGCGGGATATAAGGCAGTCAATGTTATTAGTAACGTAGCTTGGGGCGAAACCTAACTGAAAAATAAGCAGGTGCACCCCTCACCTTGCTGTGAGAATCTGGATCGTCTGTTATGTAAGCTGATCTGTGGAGTTGACCACTCTTCACTATGGCATCATGTCCCCTTGTGACGCAAACATCTGATTTTCGGGGCTGTCAGGGGTCAACTTGACAATTGAGCAGCCCATTCCAGTGTCACCTGAAAAGTTGCATGATCAAATTAACTTGCCATTTATCAATTGGAAAGCATGAAAAGTCATGCTAAGTGAAGTTGGTGAGGTGTTACTTTGAATGAGTCGGTGGATGACCGTGCTGGTGATGAACTACTGTTGACATCTAAATTTTGGCGATCCGATTATTTATTTATTACATAGAAAATTATGGGTTAATTTTATTCTTGAAAAAAAATATATATTAATGGCATATCATACAAATTTAGATGCATTTATTTTTAGTTTGCATGTTTCGCATTTTATTTATTGGGCCAGTAGTGGATAGGTTCGAATTAATGTTTATGAGCTCTAGTTTGGCAGGCTAGGCTAGGCCCACGAAAGAAGCAAATTAGCCCAAGCCTGTTGTTTTTTTTTTTTTTATTAATTATTTTGTGAAAAATTGATATTTGATGCGATATTACGGTGGATTTTTAAAATTTAAGAAAATCACATTACAATCTTATCTTCAGCAATAGGCGATGAAATCAATAGAGGATATTCGGGAGATAAGGAGAATAAATTATTATTGTGATCAAGAGGTTATAGGCAATCTTTTTACTAGATGAAATATTCACAAAAAGATTGCATTTTGTTTTGGCCTATAAAAGGGTGTGTACGTAGGGTTTTGATAGGGCTTTTTCGGGGGGGGGGGATTTTCGAAAAAAATTTCGATTAAGAGAAAAAGGCCATTTTCTCTTTTCTTTCCTCTGACAAGGCAAAGAAAAAGAAAGAAGCAAGTGCAGCAGCAACAGTGAAACTGAGAGAAGGGGCGTAGGAAGTGACGTGAGGGAGCAGTAAAAAAGAAGAAAAAAAACAAGAAAAGAAAAGCAAAACACAGCAACTGTTCATCTTCTCCTCTGCGACCTTTGCCCGTCCGCACCATCCACTCAGCTGCACCAGCCGCCGCACTAGAATCGCCTCGCTCCGAAGCCCATTGCACCTCCGTACGAGCACCACCGTGATCTGCGGACCCAACGCTAGCAATTCGACGACCGCGTCTCAGACTGCCCGGCACTCGCCACGCCTCAGCCAGCGCGACTCCGCCTCTGCAGCAACCGACGCCGCCACGCCTCTGCAGCTGCGAGCTCACCCCGACGCCACTGCTCACCACCACCAATGCGACCCGTGACCCTGCTCGCCGATCTCCCTTTTCTCGCCATGCTCGACGCCACCGCCCCCGAAGACAGCAGGTACCGATCCGTATGCGACCCACCTCCGCAGATCGCCCTCCGCCGGTCTCTGCCGTGCCTTCGCCCAAGCCGGACTGCTGCCCTTCCAACCTGACGCCCCTGCGGAGCCTCCGTCCGACGCCGCGCCACTGTCCCTGCTACGCTTGACATCGTCACTGTGCCTGCGTCACCCTCTGCCTAACCAATCCGCTCCGCCGCACAGTAGCCCACACGGGACGCCATACCTCCGTCGTTCCCCTCGCCGGAGCTCTGACGTCGGCCACCATCCGCCTGGCGCCGACCAACCTGCTGCCCCCTTTTCCTTAGGTTGCTTGCTTTTATTTTAATTTTTATCTTTCATTTATTTTATGTTATTTTTTATTTTATTTTTTAAGTTTTGCTATTATCGTACCAATTGGAACATTGGGAATTGATTTTTGTTTTATTACAGTCATTATCCGTAGGTTGTTGTCCAAAATTGTTTTAATTATTAATTTGATCCGTAAGACGTCGGATCATTTTTTTAATTATATTAATTTTTGTGCATTTTTAATAGTATTTTAATTGTTAAATCATTATAGTTATTAATTTAATTCGTAAGACTTTGGATCAGATTTTTAATTATTTTGAACTTTTTTTTTTTTTTTTTTATATATTGTGATGTTTAGGGTTAGAGTAATAGTTAATCTCAACGTTATTTTTTTCGATTATTTTAATTCTTATTTGATGGATATTTTGATTGTTTAGATGTAATTGCTTGACTTGAAAAAAAAAGCACTAAAAAAAATAAAAATCAAAAACCAAAATATTGTATCAGAGTATGTTAGGATTGCATTTTTATATAATTTTTGGAATAGATTATGATTGGATTTAATTTTTTTTAATAGATAAGGGCTTAGATGATCTTTGCACACTTTAATAATCTCATTTTTCTAAAAAAATAATCTTCTAAGATAGGATAAGATTTAAGTCAAATTAATCACTAAAATAAATTAAAAAATTATTCATTTTAGATAGTTTAATTAGGGGTGCATGTTAATTAGTTTGCGTAATAGGTTCATTTAATTAGAATTGGCTTGTTAATAAAGTTAGGTCATGAAGTTAAAATGCACGTTTCAATTTCAAGATAAAAGAAAATCTAAAAAATGTTATGAAATACATGAATGTATAGAATACATGAATGAATTTTCATTATATTCATCTTGTACAATGTACTTATTATGGTACATTTGTATTAAATGTTCTAAGTACATCTCCCTATACAATGAAAGTTCGTCTCCCTTATCCTATACATGTATCATTTGATACATTGCTATTAATGATAAATACATTCTTATTCTCCTATAAATAGTACAATATACAATCACACAGAAACACGACAGTGAGATACTAGAAATAAAGCTCTCTCATCTTGCTACTCTCTCTAGTGTTCATTTGCTTTCTCTTCTTTAATCTCTTCTCTATTATATATTCGCAACGCGATATTTTATAACACGTTATCAGCACGAGAATCTACCGATTGAGTAAGTGACTTTTGCAAGTACAAAGATCTACCGACTAAGTAAGTAATTTTTGCAAGCTGGGTATTCTTATTATTGATCAACTTATACTTTATCTTTTTTTTTTTTTTTTTTATCAATTTTTCATTTTTATTTTTCTTGGCCTGAAGCCAAAATTTTAAATCTAAAAGTATCATTCTACTCCCGAAGTAGCGGTAGATATTTGGAAATCCTTTTAATTAATTTAAGGATTTATTTTTGCAAGGATTATGGCAAATATTGAAAAACCCAAATTCCACATTCTGGAAGTGAGTGGAAAGAATTATCTATCCTGGTGCCTTGACATGGAAATGCACCTCCAAGGGCAATGTCTCGCTAATACAATTACAGAGGATGTAACCTCAAATAAAAATGATAAAGTAAATGCGTTGATTTTTATTCGCCGTTATTTACATGAGAGTCTGCAGACTCAATATTTATCCGTTCGAGACCCGTATATCTTGTGGAGGAGGTTGAAGGATAGGTATGATCATACCAAAACTGTTATCCTCCCTCAAGCACAATATGATTGGCAAAATCTCGACTGCAAGATTTTAAATCGGTGTCTTACTATAATTCTGCTTTATTTGATATCGTTTCTCGGCTAGAATTATGTGATATCAAACTCACTGATGCAGAATTGCTTGAGAAAACTTTTTCAAACTTTAATGCTTCGAATATTGTGTTGCAACAGCAATACCGGCAACGTCAATTTGCCACGTATTCTGAATTAATTTATGTGCTTCTTACTATCGAGCAAACTAATGAATTACTGCTAAAAAATCATGATCTTAGACCTGCTGGCTCAAAAGCATTGCCTGAAGCACATGCTAACTTTGAGAAAAATACTGGCCATTTTAAGGGCTATAAGCGCAGGCAAGAACATAATCCTAGAAGGGATGGCAAGAAATTTAACCGCCCTAGGAAATCAAACTTTGGCATGAATCATGGCAAAGAAAAGAAGCAAAAGAAGGTGATTAATGAAAGTATTTGTCATCGCTGTGGCATGACCAAGCACCGGTTACGCACTGTCGTACGCCAAAACATTTTGTTAACCTATACCAGGCATCTTTAAAGAATACGGGCAAGCGTGGTGAATCTCATGCCATTGAAATCAATTCTACTGTCATAACCACTGTTGATGCCAACGATATCTCCGTTGGTGGGACTCCTCTTGCTCCTGAAGTAGCAAATGTATCATTGGATATCTCTGATTTCTTTGAGGTCCTCGATTACTTTGATGAATCAGATTGGTGAATAATAATTTGAACTTTGAAATTTATGTTGTTTCGCTTTAAATGTATTACTTTTTGTTCTTTATGAAATACTTATGAACCTTATATAATATTTATCTTTGAAATTTTATTCGACTATATAACTAATATGCAACTTTTATGATACTTGACACCTGAAGTTATCAATATAAATGCAAATGGAAAATACCGAAAAAATGAAAATGTTTGTTTGCTTGACAAAGTGCAACAACACATACTATATTTTGTAGTAGATACATTTTCTCGAGTATGACATTACGTAAGGCACAAATCCATACAATATCAGGTCTTGTTCCGATTATTGATGGTTTTGGGAATGCTGCAATTATTTTGCCAAATGGCACAATCCTGCATATTTGGAATGCGTTTCTAAGCATTTGATCAAAAAGGAATATGCTCAGTTCCAAAGATGTACGCCGTAATGGGTACCATATTGAGACTATTTATGAGCAAGATAAGGAATATATTGGCATTTCCTCTTATAAGATGGGCTTGAAGACCATCCATGAGAAGCTATAAGCTTTTTCTATGGGTTTGTATTGTGTCATGATTAAAGCTGTTGAAACCTACGTTACCACATCCTGGAGATTGGTAAGCCCTGATAAGTTTGGACTGTGGCATGATCGCTTTGGTCATTCTGGCGCTTCAATGATGCGTAGGATAATTCAAAATACAAAAGGGCACCCTTTAAAAGATATAAATGTATTATTGTCCAAAGATTATAATTGTGAGGCTTGCTCACAAGGAAAGCTCATTATCAAACCTTCTATAACAAAGGTTAATTTTGAATCTCTTTTATTTTTGCAAAGAATTCAGGGTGATATTTGTGGACCAATACAACCACCAAGTGGACCATTTAGATATTTTATGATATTAGTGGACGCATCTTATAGATGGTTCCATGTTTGCCTATTATCTAAGCGCAATATCACATTTGCATGTTTACTTGCGCAGATTATAAAGCTCCGGGCACAATTCCCTGATTATCCAATTAAGAGCATAATGATGGATAATGCTGGTGAATTTACATCAAAGAGTTTTGATACATATTGTGCTTCACTCGGAATCGAGGTTGAGCACCCGGTTGCATATGTTCATACTCAAAATGGATTGACAGAATCCTTGATTAAACATATCCAAATCATTGCCCGCACTCTATTATTGAGAACGAATCTCAACGATACAGCATAGGGTCATGCAATTTTGCATGCGGCAGCTCTAATAAGATTACGCCCCATTGCTAGTATTTTACAATCTCCCATTCAAATGGTTCTTGGTTATGAACAAGATATTTCACATTTATGCACATTTGGTTTTGTAGTACAGGTGCCTGTAGCACCGCCAAAAAGGACGAAAATGGGTCCCCAACGCCGTTTGAGCATTTATGTTGGGTTTAATTCACCATCTATCATTAGATTCTTGGAATCAACTACTGATAATTTTTTTACTGCTAGATTTGCAGATTGTCATTTCGATGAGACTAGGTTTCCATCAATTGGGATACCTATAACTTCCATGACTGCAAAACAAAAACCAATTAAGGTTTTCTCTTGGAATGAGAAAAATTTATGTCAATTAGACCTAAGGATTCGTGAATGTGAAAACGAGGTGCAGCGCATAATCCATTTACAAGCTATGGCCAATAGACTTCCTGACGCATTTAATGATGCTACTAAGGTAACGAAGTCTCATATTCCGGCTGTAAATGCTCCAGCTAGGATAGCTATTCCCGAAGAACAGGCTAAAATGGATCAAAATCCCTCGCACTTGAAGCATAGAAGACCGATAGGATCAAAAGATACCGCTCCTCGAAAACGAAGGGGAAAGAATCAAGAATCTGCTCTAGAAGAGCCTGGCGTTGTGCTTGCTCCCAAAGAGCTTATTGCCCCTAAAGAGGCGCAAACCCATGAAAGGAGCACTAACTCCGGGAATACTGAGAATTCCATTACATATTGTAATGAAATTTGGGATCGAAATGAAATCATCATTCATGATGCTTTTGCATGCTCAGTTGTTCATCAAATTATGGATGATGATTGTGAACCACAAATCTATTATTGAATGTCGTCAAAGGCAAGATTGGCAAAGTGGGAGGAAGCAATTAAAGCTAAATTAGCTTCCCTAACTGAACGAGAGGTTTTTGGACCTATAACTCATATCCCCGATGTAAAGCCCGTTGGATATAAATGGGTATTTATCTAAAAACAAAATGAGAAAAACGAGGTTGTCAGGTATAAAGCCTAACTCGTTGCCCAAGGATTCTCCCGGAGACCTGAGATTGATTATAATGAGACATATTCACTGTGATGGATATGATTACATTTCGTTTTCTTATTAACCTAGCAATCTTTGAAAGATTGGAAATGTGTCTTATGGACGTTGTGATGGCATATTTATATGGCTCATTAGACTCTGATATTTATATGAAAGTTCCTGAGGGATTCAAAATGCCTGAAGCATGCACTCCCCGCAATTTATTCTCAATAAAATTACAAAGATCCTTGTACGAGTTAAAGCAATCTGGTCGCATGTGGTATCAACGCCTAAGTGAGTACCTAATTAAGGAAATGTACAAAAATGATTCTATCTGCCCATGCGTGTTTATTAAGAAATCAGAAACTGGATTTGCTATTATAGTAGTTTATGTCGACAATATAAATTTAATTGGAACTCTAGAAGAGTTAGCTGAAACTGTTGAATATTTGAAAATGGAGTTTGAAGTTAAAGATTTGGGTAAAACCAAACTTTGTCTTGGTCTAGAGCTTGAGCATAAAACAAATGGAATAATTGTCTATCAATTAGCATATGTTGAAAGATTGCTTAAACGTTTCAACATAGACAAAGCTCACCCATTGAGCACCCCTATGGTTGTAAGGTCTCTAGATCCCCAAAAGGACCCATTTCGTCATAGAGAATCTGATGAAGAGATACTTCGTCCTGAAGTACCATATCTCAATGCAATTGGGGCTTTGATGTACTTGACATAATGTACGAGACCATATATCGCTTTTGCGGTAAATTTATTGGCACATTTTAGTTCTAAGCCAACTTAGAGACATTGGAATGGAGTTAAACATATTTTCTGTTATCTCCGAGGAACCATAGATTTGAGATTATATTATTCCAAGAATTCCACTAACTCTGGTTTAGTTGAATATGCTGATACTGAATATAGATCCGATTCACACAAGGCTCGCTTTTAAACTGGGTATTTATTTTGTTATAACGGCACCGCTATTTCTTGGCGTTCTACGGAGCAATCGCTGGTAGCTACATCTTCTAATCACTCTGAGATTATTGCTTTATATGAAGCTGGAAGAGAGTATGTTTGGTTAAAATCCGTTATAACACATATTCATAATTCTTATTGCTTAATACCGATTACAAATTCTCCCACTATAATTTATGAAGATAATGCTTGTGTTGCACAAGTCATGGGAGGATATATTAAAGGTGATAGGACCAAGTATATCTCGCCAAAATTTTTCTATACTCATGAATAATCTTGTAGATCTTTTCACCAAATCATTGCCAACATCAAGTTTTGAGAAATTAGTATATGTCATTGATATGAGGTGAGTTCATAAGATGTAAGATTAATTAGCCCCAGAAGTGGCTATATGGCTTTATTGAGGGGAGATATTATGAACTATGCATTGCAGCATTGATATGCGGCTAATTCACAAGATGCAATAATGATTAGTCCCAGGAGTGGCTATATATACATTGCACTCTTTTTTCTTTATGTCCGATTTTTTCCCATAGGGTTTTTCCAGCTTAAAGTTTTTAACAAGGCAATTAATACATCCATAAAAAGGAGATATCATAACATGTGTGCTCTGCACTCTTTTTCCCTTTTGTCCGGTTTTTATCCCACTGGGTTTTTTCCGGCTTAAGGTTTTTAATGAAGCAGTATCATTCGATACACATTCATAATGAATATGATGAATATTCAAGGGGGAGTGTTATGAAATACATGAATGGATAGAATACATGAATGAATATTCATTATATTCATCTTATACAATGTACTTATTATGGTACATTTGTATCAAATGTTCTAAGTACATCTCCCTATACAATGAAAGTTCGTCTCCCTTATCTTTGTACATGTATCATTCGATACATTGATATTAATGATAAGTACATTCTTGTTCTCCTATAAATAGGAGTTTAGTTTTGATGTACAATATACAATTACACAGAAACACGACAGTGAGATACTAGAAATAAAGCTATCTCATCTTGCTACTATTTCTAGTGTTCACTTGCTTTCTCTTCTTTAATCTCTTCTCTATTATATATTTGCAACGCGATATTTTACAACAAAAAATGCTTTGTGTATTTATTTCTTTTGATGAAAGTCTTTTGATTGTTTAATAGTGACTAAGCATTCGCGTGATCACCCTTTTGCATGATAGAGATTTAGGTTAAAATAAATCCAAGTTGCTTGCAAAAACATTTTTGAAATTAAAAAGAAATGGTACCGAAAGGGTATTAGAGAAATCTAGTATAACCAAGTCCCCGTACCCAATAGTCTTTGGTTCGTAAACATAAAATAATCCTCTCATTCTTTTATTTAGGTGTCTAATCGACCTACCATAAACTGATTAGTGGCAACTCCTAGTTAATAATCATTTGCATGCTAAATATTTGAACCTTAAGTCACGAATTTGTATGGACTTAGGAGAGCTCGAGTTAAGGCTCGAGTTAAATTTACACTTAACAATCTATTAACCAAACTCTAGGTGGTTCACTTGAAAAAATAAGTTGCAACAGACTAATCCACAGCCAACAAAAAGAAAACAAATAGTAGTATAAGGCCATCAGGAACCAATTAGACGAACAAGGCATGTATGGGCATTTAGCAGAATTGATACGAGACAATTACGTTAGTCGCATAATTACAAGAACCCAAATAAATGTCAAGATCAGGTCACAACTCCCACCTTTTGGGGTTTTCTCTCAATTTTTTGCTTACTAATGAGTATGCATAGCGAGACATTCAATAGGCTAACACTAGGCTAACACAGTTATTTTAATGGTTAGGCTGCAACAGTCATCGACGACTATTGTTGGCTAGGGCCTTTCTCTGCTACCGCATGATTTGCCTTTCCATAATTTTCTAAGAAATTTTACATTAACTAATGTAGAATTACATATAGGTGCTAGTGAGATTAAACATGGATACTGTCTCTCCAAAGCGTAAAATACAAGCATACTTCAGGAACAAATGCATAATGGTTTTGTATACGTAGGTTAAGTAGAAGGAGCTGACGAACAAAGGAACCTACCATCAATCGAGTAATCAGTCTATCTATGATACATGTTTAAAATAATAGCATCTTTCCTAATTTCATCCGGCATATACATGGGATTTAGGTGCCGCTGGACTTATGCCGTTGTCCATGGTCGAATGTGCAGGGTAAATCCGTATAGATGATGCTTCACTAGTACTCCAAATCCTTGTTTTTTATTATACTCCATTCAACAAGCTTACCGCATCTGAACAGATATCGTTATTAAGAACTACTCCACGGAACATACTGCCCAGGCTTCATGTAGAAAAGCATCGAGAGATTAAGGCAACTGAAATTTCAGAACGGGGGAAATGTATTTGAAAAATCTCAAGTCCCATACCATAGAGATCATAAGCCCCCTTAAGTGCCTCAAAATTCTTGTATATGTACCCAACGAAACTGAGGTCCTTAGGTGTCAACAACATCTGCAATAGCTCACAGAATAACATAAGGTGGCAACTCACACATAGTCATGGCAAGTTTAAAGATCCAAAAACAAGAAGCTATCTGCAAATCAACAACGTCATTTAATGGCAGAAAAGAAAATAAAACAGCAAGTAGACTAGCAGATGACCTCCTACTCAAACTTACTAGAACTGAATTCACCAAACATAACCAAAGTTTTTTAAGCTGTATGATTTACTCTCCGTAATGTGTTAAATCATATGAATGATGCTGATGAGAAAGAATATTGTGAGTTTAACCTGAAACTGTCAACACACGCCTTTCCTACGTAGTAAACACAGGAGTTGGCTCAAAGCTTAATAACCTACACTTGGATTTACTCAGGTCTAGTAGCTTGCGCATCCTCCATAAATGACACTTGGAACAATTAACAAGCAGAATTAACCACTGCCACACATCTTCACCAGCACATTACGTGTCAGAGTTGTTCTATATTTTGCACATTGAGGAACCCATAAGCCATGCAATGAGATCATTTCAGCCAAATCCATTCTAAGTATGTCATGTGAGACATGAGTTACTACCAGGGTCAGTTTAGAGTAAATTTTACTTTTAGCTTTTTGCCATTTCCTTCTCTTGGAGATTTGAAGTTCAACTTTTACTTCATGTCAAACACCTGATAACTTTTAGACATGCAAACATGGACATGTAGACAGGATTATATATTTATCTATTCTAAATTTAAAACAACTTTTGTCGTTTTCAAAAATTTTGGAGGCAAAGAAAAAATACTTATGAGAAGCTGAAACAAACCAACCCTCTCCCAGCAGAACTCAAAAGATGTCAGCCATAACATAACATTGGTGGCACAATGGGTTGTTCGTGCAAAGTAATTTCGACACAAGGTCGAATGATATTTTCTTCCAGCTTGTCTTATAGAATACCAAAGTAAAAAAGATAGATAGTTCTCCTTGTGTATAATGGCAGAATACAAACATCCGTGAAAGGTAAAAATAAAGATTATAGCAGCCATCAATCCAACCAATTCTCCAAGGACATCAACATGGTCAAGTGCAATTTCAAAACCCCAGCACCCATCTTTTGTAACCCACTAATGCCGGTGCGTGCATGTGAGGGAAGAAGAAGAAGATAGCGATTAGATTCAAATACATAGGAAAAGGGCAATTATGTGGTTTGTCTTTTAAGACAACTAGATTAGATCTGAGCAAGTCCTTAAACTGCTTAACGGAGATAAAGGCCGAAGAACCGCCCTAGGATGGGTGACCCTAGGATGGGTGACCCTGTACTTGCCTCCCCATCCCCTCAGTCGGGTGGATAGAGATAGGCCGGGGATTTGGGGGCTCTTAGGTAGTGGAAGTGGGTAACCAATCCCAGAAACACTACGTTTGTAGGCTTGCTTACAGGCTCAAACTGGGCTAGCTTGGGGTAACCAATCCCTGACCCTCACCCAACTGGATAAGAGGTAGGTGAAAACCCCACGGACTGTTAGACACCCCTTCGAGGACGGTTCCTTAACCAACTGGTCTAATAGTTCCCCCCGGTTAAGGAACTGTCCTCGAGCCGGGTGAGGGTCAGGGATTGGTTACCCCAAGCCAGCCCAGTCTGAGCCTGCAAGCAAGCTTATAGATGTAGTGTTTCTGGGATTACTACCTAAGAGCCCCCAAATCCCCAGCCTATCTCCATCCACCCGTGAAAGGTAAAAATAAAGATTATAGCAGCCATCGATCCAACCAATTCTCCAAGGACATCAACATGGTCAAGTGCAATTTCAAAACCCCAGCACCCATCTTTTGTCACCCGCTAATGCCGGTGCGTGCATGTGAGAGAAGAAGAAGACAACAGCGATTAGATTCAAATACATAGGAAAAGGGCAATTATGTGGTTTGTCTTTTAAGACAACTAGATAAGTTGACAGAAGATAAGTGATTTTCCAGTCAAGCAATAGGATATTTCTATATTCTCAGAGTACCAGTGAAAAGGCATAGTTTAAATAACTTTTTGCGTAAGAAAAGATTCTTCTTTACCGAAAAGATGGATGTCGTGCCAATTGTTCTTTCCTGAAGAATTCAAAAGATCCGGCAGCATATTTTAGAAGGTTCAGGATAAACAAAAAAGATTTGTGAAAAGTACAGTTGTTTCTCAAGCTTCCTGTTAGTGATATGTTAGAAATATTGTCATCTAATGTCCACATAGCATGTAAAATGCTTAGATGCCTTATGAGGAAAAAATTTCTAACATAAATTGCTCTTTTCACCTTAAACATGAGCAACAGCAGCAGCAATCGATCATAAAAATCATATCAATCTAGTCAAGCGTTTTATATTTCCCACTGAACAATATTTACCTTCCTTGAAAGTCCAGATCCTGTCCTTGAAGGCATAGGAGGTTCCACCTATTCAATGAGTCAGATTGTTAGTATAACATACTGTTAAACTGGAACATCTACGGTCATTCTGGAGATATTTTGACAACACAAACTTAACTAGGAGAGGTAAAAGCATGAAAACCGCTGCTCAAACAATTTATCAAGAAAATCTTACTAAGAAAATCATTTCATATAAGTATACGAAAGAAATTATGTCCGGTAGAAAAAATAATATGTCCATTCCATTGAAGGACATTGCCATTGGAAACCTCATCATGATTCCTGAACATGCCTTAACCTGAAAATGCAATGATATTCAAGGAATGGAGTGTGTTGACTAATCGTATTGTGTCATGACCTCTTCTTAAGTAACATGAAAATCCATTTGATAGTCAACCACAAAGAATGACCTCCATAAAAGATAAGTGAAAGTACAGTAGCATCATTCACCTCGTCAAATTTCATGAAATTCTGTGTATCAAGTTCTCCATTGACCTGCGGCTTAAAAGCAGCTTCCATTTCGTAAAGTCTATCCCAGTCGATATCTTTGAACCAAGGATGAGCCTGATCAGTTCAGCTTTGAGTTATAAGCAAATGCATGAAAAGTGATAAGAAAAGGAATAGCACCATCAAATTGATGCAGCATACTTCAGCTTAATTTAGAGTGATGCTACATCAAATCAACAACACAACATACCTTGATCTGTTTTGCCCCTCAAGTACCAAGCCCGTCACGCCCCGATCCTCGGAGCACATGTCCATCCCTACTAGTCGATTAAATAGCGACGTCTCATGACGTATTGCCGACCAATTCATTTTAATGTACATGCGGAAGCAAATTACTAATCCCCTAACAATAACAAACATGGGTTAGAAAAGCAGGACAACAAAATTCAAATCAACACTTTACTAAAAACCACAATTTGGTTTATAAACAGAGGCTAAATCTAGGGTCTAATTACAGGAAGTCTATCTTCAAAAGAACTTCTGAGCCATCTATGCTCTTGACCCTCTTGCCTCAAGCTTTGGGATTCTTCACCTTAGGGACTTGAAAAAGGGTATCCCACAACGGGGTGAGACGACGTCTCACCAAGTTCGCTCTGTAAGACTCGACTAGGAAGGAAATATGCCATCAGGGCTGCCTAAGCACAAACATGAATCATAGAACTTACCTTGACCGCAGTCTCTTCCTACAAGTCAATACAATTGGTAATTTCATGGAATCACATCAACAACACAAAACATTACATCGGATCGAATCATCGATCAATCGACCTAGTCGATTCCATGTCAATAAGACTATCACACGGTCATTCCACTTACTCACTCTAACTATTAATTACGGCCCAACGGGCATGGCTTATTAAATCTTTAGCGGTGAATCACAGCCCAATGGGCACAACCTAGGTCAGGTGGTAATTACGGCCCAATGGGCACAGCCGATTCCAATTTCGGCGGTAAATCAAGGCCACAACCTATGTTTGGCGGTAATCACGGTCCAATGGGCACAGTCTATGTTAGGCGGTAATCACGGCCCAGTGGGCACAATCACATTTCGGCGGTTAATCACGGCCCTATAGGCATAACCATACTTCGGCGGTTAATCACGGCCTATAGGCACAGCCATACTTCGGTGGTTTTCTTGACCTAACTCATAACATCACGCACAACAACTTTCAATAGTCATCTTGTTATGACTATAAACTTTCACATGATTAATTACCTACGGCCAAGGAAGTTGAGCTTTCCACTTGAATCCCTCAATTAAAATAATATCCTACCCTATTTCCCTCGTATGAAGGGTACCCAATAAAAATAATTGTGTGTGGGTACACACTGGTCAACCTCAGCCAAGAATATAATATTTTTTACCTTTAAAATTCCCACCATTTATATAGTCACTAAAAACACTTTTGGCGCTCTAAACTGACGCTCGATGATTTTCTAATTAAATATTGAAATTAAATAAATTTAGAATAAAATCCCGAATTCACAAACGACACCCAATTTGCACAAAATAATAGTCAATTAAATAAACATATCACACCATTGCAATCAGCATAAAATTCCGATCACCGGCTATCCTGGTCTAATTTTCGGAAAATAAATAATTAATTAAATAATTACGGAAAATAATTATTAAATGCCAAAAATAGCAACTTAGGCCCATAAAGCCTAATTAAAAGTCAAAACGGGCTCGGAAAATTTCCAAACCACTCTAGATAAGTACTAGAGCTTGTCTAGACTCTAATTACACTACTCTAACCATCTAACATGCAATATCGACTAACTAATTCACTAATCCGTTCTAACTAAGTACCTAATCCAATTTAGTCTAAACTAATCAACCATTAAGCGTCATTAACTTGCTAAGTATGGATTACTGAGTCAAACTCACTTGTTTAACGATCCGCTCGGATCAAAACGTGCGGAGGGGCTCGACAAACTCGAAAGCGGGACCGCCAAATGGGGCCAGGATGGGCTTGAAAACGGGTCTTGATGCCCACAAACCCTTGCTGATTTTGGCTTTAGATTTGGGCCCAAGGAGCTGCAACAGTGGCTAGTTCAGGCACGGTTTGAGGCTAGTCTCGGTGGCCGCAGATGGGGGTGCGGGCTTGGTACCACGAGCTGAAGCTGCGGTTGCTAGACTCGCTGGAAATGGACGGCCAAGAGCTGCGACTAGGCTGCGAAGATGGGCCGAGATGAACGGGTGGAGGGGCAGCTTCGAGCTTGATGGATGCTGCTGTTGACTCGGTGGGCCTGATGAAGAAGCAGTGGGCGAGCTGCATGTGAGAAGGAGAGTCGGTGATGTTGGGTGAAGAAGAAACGGACGAAATGGACGGGACAAGGGTGTCTTCGACTGAACCAGCAGAAGAGAAAAATAAACAAACAAGAATAGATGAGTCGGGGGGAGCTGGCAGGGGAAATTTGACCGAATGAGACAAGGGGGGGTCGTCGAAGCCAGCGGGGCTACAGAGAAGACCAAAGAAGAAACAAAAACAGAAATTAAAAGATAAGAATGCAGAGGTGGTCGGCCGAGAGGGAGAAAGGAAAAAGAGAATATGAGAGAGAGAGAGAGAGAGACCGAAAAGGGAAAGGGGGAAGGAATGTGCAAACAGGCACAACAGGGAAATTACGTGCGGAAATAGGAGGAGAGGGAGGGGGATTAAAATCAAAAATTGAACATTCGAGTTCCACTTTCTATTTTCTTTTTCTCGGAATCCGATTTCTTAATGAACTTCTCCGATTGAAATCCGATTTGTTGTGGAAAAAGCCCACGGAATTTCCTCTCACCAAGTAGCTCATACTAGAGGCCAAAATCCCTTCAAATTTGTCAATTCGAATTTCCAGTCGTTTTTCGAATCGTTCGAATAAATTTTCCGTAAAAATCCCGAACTCGCCGAAAATTCCTCAAAAGATGAGTCGACATTTCTAAAATGACTCGTGACACGATAGAATTTCCAAATTTTGAAATTGAATTCAAATTCGCGGTTGATTTCAATTAGACACAATTTTAGTGTGACTTAACCTACCGAATAACTTTTAGGAATTTTTGGTGCAATTGACCTATGGTCGATTTTCTTCGAGCCACATGTATCACTTCAACACATTGGCGACTCTCGATGGTCGTGAAAATCTCGAGATTTCAAATACGGACACAGGGTACCCAAACGATAGAAAAATTGGTCTAGTGCCGATTGACGAAAATTTTGCAATCAGATGGAATCACCCACACTTTGATCACATATCTCACTCGAATCGATTTATCTCCGTCTTTGGTCGATTTTTAATTGTGCTGTAATAACCATTGCAGACTAGCATGGTCGAGATGTCGATTCTTGATCGAATTCTCAAGTCTATTGCGTTAAATTCCCTTAACGGCTTAACCGGATAGATCAGTTATCTCATAAGTGGTCATCTTAGAGAAAAACATTATAGGCGTGTCAATGTAAGGCCCAATTTATCCAATCGAAATTAAAACCTGAAAAATCAGGATGTCACAAAATCTGTGATCCACGTCACAAAGAAGCCTACAGATCAAATTCCTTGCTTCAGGTGACAATTTGGCGTCCTCCGGAAATTTTAAATGATTTTTCCAATGCACAATCTGCAAAAAAGCAAAAAAGAAACATCATTGAAAAAGCTAAAACAGACGGAACAATCTTGGGAAAAGAAGCTCACTCAAATTGGCAAAACAGATGGATAGAATTAATTAATTGCTAAGAAAAAATCAGGAAAATAAAGGAATGGGAGCAAAATCACTCCTCTACTTCGCTCTCTCTCTCACTCTCTCTCTCTCTTTGAGAGAGAGAATTGACAGACTCATTCTTTCAATCTCAGCATCTTCACAAAGTGTCCCTCTTCCTAATGTAGTGGACAGAATATCATAGACTAAATTCTATTATTGTAACATAATCATTGATCTTCTCAGTACATGAGGACATGAAGAGAGATTGCTGTGTAACACAGTCAAGGACACATATCTCTTTAGACAGATCATGTCCTGGTGCAACTGAAACAGTTGAAATTGATCCAAAGGGACAGATGGATTCACATTCTGAAGGAAAAATGGACTTTGCATTGGAGAGATTAATGTGACTACTTACACATTTCAAAATGTCCATGTATCGGCATTCTGATTACTTGTACCTGAAAACATAAACCGCATCCTACATCTACAAGACCCTAAAACCAACAATAGGGACAACTCATGAAAAACTACGTCTGGAAAATTAGAGCGGGAAAATAAAAAGTTTAACTGATTGTTATAAAAAGTAAGAGGAGGAATGATAGAAGCCATTCCTCAGCTTCCATAATGCTTCTCCCTTCACATCAATATTCAATTCCTCTAAAATAATCTGTGCAAATCACTTCTTTCTCTCTTCTCCCTCTTTTTCAGATCTTTCAGATAAATGATTTGAAAATGATTTCTTTCCAAACCCTTTTCCTTCTCTTAAATCCCATCCACTAAGCATACCATAAATGTGAATCAGGAAAGAAAGTTGACCTTTCTGCATGTCATTATTGGATCATCCGCATAGAATGGAGGATAACCAACAAGCATCTCATACATGATTGTATCAAGCGACCACCTGAAATGAGGAAATTCAATAAGAAGTCATCAAAGAAACTCAGCTCTACTTAAATTATTCTAACATAAGAAACGCAGAATCCTAAATATGCATTTAGAGATGATAGAGAGTATCTCATGGCATCATTGTTGAAACAAACAAATTCACACACAACAGAAAACGCCTTCCAGGCCTATAAGTCATTGAGGCCTGGTAAGGGAAATTAAAAAAGTTCCTTTTCTTTTAAAAAAAATATAGCACTTTCAATTTCAGTATAGTCAAGTCATAATCCAAATTCCACCAAAGCATTTTCTTTCAAAAAACAATGTCAATTTTTTCTTTAAAATAATTTATGTCACAGTGACACCTTTAACTTAACTCTATTCCCTTCACTTGACTTATCACGTAAATGCAGCTAAGCTTCCATTGAATCTATAAAATTATTATCCCAATAGACCTTATAAGTCACCATCTCCTAAGCATGTCATGTGACATCAGACAAATGATAAAACCAAACAGTCCCCACGAAGACGAAAATCAATTAGAAGGAGAATGACACTTGCTACTTCCTGGCATAAGTCACTGCAATAACAGGGTATTACAGACCTTATGTCCTTGTCAGTTACAGTGATTTTCTCTTCCATTCTGCCGCTAGTCCCTTCCAATAATATTTTTAGAGTGCAAACTCTTTGGTTCATCTTCTTTATGAGGTGAATGGAATCATTAATAAGCACAGAAAAGATGCACGCTCAATCTACTTCTATGAGAAATTACATTTCCAGCATGCATTAAGTGGATGTACTGTTTAAGGGAACATGGAGTTTGTATTAATTCTAGTTTATACATGATGCTCATCTAAAGAACTGCTTTCGATTTTAAATAAACAGTTAATGGGTAAGGTGAGAGATACCAAGAACTAATATAAAAAACTGTTATTTAAAATAATTGCCAAGGTAGAGTATCTACAGAATCATCAACTGACCAGTCGCACTCCATGCCATATCCTTTCTTCAGCAGAACTTCTGGGGCAATATAATTAGGTGTGCCAACAGTAGAAAAAGCCTATCATTAGAGGCAATTAGAATCATAATAGGATAAAATAGATTTTCTGGGATCACAAGAATACTGGAGATAAAAAGAAATATGAGAGGCTGACTAGAACTTGAACATAGCAACTAGACCAAAATTTTACCTCCAATCAATGGACTAAAGGTGTGCAACCTAGTGGTCAAAGGGATAATAGAGCCATTTTTCCGATTTTTGAAGAAATCGACTTTACTGCTACAATGAGAAAGATTGTTTAATGTCAAAATGCATAAAAAGTTCCGCTTGATTCAAATTATCTTGAAAGTCCAAATTCATAGTATTTAAGAGATTAGGCTGTTTAGTATCAAAGAAAAGCCAAAATCCCAAACATTAAAAGCAAATGCATAAGGAAACTTTAAAAATAAAGGTCACTGCAAATAGAAAGAACCCAACGGAGGCAGCTATGTATTGCTTGGTCCTTTTTTTGACAAGAGGTGTCACGCCTCAATCCTCAAGTGCGTACCCATCTCTTTGTGGTCGATAAAAATTTGCGACTTCCCAGACAGGTCGCCGACCCTTTCATTTTATTGTACATGCGGAAACAAATAACAAATCCCCAGACAATAACCATATTGGGACAGAAAAGCATAACAACACATTCACAAATAAACATGCGTTTATAAACCAACCGAGTTATATACAAAAGTCTATAACTAAAAAACTAGTTTTCAAAAAGAGGCTGTCTTATCTGACCTACTTTTCAGGTTGCCTCAGCTTGGCTCTAGACCTTTCACTTTACGGTTATGAAAAATTAAGCCCAAGACAGGGTGTAATATAAATCTCAATGAGTTCATGTTCTAAGCCCCGATTAAGAGGGAAATACATTTAGAAGTGTCCTAACCACACAATCACACAATTAGCATAAATGACTTATCTTGCCTTAATTCATTCCCAGATGTAAGCATAATTCACATCATAGATATACACATCACTTGTACTTAAATAATTGGAATGTCTCATCAACTCAATTAATCATAAGGGTCCTGATTATAAGGCAAAACCATTATGATACGTCCCATATCATGCCACATAGTTTTGTCTCATAATCAGGTGCATCAAATTCAACTAATCATGCGTTCCAATTATTAATTAAGCCACTCAAGGCACAACCGACTCCCATGTTCGGTTGTCTACTGGCGTAGCCAGGCAACGTCTCTTCCCCATTGAGCACGGCTATTGTGTCATCCCGAATTTCAACCCCGTCCCGAATATATGAAATGGGCATTTCGTCGGCGTGCCTATGGTCTTTTTTCTCTAAGCTAATCATTCATGAGTTAACCAATTTATTGGGTGAAACCGTTAAGGGATATAACCGTGGTAAAATCCCTAAAAGCTACTCGATAGTTCGGATTGGACTAGAATTGTGTTCGGTTGATTTTAACCACGAAATGGAATTTGGTTTCGGAAATCGGACTTTCGAGCATGTCACGGTTCATGTATAGGATGTCGTCTTGTCTTTTGGAGAAATTCCATCGAGTTCGGGATTTTTATGGAAAATCGTTGCGGACGATTTGGAAAATTAACAGAAATTCGGATGGGCCTAATTAAAGGAAATTGAGACTTCCAAGCCAAGCTTTTGAGTGTTGGGGACTTACAGAAAATTATTTGGGATTTTTCTACAGTGAAATTGGACCTCAATTTTGGATATTGAGTGATGAAATTAATCCTAAGATTTAGAAATTTGGAATAAGGTGCGGGACAGCATTTTAGGCAGCAAAATTTATTAATTGGTGGAATTATCTTATAGAAAGTAAAGGGAGAGACGGGGATATGCATGTGGGCTTTATAGGGAACCAACAATTAATGGAATGGATATCTCTCCTTGACTTTCTTTCCCTTGGCTTCACGTGGACGTCTGCAGCTTCTCTCAAACGAAGCTTTCACGTGGACGTCTGCAGCTTCATCCACTTCACCGAAATCCATTCCGCTGCCACACGCCCCCGTCAACGCCCACTTCTTCTTTTATACCTCAATTTCCATCGATTTTCTTTCAGCTCACGTCAACTGCAAATCCCACCGAGCTGCCTCCACCGGGTCTTCTTATCAAGCTGCCACGAAGACCAGCAATGTCCACCGAAGCGTGAGCTGCCCACGTGAAGAAGCGGTTGCTTCAACGTGCCTCACGTCTTCATCTTCGCTGCTCAAGCACCTTCGCCACCTCCACGCTCGAACGTCCCCAGCCAACACGTGGACTGCACAGCTCCCATCTTCTTGTTCGTGATTCCAGCGAAGCCGAAGCATCCCAACTTCCACACTTGTGAGATCCTCCGAAGTAGCTCCTGTCCGCGTGGTCACTCTTCTTCAGCTCGTGGACCTGCTGCCTCTCTCGCTTGCGGTCAGCAGGCCAAGGAGCAGCCCATGTGTTTCTTCCTTCGGCCCAAATTTGCAGCCCAATCCATGAATTCTACCGCAAGTTTTAGTTAATCCAGCATGTCTTTTGGGCCAAGCAAAACCTGATTCGGCAGCCCAATTGCAGTCCACATCACAGCCCAAGTGAACAGAAGTTCGGCCCAAGCTGAACAGCCCCTTCTCAGTCCATTTGAAGCCCAAAAGTCCGGCAGTTTAGCCCATTGGAATTTGGCCCAGTTCGCAGCAGCCCAAGCCCAGTTTTCGGCCCATCTTCAAGCCCATAACTTGAAGCCCAGTTCAGTTTAGTTTCAGCGAGGCCCGTCAAGTTCAGCCTATCTTGGGCCCGTGAAGCAAGTAAACCCAAGTTTGGCCGCCGTCGCATCGCCGTTGCGGTGATTCGGTCTCCGTTTTTAACCAAGTAATCTCACTAATCCTTGCTTAGTAGACTAATGATGCTTAAGGGTTGATTAGATTTAATTAAGTGCAATTAGGTGGTTAGATTAGTTTAGAACAATTAAATTAGTGACTTAATGATGCATGTTAGGTGGTTAGACATAGTCATTAGCAAGTAAAGAGCTGCTAATATTTATTGAATGCATCTCGGGATTTGTCCTGATCCTTCGCAGGCTTCAATTAGGCAATTCGGGCATAAATTGGATTTTTAGTAATTAATTATTAATTATTGAAATTAATTAATTAATTAATTATTTTTTCAGAAATTCAACCGATGGCCAGTTTCCGAACTTTCGTGTTGATTGTCGTGGAACAGTTCGTTTATTTATTTGAGCTTTAATTCGTGTCAAATTAATTTAATGATGCACTTTCTAGTTATATTCTTAAATAAGGCAATTTTGGCTATGTGATTAAGAATTGATTAGGTATCGGTTGTCAGTATTGAAAGTGAGTTAGTAGATCACCTAGAGAATGCACGTGACTCGGTGAATTGGAATGTCACCTGGGAAAGACACGTGGCTCGGTGGTTGGATTTGTCATCTTGGCGAAAATGTAGCCTTAGAGAATGCATGTGGCTTGGTAACAAAGTATGGTATCGTAGAAGGGGGTCAGGTGGGACCATAAAGCCACTGGATCTTGAAAAGGTCGGGTGAGACCATAAAGCCACTAAATCTTGGAAAGGTCGGGTGGGATCATAAAGCCACTGGATCTTGGAAAGGTCGGGTGGGACCATAAAGCCACCGAATCTTGGAAAATGGTCGGGTGGGACCATAAAGCTACTAAATCTAAGAAAGTTGCTTGGTGGGGCCGGGATTACCACCTATAAATAAGTTGTATCCTAAGGACCGTGATTCATATTTGGGAATTGAGTTGGAATAATTGAAATGACTGGAAGTGGTCTTGTTGGTATGTAATCGACTAGGTCAATTGGTCGAGATATCAATCTGTGATGTGATTGCTTGGGTGCCTATTGAATTGTGCTAATATGCATGTGGAATCTGAGGCCAAGGTAAGTCCTCTGACCCTTGCGTCTATAGGCAGCCTGGTTAGCGTATTGGTTTCCTAATCGAGTCTTAGTGGGGTAGAACTTGTTGAGACATAGTCTCATCCCGATTGTGGGACAACATTTCAGGCCCGTAAATGAGCCTGTGAAGAAGGAACTAAAAGAGGACGATGAGCCGGTAAAAGATAAAGAGCTTGAAGGATGTGAGCTTAGTGAAGAAGAGTTAGAAGAGGATCAAGATGATCCCAATTATGACCCGAATGAGGATTGAGATCCCATCCTCTTTTGTGAACCTTGTGTTGTGTATATAGAGTGTGACTAGAATGTTATGAATAGTCTTGTGATTAGACTTTGAGTTATGCCATGTATAAATGTTTGGTTGTAGATTTTAATCTGAAAAATATGACCTTACTTTTCTATCCCTTTGTTTTAATATGTGCATGCCCGAGGATCGGGGCGTGACAGCTACGTCTCATTAACGGCTTTTCCGAAGGAGTATAGGACCAAAATTTATTGTGACTTGCTACCCTAATGCATGGGCAACCCGAAAATGGATTTAGTAATGTCCGGCATAATCGCTCAAGAGGGATTCTCTTAATCAACACGCCCAAGAAACTGTGCATTGCACTCAAATGCCTCAATTAAAATAGTGATCCTGGCCTATTTTCTTCGTATTAAAATACACGATAAAATAGTCGTGTGTGGGTACACGGTCAAATTGGACCCAGAAAATTCATAACCTCCAATTTAAAATCCTACTATTTTATATAGTATATAAAACCATTTTCGGTGTTAAAATTCAATATTCAGGATTTTCTAAATAAATATCGAAATTCACAAATTTTGGAATTAAATACTCAAAATCCCAATCAGCACTCAATTTGCACAAATTAACATCCAATTGCGGAAATTGAACACACCATTGCAATCGCACGTAATTCGGTCATTTGGCTATCTCGGTCTAATTTCCGGAAAATAATTAATAATTAAATAAATTACTGGAAACTAAATAAATTACAAAATAAATAAATTTAAAGAATTTAATTAAATTAACCTAAACTAACTAGGCTAATTACTCTAACTAACAATTATATCTAACCATTCTATTTAATGTAATGTAAGTACACTAATTAAAACAAACTAACTAATTCCTAACTAATCCACCTAACTAAACTAATTAAATTAACTAAATACTAACTATATACTTAATCTAACTAAACCATCCTCAGCCTAATTAACCTAATTAATCCACCAATTAGCTAACTAACACACCTCTAAGTGTCATTAGCCCACTAATTAGGGATTAGAACACGAACTCACCGGTTAGCACAAAAATTGGCTCACGACGACGGTGGCGCAATGGCGGCCGAGATTTGAGTTCACGGCGAGGCCGAGGGAAGCTCGGGCCGACTGAGAACGGCCAACAAAGCCCACTGCTGGGCTGAAAACTTGTGGGCTCGAAAGTTGGGCTGCTGCACTTGGTAAAATTGGGCCGAAGACGTGTCTACGATTTTTTGCTGGACGAAGATGGGATCAACGCCGAGGGCTGGGCTTGCGGAAATGGGTCGAACAAAGGAGCAGCTCGATTCTTGGCCGCGTGGAGAAGAGAGCAGCAAAGTCAGCGTTTGCTGGGCGTGGACCGAGGAAGATGGAGGCTCGGACGTGGCGCTGCCGGTTGACGTGAGAGACTGAGAAGACACAAGGCCGTTCGGTGGGTTGAGCTGCAGTGAAACGTGGCCTAAAGCGGAGAAGTCAACCTCGGTGGCCGCATGGGCTGGTTATTGACCGAGAGAGGGCAGACCGTGCACGTGTGGCAGCATAAGAGAATTTGGTGGGTGAAGGTGGTGCGGCAAGGCTTCAATGAGGAGGGAAGATGAAAGCAAAACCAGAAATGAAAGAAATATGGGGAGAGAGAGGCTTCGGTGGAAGAGAAATGAAAGAGATGAAATTTGCAGAGGAAAAAGAAATGAAAAGTAGAGCAGAGAGAGATCGAGAAAGAGGGAAGATGGAAGACGCCCAAAGGTGGGAGAGGCGGCGGTCAAACGTGCTGGGAAAGTCACAGTTGGGGGCTAAAGTCAAGAATTTTATCCATTCCATTAAAAACTTGTCTCCCTTAATTCTTTTTTTTTTTTTTTGTCGGAAAAGGCAATATATTGATATTAAGCTTCACGTAGGAAAATAGGAACTACCCTGAACGAGGGCTTCATTACAAAACATGTCTATCATGACTTGAGGAGGAGAGATGATCTAATTAGGCGAAATAGACCCTCTTCCATGGGCCTTGGCAGCCCAGTCGGCTAGGGCATTTGCTTCCCGATGGCAGTGCTTCACGTGGTGGTTGTGAAAGCTCTGTAGGAGCTTTGTGCTTTCAACAAAGAGGGCTCGGCACTCCCACAGCGGTAGATGGCTCCGATTGAGGGTTTCCACCAGAATGATGTTGTCGGACTCCATTACTAGGTGAGATTTTGTTAGATTTTGCTGTAACAGGTCTTTTAGAGTGTATATTAAAGCTTGGATCTCTGTCTCGAGAGCAGAGGATGTAGAGACAGAACGGGTGAATCCTCCGATCAAGCTGCCCGAGTGATCGCGAGCAATGCTTGCAATGGCGCCCATTTGGTTCGCTATAGGGAAAGCTCCGTCCACATTAATCTTCATCGTGCCTAGCTGCGGTGGGAGCCATGTTCGATTAGGGTTCAGCTAAGCAGATCTACTTGTCGATTTCTGCTGTTGAGTACTAATCTGGAGGTTAGCTAGGGTGAAAGCTGTTTCAACGATCTGGTCCGTGGATATGCATTGGCGGCGAAACACAAAGTGGTTTCGAGCCTTCCAAATTTCCCATAGGAGGCCTGCGATGTGCTCAAAATCTGGTGAGACCCTTTTCTGATTTAGTAAGTCAGCTATCCAAGAGTCCATCCGGTTGGGGTTAAGCAACAATGTTAATCTATACTTAGGAATGATTCCATATACCTTGTGTCCATGGGCAATGCAAAAATAAGTGTTCTGTAGTTTCAGGGGAGGTAGAGGAACACAGTATACATACTGGGTCTGATATTATCCTTTGTCGGAAGAGATTGTCCTTAGTTGGTAACACATTTTGGCATATAGACCAAAGAAAATTGCGTATTTTGGGTGCTGTTTTAACTTTCCATATCTGCTTCCAAACATGCTTGGGAGTTTGATACCAAGAAGAAGCTTGAGGGTGTACCTTCTGGTGTGTAGTCTATTGAATGAAGTTGTATTCACTCTTAACAGTATAATTACCATCCTGAGTCTCTGTCCATATCAGTTTATCTGCAGATGATGCTTGCCAAAGTTTTAACTGAATGATTTGCTTAATAGTGAGTTCATCAAAGAAGCGATTCAGAAGCTCCACATTCCAGTTATTCAGCACCGGACAAATAAAACCAGACACTGTTTGAGGTTCATCTCTGAGAGTTGGCTCACCAAGAATTCCGACAGGTAACCATTTTCTTCTCTGACCTTTATCAATTGGCCATTACCCACTGACCATTGAAGCTTTGGTCTAATCGAATCTCTACCTAATAGGAGACTCTACCAACCCCAGGAAGGTCTATTCCCTCTATCCGCATGCCAGAAGTTCTTGGAGGGAAAGTACAAGCCTTTGAACACTCGACTCCACAACGACGAAGGATCTTGAAAAAGTCGCCAAGCTTGCTTGCCTAGAAGGGCCTTATTAAAGGTAAGCAGGTCTTAGAACCTCATCCCTCCAATGTCTTTTTTCTCTTTCAGAAGATCCCAGTTTTTCCAATGAATTCCAGATCTATTGTTGTTGTTGTTTTGTCACCAAAACCTGGATATTTTCTGTTCAATAGACTTGCATATAGAAACTGGGACCTTAAATATAGACATTGCATATTGTGGTAATGCTTGAACAACTGATTTTAATAGAATCTCATTTCCCCCTTTTGAAATGAAATTCTCTTTCCACCCTTCCAATTTCGCATTTACTCTTCCAAGGATCCAAGCAAACATGTCCTTTTTCGATGAACCCCAATCAGAAGGTAGCCTTAGGTATTTACCTGATTTTTCCAGAATGGACACCCGTAGTTCGCTAGCCAAGTTAATCTTCAGTGGCTGAGGGCACGATTTCCCCATAAACATACCAGATTTGTTCCTGTTAATCTCTTGACCGGTAGCTAGACAATACTGATTTAGGATATTTGCGAGATTTTGGCATTCCCTAGTTCTACCCTCCAAGAAAAAGATAGCATCGTCAGCAAAAAGGAGATGGGATAAAATAGGACAACACCTGTTAAATTTAATGCCTGAGAGTGCCCATGTCAACAGCTTGATGTATAAGAGAGGAGAGCAGATTTGCCACCAGTAAATAAATAGGGGGAAAGAGGGTTGCCCTATCGAAGTCCCCGAGACGGATGAAAATAAGGTAGTTGTTCGCCATTAAGCTTGACATTGAGAGAAGTAGATGAGACATAGTGCATTATCCACTTAACCCATTGATCTCAAAATCCCATTTGACAGAGATAAGCATCCAAGAAATCCCACTCCACCCTGTCATAGGCTTTCTTCATATCCGATTTCAAAATTCCCTGAAACTTTTTCTTCCTATTTCGAGTCTTTAATTGATGTAGAACCTTCTGAATGATGAGGATGTTATCTTGTATTTGTTTGCCTAACACAAAGGCACTCTGTTCTTTGGAGATTAATTGAGGTAGGCAATTTTTCAGGTGATTTGTTAATATTTTGGATATGATTTTGTAAAGAAAATTACATAAACTAATCGGGCGAAACTAATCTAACCTTTCGGGGTTCGGAATCTTCGGGATTAAAGATATTAAAGTCTTGTTTATTTCCGCTGGTAGCACCCCTGTTATAAAAAAAGTTGTTCACTGTATAGAAAACATCCTCCTGAATAATGTCCCATTGGTGATGATAGAAAAACCTGTTTAATTCGTCAGGACCTGGGGCATTCGTGGCTCCCAACTGAAATGTAGCTTGTTTTACTTCCTCCCTTGTAAGTTCAGCTGTTAGTAATGTATTCATTTCATCTGTCACTACTCGAGGACATTGTGCTAAAATAGGTCCAAAATCCCTATGTTTGACAAAAGTGTAAAGATCCCGAAAGAAGTTGAATGTACTGTTTTTAACCTGAGTAGGCTCTCTGATCCATTCATCATTTATGTCCTTAAGGATACTGATTCTGTTCATTTTTCTTTGTTGGATAGTCGTGGCGTGAAAAAATCTTGCCACCTCATCCATTTAATTCTTTCTAGCCTTGAATTTCTATATTTGCTCAAATTGATGCCAAAATGCAACACTCCTCCTTTGATCCGAATTTCACAAAATTTAGACTTCAATTTCATCCTCAATTTCCACAATTCAAGTCCAATTTCATTGAAGAAAAATTCCACAAAATTTCTGTAAGTTCCCATCAGCACATAGCCCGGCTTGGAAGTCAAAATTTCATTCAAATGAGACCATTCGAATTTCCATTCGTTTTCTGAATCGATTTTCCGTAAAAATCTTGGAATCTCTGGAAATTTTTCGGAAAGTGAGTCGACGTTTCTAAAATGAATTCGATAGAACTTTCAATTTTTGAAATCGAGCTCAATTTTGCGGTTAATTTCAATCCGACGTGATTTTAGCGTCCCAATCTAGTAGATAGTTTTTAGGAATTTTTAATGCAATTGACTCGTGGTCGATTATTTTTGCAACGTACATCTTCGACACATTGACAATTATCAGTTGTCGTGAAAATCTCGAGATTTCAAACACGGACATAGGGTACGAAAATGACAGAAAAATCGGTATAGTGCCGTTTGACATAAATTTTGCAATTAGGTGGAATCACTCATACACTAATCACATATCTCTATCAAATTGACCTATCTCCAGTTTCTGATCGATTTTGATGGTGCTGTAATGACCCTTGCGGATTAACATGGTCGAAAGCGAGTTGATTCTGGTCGAATTCTCAAGGTTATTGCATTTAGATTTTTTAACGGCTTAACCTGATAGGCTAGTTAACTCGTGAGAGGCCAACTCAGAGAAAAATGCTATAGGCATGTCGATGAAATGCCCAACTCATCTCATCGAAATCAGACTTGAAAATTAGGATGTTACAAGGGGAATGGACACTTTTAACTTGCAGGAATGCTTGCACGTACAAAATGCAAGATCTAATTTCTTACTGCAATTAAAGGTAATTTTTATAGATACATTAATTTTATTGACATCATATGAGAACAAAAAAAGAACTACAATACTTTTACCAAAAAAGAAAAAAAGAAAAAGAAAAAAGAACTACAATACAATGCACTAGTACCATATAAATTCAAAGAGTCAGGTTTCTAGGCAATACCAGTTTTCTCCTATTTATCTGCCAATGTTGAAGCTGCTCGAGTGGACTTTTCCAGCGGCCCCCGTTACTAGTGTCAGGAAAGCGCCCATCAATGTCCATCGATTCAACGGCATTGCCATCATCCATGGCTTCGTTTTCATCTATAGAATATAAATTTGAGCAGTCAAGAGGTTTGCACAGACCAAAATCAGGAAGCTTCATGTGACCATTTATGTCCAAAAGAAGGTTGTCTGGTTTTATATCCCTGCAGAAAAGTACATAGGTTTAAGACAAATTACTCAGGAATAGTATTAAGAAATCATTGATACATATTGCATTGATATAGGAACCGAATCAAAATGTTTTACTGGTAGAAGTGTCACCCACAGGAAGAAAAAAAGAAAAAAAAATACCTGTGAATGTAATTATGCTTATGAATGGATTCTATGGCAAGAACACTTTGAGCAATATAAAATTTTTGGCCACTGTTTCAGTCAACGTCTCCTCTCTCATAAGAAAAGTCATCATGTCACCACCAGGAAGATATTCCATTATCAAATATAGATACTCCGCATCTTGGAAAAAATAATACAGTTTAACAATAAAATGGCTGGCAACTTCTGCAAGCAAATTCCTTTCAGCTCTAACGTGTTCAACCTATAACACAAAAAATATCAATGTAACTACCACGTCTTTTCGAGATGAAGAACAGGAAGTATGAGAACACAGAAATAATCTTCTCTACCATCATTCACTTAGGAAACAAATGAAAAGAAAAAGGTAGTATAGTGTTAGCCTGGCTGAATGGCCGGTCACCACGCAATCGGAATCTGTGCCACATCGTAAGAAATGAGGAATTTGTAAATGTGCTTGTTAGCTACTAGCAAAAGAAAGTAGCATAATCTCTACTTCGTCCATTATCATGAAACAAGCCAGTGACAATTAATAAATCACTGAAACTGATCAAGCATGCTACATTACTTGGTGTTTCCTTCTCTAAAGGAGACTATCTGCGCAACGGAACTCGCAATGTGGAAATTTACCCAGTGTAAGTCATGAAGCTATTTCAAATTTCACCTGGCCTCGGCTAAGCATGTCCGACTTCTTCAATTTCTTCATGGCATAGATAGAAGTTCCCTGATTTCTTTTCACGGCAAAGTCTGACCTGCATCCATATTCACCTTAGTTTTAGCATTCAATGAAAAACAGGGAGAAAGAAATGTCCTTGAGCCAAATGTAATTAATGTGTCATCGTATCCACATTTGCCTAAGTGGATCCACGCATCTCTCTGAAACCTAACATATCCACCCCCTTCCCCCCCCCCCCCCCCCCCCCCCCCCCCAAAAAAATCCAAGAGTGATCCTAGCAACTAGCAGAACATAATCAAAACTCCTTAAAGATGCTAAAAGTTGAGTGAAGAGAAATAATGACAAGGAAACATTACTATCGTAGTTGCCGCCCATGCAACTATATTTTTTCCTGTTGCATTGCAGCTTAAATAAGAAATAAATGGATGCTAGATACAAAGCGACAATACATATCCTTGAAGAAAGCATGGTTTTCCCTTAAGGGACTCTGGAGATTGACATTACTTTCAACTAGAGGTGACAAATGGGTGGGTTGGGTTGAAAATGCGTCGACCTATATTTGACTCATTTAACCCGTTTTGACCTATATTCTTGTAGTGTAAATCTAGTGACCCATACCCGACCCGACCCATACTCGACCCAACCCGATCCGTATTGCTAAAACCTATTAATATTCTAGGAAAACTCACTTCCACTATACATGAATTGGATTAAAACTTCAAATTAAATTAAAAATAGTAAATAAAAAAGTTAAAAAAAAAAAAACCTATAAATTGAAATATTTATAAACAATTAGACTATGCACATGCTTCTCTTATTTGAAGTGAACATACCATTGAATAACTAAAAATTGTAACATGAAATTTTTTTAACTAAACCTAAAAAAGCTCATTTTTATGATTGTTTTTAATAAAAGAAAAGTATTGTTAAAACATTTCTATGCAATATAAATTTTTTAATAATTTTTATGCAATACAAATTTAATGAAAATTTTTATAATTATTTTAAAAATATTTTTAAAAAAAATCGAATTTTTAATTTTTAATATAATTCTTAATTCTTAATTCTTTTTATTTTTTAAAATATAATTTTTATTTTTAAAATATATTTTTAATTTTTAATAATTATTTTTTCTTTTTTCTTTTCTTTTTTCTTTTTTCTTCCGTCGGCCGCCGGCCACAACAATGGCCGGCGACCGGCCACGCCGAGATCGAGCTCATGGCATGGCGTGGGGCTTGATCTCGCCAAACCGGTGAGGCCGAGGCGTCGCTTGACACCGACGAGCTCGAGTCTCGCCAATCGTTGGTGAGGCTAAGCCTCGCTGGATCTAGCGAGATCGAGCTCACCGACGTCGAGCGAGGCAGAGGCGCCGCCCGACGCCGGCGAGCTCAAGCCTCGCTAGTTGTCGGCAAGGCTGAGTCTCGCATGATCTGGTGAGGCTTGAGCCTCGCTAGTCGTCGGCGAGGCCAAGCCTTGCTGGATCTGGCGAGATTGAGCTCATTGGCATTGGGCAAGGCAGAGGCACCGCTCGATGCCGGCGAGCTCGAGCCTCGTCGATCGTCGGCGAGGCTAAGTCTCACCCGATCTGGTGAGGCTTGAGCCTCGCTAGTAGTTGGCGAGGCCAAGCCTCACCGAATCTGGCTCAACTTGGCTCGCCGGCGTCGGGCGGGGCCTCAGCCTCACCAAATCGGTGAGATCGAGCCTCGCTTGATGCCGACGAGCTTGATCTCGCCAGATTCGGTGAGGCTTGGCCTCGCCCGGTCGGGCCGACCCGCGGCGAGGCTCGGTGCCGGCAAGCTCGAGCCTCGGGCGGGCCCGTCGTCGATCGATGGCCAGCCGTCGCCTTGCCGCCATCGACTAAGGGATGAAAAAAAAGAAAGAAAAAGAAAAAAATTGAAATATAAAAAATAATTATAATTTCTATTTTTTTTATTAAAAAACATTTTATAAAATTAAAGAAGGTGATGGCCCATGGGTTGAAAGTGGGTCTAAATGGGTCATTAGTAATAACCCATTTAGACCAATTTCTTTTTGTGCTTTACTTTCTCAAACCCATTTTTGACCCATATTTAACTTTCACTACCTATATATGACCCATCTAATTAAAAATGGGTCATAATATGGGTTTATGACCCATTTTGCCACTTCTACTTTCAACAAACCCAAAAAAATAGAGGTGCAGGATGCTAGGCCCCACCATTAGCATGCATTATTCTCACAACCTGAGGTCTAATGTTCTTTTTGCTTGACATTGCTTTTCCAGAGTAACATATTACAGCAGATTAAGTCACTTTCTTCAGCATCAGAATCAGTAAATACCCATCTTGACTTGTGCATATAAGAGTTTGCAGCTTAAGATGTATATATCTTCAACAAGTACATTCATCAAAAGCAACAATAAGTTCTGCTTCCGCCACAGCGAAGCAAGTAGAAAGAAAAAAAGGTAGCAATGGCAACCGAGACACTTGTTGCCACTACAAGCACAGTACTGCTACCTTCACTAATTTGTGAGAGACATAAACATACAAACATCTTGCTTTACATTTGACCTATATTGATACTGACAAACATCCCTTAAGGGCCTAAACAATAATCATCCCTAAAACTTAAATTTGTTGCTCCTATATTTTATTCCAGGATAAGCAACTGATAGCATACGATCAGCATCTCCAACAAAAGTTCCCAAAAATTAGATGCTTGCCATTATAAAGCCATACCTAACAGCTCCTTCAATATCTCCTAAACAATTTCCTACTTATGTGGAATTCAAGGAAAGTAGTATACAAATCACTTTGATGGGGCTAATACAAACACCTAGAGGGGGTGAATAGGTATTTAAACAAAACCTTGGCAAATATATGCGGAATAAAAATAAGTTGTGAGCAAAGTTTAAAGAACAACAAATTTTGAGCAAGATCAGACTTTAACACAATAAAGAGTTTAGAGAAGAGAATAAGAACATAAGGTTTATAGTGGTTCGGCTTAATCCAAGCCTACGTCCACTCTCCCATGCTAACAGCCTCCTGTCTGGATTCCACTATGCAATCAATAAGAGATTACAACTTTGAGTGCAAACACTTAGTAGTAGATCACATTATCTCACTAAGTCACTCTTTTGGTATTTTTCTCACAATCACAAACGTTTAAGCTCACGAGAGACAAGTGTATGATCGAAGATCACTTAAACTTTAGAATTATAAATTCTACGCTCTGTCTCTTACTTGCTCATTGGTCCTTCATCTCCTTAAATACTCCTCCACTTCCAAACTAGCCGTTGGATAGCATCTCGAGGATTGTCTTCCAATCTACCCATTGGACAGATCTATATCTAGAATATTTGGTAACCATTGAGTGACAAAAGTAAAATCCCAAATTTATTCCGATCGCCCATACAAACAGAATCTTGGTTTCCATAACTAGAGCTTCTTTGTATAGAAAGTTCTTGTCTTCAAGATCCAATTGTCAATCAATAAGATTGAGTCAATCAAATCAATCTTGATATAGAATCCAAACTAGATTACTAGCCGTTATATCTTCGGGGCTTGTGTTATGATTTGTCTCGTTTCGGATGTAAAGTCTGAGAGCAATAGACTTTATAATCTGAGTCTAAGTGCGATAGACTTTGTAATCTGAGTCTGAACATATTCTGCTTCTGAACAGATTTAACTTTAAGGTCTGTACCCAGTTTAGTTTCAGCATAAAGTCTGTCTTTTGGTTCTTCCAAGCACGTTCAATCTGGAATTTGTCGAGTAGGCAGACTTCGATGTAGAACAGACTTTGACACTAAAGTCAGGCAGTTTTTAGACTTTGATACAGAAGTCTGGAAATCTTTAGAATATACTTTGGACATGTGTTACGTTCAGTTTTCTGGCCGTCTTCAGACTTCGACAATATTCTTTACATGTTCTATCATTTGCATAGTCTATTACTCAACCATCAAGCATGTTAGTAGCCTTTGATTTATTTTTTTCATATTCAAAATATCATAAGGGATTTCCTTAACAATCTCCCAATTTTTGATGATGACAAAACAATCTTTGAATATGCAGATGTGTAATCATGTTTTTAAAGATAATAATAAATCAAGGCAATCTCAAAGAATAATGTAATTCAAGATAGCAAATAGATTGAGTATATAATTATATATGTAAAGATAATCGCAGCTCAATAAATATCAACACATATGCATATTTATATTCTCTCCCCTTTTTATCATAATCAAAAAGCGATATCAATTGAAAAAGTATCAAGTAGAGAATATAAAGCGATAGCAAATAATTTCCAAAAATCAGCTTTTATAAATCGAATATTAAAGATATGCAATATAGCTCACTTCGATCATATATATTAGCAAATAAAAATCACGGATGCATTATAAAATTCACTTATCCTTTTTGTCATAATAAAAAGATAATACCAATAAAATATTTGTTAATGACAAAAGGTAATAAAAATGTACTAACCGGATTTTATAGAACTTAAATTTTGACACATTTACCTTTTCCTTCCTTCCATAATAATCAAGATCATGATCAATTCAAAAAGATTTTTCTATAATCGATCAAAGCTCTCCCTCAATTTGTTGCCTTTTTGAGATGATCACGATTCTTTCATTTTTCTTGGATTCGCTTTCTCCCCTGTCATCATGACAATATTTGCGAATAGAAAAAATTATTGCTTGTGCATGTTGAACATAATATTTTTCCAGTATTTCCTTTGCAGCAACAACATCCGCAACGATCACTTACATTTTGAAATTCGAGGCAAAAATTCATTTTCTTCAATCAAGCTCGTCTTGAATTGAACCTGCATAAACTTAACAAACTTTTTCCACAAATAAACTGTAATAATATCCATATAATATATGATCCCCTTTCTTCAAATAAATAAATTGAATAGCATATATAAAATTAAAATTCAGAACTACTCAACCTTTTGTATGACACATCAGGGATTTCCTTAACAATTTGCAAAAACTTTGCACAAGCCAATGAATTTTTTAGCCTCCAAAAGATAGTATAGAATCTTCATAATTTTTTTATCAAGCTTTTCAAATTTCATATGGAAGATTTTTTTGCTACCTGCAAATTCTTGTATAATAGATAACAATCTTTGCAAAAAATGTCACGTAATACCTTCCTCCAATTTGCAGATCAAACTTGCTAGATATGATATATCTTCTAAGAATATAGTAAGAATATCCATAAATATGCGATAATATCTTTCAAGATCAAAGGGATTTGCTTGAGCGTAAAACTCAAAAATATATTATTGATGCATTTCACAAAAAGAAAGATGATATTGCTATCACATGCCAAATCAAGTAAAAAATATTGCAATGCCTTATATTTATGAGAAGAAATATTTGCAATATAAATGGTAAGCAATCGTCCAAAATCAGGATAATGCACGTAGAAATTTGCAAGGCAGGATGATTAAAAAAATCTCTTACCCAAGGTATATGTTCGAAATATACCATTGATTAAAAAAGATCATTACCAATCTTCGTAGGAGATACTTTTCTGATTGCACCAAAATCTGCGTAGATTCGCAATCATTCTTACCTTATTGAATTTCCTGCAATCAACTCATTTTCTTTTTGGTATCCATCAATTTGGATCCTTCCTTTTCGTTAGAGTAAAATAGAAAATCTCCATAGATAAAAAAATATTCTTTCTTGATTCATCATAACAAAGTATTCAAAGAAAGAATATTATGCACAATGATATTTTGAAAGATAAATTCTCACTTAGTCATAGTACCATAAAAATAGAGAGAATAAAATCCTTGAGTATCCAAGAATATCTTGGTGAATAAATTAATATTACGTAAAACAGATTTTTACTTGGCAAAATATGATAAGATCTGAGAGTATAACATTAAACCAAATAAATTCATTTGTCTCTAAACAAAATGATCACACGTATTATATCAAATCTCAACGCACGAATCACAAAAATAAATCACACGATTCTTTCTTCAATAAAACAAATCAAAGAATATGATCATTATAAAATCTGAATCAACCAAGGATATATCGAATATCAAGCATAATGATAAATTTTAAATTGTGTACTCAAACCAAATTAAGAATAAAAATATATACATTCCTTACCAAACTCTTATTCTTCTCTTCTTTTATTTCCTACAAAAATAACTCATCTTTTCTATCGTACCCATTTTTTCTTGGGTCCATGAGAGTTAGTAGAGTTTGCTCTTTTTACCCAATCTTCCTTAATAGGTCTCCAAACTTTAGGACATTCTTTCTCAAAGTATTATGAATCTCCACAATTTGAACACTTGAGGGCATTTCGACTAATAGGTTTTGTAAAGATCCTTTGAAAATGCTTCTTGTACGCAAGTCTAGGAGGTCTTTGTTTAAGTCTCTCATTGACTTTAGGAAAATCTATTAGAGAATCACTTTCCTTATTGAAATCTATAGTAAGGAACTTGTATAGATATGATATGCTCTAATGTTTTTGATCCATTTGAAAATCTTATCGAAATATTTGAAAATTCTTTCTTTAAAAAATCATTTTCTTTGACAAGTAAATCTCAACTTTCTTTTATTTGTAGAAAATCTTTTTGCAAAATTTTAAACTTTTCTTTTCGAGAAAGTTCCTGTTGCCTAAGCCGAGAATTCTCCTTTTTAAGTTCGGAGATCCTTTTAAGATAAGATTTGAGATCTAAGCAAAGCTCATTTATATATTTTGAGACTTTGATAGGAATTTTTGAATGGCTTACCTCGATTTCCTCATCGGATTTTGAGTCTGTGTTCGAGTTAGACTCTGATTTTGAGTCTGTGTCTGAGTTAGACTCTGATTCCGAATTTGAGTCTAAGTCTGACTGTGCCATTAAGCATATATTTTCTTGCTCGTCATCTTCTTTCATGGTTCTTTTATGCCCATTCTACTTGTATTGTCTTCTTTCACTGAATTTGCTTTTTGAATTTCTTGATCATAAAAGTAAGTTCTTCGTCGTCAACGTCATTTTCTGAGTTTGTATCATCATAATCAACGTTAGATTTTAAAGCGATGGACTTCTTACCTTCGGGATCTTTGTCATTGATTTGTTCCACTTCATAGGGTTGAAGATTGCCAATCAATTCATCAACGGAGAGTGGCATAATCCTATGAGTTTCCCGGATTGAGGTCTTGACATGATTCCAATCTTTTGAGAGACCTCGTAAGAGTTTGTTGATCTTCATTGAGGAAGAAATTGGATGATCTTGATACGTCAAACCATTTACAATTTCTGTAAAACGGCTGAACATATCTCCAATCGATTCTCTTGGTTTCATCTTGAAGGATTCATATTGGCCGAGTAGGAAGTTTACTTTTGTTTTTTTTACACTATCGGTCCCTTCATAAGTAACATGAAGTCTATCTCAAAATTTTTTAGCTATTTCACATGAAGAGATTCTGTTATATTCAGTAGGAGACAAGGCGCAATATAAAGAATAAATAGCTTTTACATCAAGCGCTTCTTTTTTGGATATTTCCGTTCGAGACATAGGAGCATGGAGTTTGGTTTCTTTGTCTTTGGCATTCTTGTTTGAAGTAGACGCAGTAGTGGGATCGATTCATTTTTCTATAACATCCCATTGCAAGAGATCTTTGAATCTTAGGAATGCCTTCATTCTGTTTTTCCAAACATTGTATTCATTTCCATCAAAATATGGTGGCCCGGTGTTGTTTTGCCCTTCCATAAGTCCTGGTATCAAAATACTAGCCATAGAAGATCTTTAACTCAAAAGTAAAAACACTTTTATAAATCGAGCACTTGGCTCTCGTTAGTACGAACACCTAGAAGGGGGTGAATATGTGTTTAAACAAAACCTTGGCAAATATATGCGGAATAAAATAAGTTGTGAGCAAAGTCTGAAGAACAGCAGACCTTGAGTGAGATTAGACTTTGGCACAATAAAGAGTTTAGAGAGGAGAATAAGAACACAAGGTTTATAGTGGTTTGGTTTAATGCAAGTCTACGTCCACTCTCCCATGCTAACAACCTCCTGGCTGGATTCCATTATGCAATCAACAAAAAATTACAACTTTGAGTGCAAATACTTATTAGAAGATCACACTATCTCACTAAGTCACTCGTTTGGTATTTCTCTCACGACCACAAACGTTTAAGCTCACGAGAGACAAGTGTATGATCGAAGATCGCTCAAACTTTGGAATTATAAATTTTACGCTCTGTCTCTTACTTGCTCATCGGTCCTTCATCTTCCTCAACTTCCAAACTAGCCGTTGGACAGCATCTCAAGGATCGTCTTCCAATCTACCCATTGGACAAATTTGTATCTAGAAGATTTGGTAGTCGTTAAGTGATAAAAGTAGAATCTCAAATTGATTTCGATCACTCATGCAAACAGAATCTTGGTTTCCATAAGTAGAGTTTCTTCGTATATAAAGTTCTTGTCTTCAAGATCCAATTGTCAATCAATAAGATTGAGTCAATCAAATCAATCTTGATGTAGAATCCAAATCAGATCATTAGCCGTTATATCTTCGAGGCTTGTGTTATGATCTGTCTCGTTCTTGATGTAAAGTCTGAGAGTAATAGATTTTACAATCTGAGTCATAATGCGATAGACTTTGCAATATAAGTCTGAACATATTCTGTTTATAAACAGATTTAGCTTTAAGATTTATACCCAGTTCAGCTTCAGTATAGAGTCTGTCTTATGGTTCTTCCAAGCACGTTTAATCTGGAATTTGTCAAAGTAGGTAGACTTCTAATGTAGAACAGACTTTAACACTAAAGTCTGGCAGTCTTTAGACTTTGACACAGAAGTCTGGAAATCTTCAGAATATACTTTGGATATATATTACGTTCAGTCTTCTGGCCATCTTCAGACTTCGACAATATTCTTTACATGTACAATCATCTGCATAGTCTATTACTCAACCATCAAACAGGTTAGTAGCCTTTGATTTATTTTTTCATCTTCAAAACATCATAAGGGATTTCCCTAACACACTCAACCACATTGCTCTGATAAGTGCACTAATATTCCCAAGAGGATCTCACATCTAGCATAGATTGACATCGGTAGAGAAAAAGAACATCCCTTTCAAGATACATTCTTCTTCCTTTTCTCTATATTGTTGATCATGAATCTGACGCCACCTGTTTCAAATTATAATGTGCATGTTCCCACACGTGAAATCATCCGGCCTGTTAATAAATTTATTATAGCATGCATTAGATGCGTTTCTTTCTGGCCTCCTAGAAGGAACTTCTTCTAGAACTCAAATTATTTTGTGGACTATCAAAAAGCATACAAAGCCAACTTCTGAAATTTAAGAATAATATCATACTATTGGTTTGACTTAGCATCAGGTTTTAAAAGACAAATTTGATTGAAGTGATTCAAGTTTGGCACGTGTAGAAAACGAGTACTGAACCTCTCCGAAAGCTCCTCTTCCTATGATTGCAACTAGCTCAAAATCATCACACATATCTTGTGCCGTTCAAGTCTCATGTACTCTGTCTCCTTCCGTTCCAAATCCCTTAGTAAATTCATCTGTTCTTCTTCGGGTACATCTGAAGAGGCTAACTTTCTTTCCAACACCAAGCGCCTGGAGTGAATAATATTTGTCAGGAAAATAGGACAAATAAATAGTCACCAGTCCTGGATTCTAAAATAAGATATCTAAGTATCTGTATTATCAACAATGACTATAGCACTCTTAACAACAGTAGGCAAGAACTCGTTTCATGAACCGATATACAGTCATGCATGTAACCATTCATCTGTGAATGACATCATGACAAAAGAGACATCAGAAAGGTCATCATGTGAAGTGTGAGAAGTGAGCAAAGAATCATCAGAGATCACATTAAACTGCACGGATTTCATCTTCTGAAGCATCAAAATTCATCATCTGAAGCTTTCTCAGGCTCAAGGTTGAAAAAGCACTTTAGCTTCCAAATCCAACCTTTTCTGAAATTTCTTTCTTTTCAAGGTTATCATGCATCTTTTGCATAAAAAGCACATTTGCGACCAAAAACCAGGACGCGACACTGAAGACATAAACACCGACATCTAGAGACCTCAGGTGTAAGGAGAAGGAACTTCATGAGTTGTCCCGGCTTATAGTAAACATATCCATTCCTTGAGGTACCCGCCTGATCTCCTTGAGCATATTCGAAGGTCCTAAGATTGGATAACCACTATAGGTATTTTCTTCTATGCCACTAACATTATCTTTCTTAGCTACATGCCATTCATGGAAGTATCAGACGTCGAATTCATTCACTTGCCTTGGAGTTGGAATGTCAAGGGTTGAGATTGTTAACTATAAGTCAAAACTCACATAGAAATGCAGTCGCGAGATTTCACGAGCCCCATCCGTTTTCATAAGACGAGAATCCATACTTGGCATTTGTTTATCAGGTGTTCCATCCCACGTGGCCGTTAAGATGCACGCGGAAATTTATTTTGAAGACGCGTGGCTCTAAGATGGCACCAAGCTCTCTCTCTCTCTCTAACCGAAAAGGATCAAAATCAAGGATTCAAGTGTATTTCATTCCGTTTTTAATCGGGATAAGTACACTAATGGTGCCATAAGTTGTTTACGGCGCTCACTTTGGTGCCAAAAGTTTCCGTCGGATCATTTAAGTGCCAAAAAATTTGAAAAACGCTCACTTTGGTGCCAACGCCAATCCGATCCGCCGGAAATCTGACGTGGCCCTTTTTTATTAATTTCTTATGCTGATGTGGCTCGCCGGAACTTCCATTAGATCACTTAGGCCTTCAAACGACGTCGTTTTAGTATCCTAACACCAAAACGACGCCGTTTTGTGTCTTTTCCCCAAATTCAAAACCCTAAATCCCCAAACGACGCCATTTTGTGTCGTCTTCTTCCCCGAGCGGATTCGTCTTCTTCCCCGAACAGATCCAGCAACACCAACAGAATCGAATCAACAACACCAGCAGCGCAAAACCATCAAAATCAATAATTTTTCAGAAAAGAAACCACGCATTCGCCTTCGCGAGTTTTCCCCCATTTTCAATCATCTTATCAACCTTTCAAATCCCTAAATCTTAGCCTCACCACCGCCTTTTCCCAAGAAATATCGTTGGGTGTAGAGGGAATGCGACCTTGAAGAATCTCTAGAAGCATGAGTGATCCGGCCAATGGTAGCCGCAAAGATCTGGAACGCCACGGAGGTTGTCAGCGAAGCCAGCTGCTATGAAGGCGGCGGCCGTGGCCCTGCCATCCTCTCCTCTGCCCTCATCGTCGACACCTCCCTCTCTCTCGGGATTTTCTGTTCGTTTTTTTTTTTTTTTTTGTTCTTTTGTCTTGCTGTGGCAAGCAACTACAATAGAGGTCGAGGATGGTGGCTGAGCGACGGTGGCTGAGGGATGGCGGTCAAGTGACGGTGGCTAAGGGATGGTGGCCAAGCGACGGTGGATGAGCAATGGTGGACAAAAAAATCCTAATTTCATTCTAAAAAAAAAAAAAAAAAAAAGCGTCGTTTTTGTGAGGTTATCCACGTAGGACAGCAAAACGACGTCGTTTTAAAGGCTTCTCGAATTTTTTTTTTAAATATAAAAGCCTCGTAATCATTTTGGCCGGAATCTGTCGTCGGTGGCACCAAAATGATCGTTTTTCCTCCGATTTGGCACTTAAGTGATCTGGCGGAAACTTTTGGCACCAAAGTGAGCTCCGTACACAACTTATGGCACAATTAGTGTACTTATCCCGTTTTTAATCATATAAGACATAGTATAATAGCACAGCAAGATTATATATTTTTCTACTATTCGAATCGATAGATAAGATAAAACAAAACTGCAATTGAGTGCTATCATACCGGGCACGATATATCACCCTAAATTATTGCAACTTAGCACCGCATAAAATCCGAAACAAGTTGCAATTACGCCCTTCTGAGCCCAAAGTGGAAACGGGGCTGGCGAGAGATTTGATGTTTCCTGCCCGCCTTTTTCCACATTCGGTCTTCTCTGTTTTTGCTAATCTTCCTGCTTTTCGGTGGACAGGATTCTCCACAAAAGGGACAACAGTTGCCGCACGGGAAGATTAATTACTTCCACCGTACAGGCGCTCGATCGCGATTCTCTTAAGCACGTTCGTGAAAATGGCACGGCATGTGACCATGGATTTCTACTATATCTTCTGAAAATCTCTATTTTTACTAAGAATCATATTGTTTGATTAAATTCTAACAAATCCTTTGTGAATTTATAAGAAACTCTTTATTTTTTTTTTTTTTTTAACTAAAATAAAAATTAGAATTCAATTCTAATTTGAAGACAAGAATAGAATAGATTATCATTCGTATATTTCTATATTTCATGTAGAAAGATAAAGAAGAATAAGTCTCATTTATTTAATTTATTTGCAATTTTCTCAAATGCGTCCTTTTCTCAAACTCCGCTTCTTTTCTTCTTTGTTTTTTTCTCCTTCTTTGCTTCTTTTCGTGGCTTTTCTTGAATACCCTTTCCGCCTACCGACTAATTGAAACGGAAAAGGAAATATAAATTAATCAAATTATTTAAAGTGGAGATTAAAGGTCAGTTTATTATTTATTATTATTTTTTTACGGATCAAGCCAAAAAGCATCATTGGGAACACATCCAATTCTCAACCCTCTCCCTATAATGATTTTTTAATTAATTAATTTAAATTATTCTCTTTGATTTTTGTTATGAAATATATGAATGGATGAAATAAATGAATGAATATTCATTATATTCATCTTATTTAATGTACCTATTATGATATATTTGTATCTTACATTTTAAGTACATCTCCCTATTCAATGATATTTATCTCCCTATCTAATATATGTATTATTCTATATAATAACATTAATGATAAGTGCATCATTGTTTTCTTATAAATAAGAGTTTAATATTTGTTATAGTAGTGATATAGTGAAGAAAAGGAAAATAAATAGTAAAAATAAAATTTTTCTCTCTTGCTTTCTCTATGATCTTTGATGTATGGTTTTCTTTATTATCTTTGATGTTTATATGCTTTCTATACTTAATCTCTCTCTATTGTTTCTATTACATATTTGCAACGCAATATTTTACAATACGTTGTCTTTATTAATCAACTTATACTTCATCTTCTCTTATCAATTCTTTATTTTTTCTTTTTCTTGGCCCGAAACCAATTTCAATCTTAAAAGTGTCCTACTCTTGAAGTGGTGGTGGATATTAGGAAATCTTCCTAATTAATTTAAGGATTTATTTTTGTAAGAATTATGGCAGATATTGAAAAGTCCAAATTCCATATCTTGGAAGTGAGTGGAAATAATTATCTATCTTGATGCCTTGACATAGAAATGCATCTCCAATGGGAAGGTTTTCGCTAATGCAATTACATGAGATGGAATCTCAAATGCAAAGGATAAAGCAAATGCATTGATTTTCATTCGTCGTCATTTGCATAAGAGCCTACAGATGCGATATTTATCTAGTTGAGACCCTTACACCCACCCTGCGGAAGAGGTTGAAGGAAAGGTATGATCATACCAAGACTATTATCCTCCCTCAAACACAATATGACTAGCAAAATTTCAGACTGTAAGATATTAAATCAGTATTTGACTATAACTCTGCTTTATTTGATATTGTTTCTCAGCTTGAGTTATATGGTATCAAGCTTGCTAATGCGGAATTGTTAGAGAAAACTTTCTCCACCTTTCATGTTTCGAATATTTTATTGCAACAGTAATATCGGCAATGTCAATTTGCCACATACTCTGAATTAATTTCCATGCTCCTCCACTGCTAAGCAAACTAATGAATTTTTTTCTTAAAATCACGGTCTTAGATATGCTATCTCAAAAGCATTGCTTGAAGCACATGCTAACTCTGAGAAAAATACTATCTATTTTAAGAGTTATAAGCGTAGACAAGAACATAGTCTTAGAAGGGATAACATGAATTTAACTGTCATAGGAAATCTAATTTTGACCTGAATCATGATAAAGAAAATAAGCCAAAGAAGGTGACTAATGAAAGCATTTGCCATCGTTATGGCATGATTGTGCACTGGTCACGTACTTGTCGTATGCCAAAACACTTTATTGATCTATACTAGGCATTTTAAAAAAAATATGGGCAAGCGTGGTGAAATAGCAAATGCATCCCTAGATGTCTCTTATTTTTCTAAGAACCTCTGATTACTTTAATGAGGCATCAGATTAATGGATGATAACTTGGACTTTCGAATTTTATGATTTTAATAATTTATTTTCTAGTTGCTTTCCTTTAAATGCATTACCTTTCATTGTTCTCTAATATGGTTATGTAATGAAACGCTTATGAACCTTATATAATATTTATTATTTGAAATTTTATTTGACTCTATAATTAAAATGCAAATTTTATGATACTTGATACCTGAAGTTGTCAACATAAATGCATATGGAAAATACTGAGAAAAATGAAGATATTTGTTTGCTTGATAGTACACATACCATATTTCATAGTAGACACTTTTTCCTCGAGTATGACATTGCGTAAGGCACATATCCATACAATATCAGGTTCCGTTCTGATTATTGATGGTTTTAAGAATGCCACAATTATTTTACCAAATGGCACTATCCTGCATATCAAGGATGTATTTCTAAGCAGTAGATCAAAAAGGAATATCCTCATCTTCAAAGATGTACGCTGTAACGGATACCATATTGAAATTATTCATGAGCAAGATAAGGAATATATTGGTGTCATCTCCCGTAAAATGGGCTTGAAGACCATCCATGAGAGGTTAGAAGATTCTTATATAGATTTGTATTGTGTCATGATTAAGGCCATTGAAACCTACGCCACTATATCTTGGAGATTGGTAATTCCTGATTAATTTGGATTGTGGCATGATCACCTTTGTCACCCTAGGGCTTCAATGATGCGTAGAATAATTTAGAATACAAAAGGACACTCTTTAAATAATACAATGGTATTGTTGTCCAAAGATTATAATTGTGAAGCTTGTTCATAAGAAAAACTTATTACCAAGCCTTCTATAATAAATGTTAATCTTGAATCTCTTTTATTCCTGCAAAGAATTCAAGGTGACATATGTGGACTAATACAACCACTAAATGGACCATTTCAATATTTTAGGGTACTAGTGGATGTATCTTATAGATGGTCCCATGTTTTCCTATGATTTATGTGCAATCTCACATTTGCACGCTTACTTGTGCATATTATAAAGCTTCGGACACAATTCCTTGATTATCCAATTAAAAAGCATAAGGATGAATAATGCTGGTAAATTTACATCAAAGAGTTTTGATACTTATTGTGCTTTACTTGGAATCAAAGTCGAGTATCCAGTCACATATATTCATACTCAAAATGAATTGATAGAATCCTTAATTAAACATATCTAAATTATTACCCGCACTCTATTATTGAGAACGAATTTTAACGATACAACTTGGGGTCATGCAATTTTGCATATGGCAGCCCTAATAAAATTGCGCCCCACTGCTAGTCTTTTACAATCTCTCACTTCAAATGGTTCTTGGTTATGGACCAAATATTTAACCTTTACGCACTTTTGGTTGTGCAGTACAGGTGCCTGTAGCATCACTAAAAAGGACGAAAATGGGTTTCCAATGCGTTTGGACATTTATGTTGGGTTTATTTCACCGTCAATCATTAGGTTTTTGGAACCAACTACTGGTAATCATTTTATTGCCAGATTCGTAGATTGTCATTTTGATGAGACTATGTTTCCAACAATTGGGACACCTATAACTTTCATGACTGTAAAGCAGAAACCGGTTAAGGTTTCTCCTCAAATGAGACAAATTTATCTCAATTAGACCTAAGAACTCCTGAGTGTGAAAACGAGGTGCAATGCATGATCCATTTATAGGCTATGGCCAATAGATTTCCAGACGCATTTAATGATGCTACTAAGGTTGTAGAGTCTCATATTCTAGTTGTAAATGTTCTAGTTAGGATAGTTGTTCTTGAAAGACTAGCTAAAATGGATCAAAATCCTCCACACTTGAAGCGTGATAAATCTATAGAATCAAAAGATACCGTTCCTCAAAATCGAAGGGGAAAAAAATCAGGAATCCGCTCCAGAATAGCCTAGTGTTGTGCTTACTCCCAAAGAACTTATTGTCCCCGAAGAGGCGCAAACTCATGAAAAGAACACAAACTCTAGGAACACTGAGAATTTTATTACATATTGTAATGAGATTTTGGATTGAAATGAAATCATCATTGATAATGCTTTTGCATTCTCAGTTGCTCATAAAATTATAGATGATGATTGTGAGCTGTAATAGATTATTGAATGTCATCAAAAGCAACATTGGTCTAAGTGGGAAGAATCAATTAGGGCTAAATTAGCTTCCCTAGCTAAACAAGGAGTTTTTAGACCCGTAACTCAAATCCCTGATAATGTAAAGCCCGTTGGATATAAATGGGTATTTTTTTGGAAATGAAATGAGAAAAACAAGGTTGTCAGTAGACCAATTAAACGGGTGGGTCAAGTTGGGTTTGGGTCGGTCATAAATGGTCCGACCCAAATCGACTCATTTAATCTGTTTATGACTTATTTATTGTGGTGCAAAATTTTTGACTCCTACCCGACCCGACCTATACTTGACTCTTACCCGATCCATTTTACTAAATTTAAGAAATTTTATTTCTTGTATATATATATATATATTTAAGAATGGTATTGCTAAAATTGTTTTATATAGCACAAATTTAATGGACATTTTTTATAATTTTTAAAATAATTATTTTAAAATCAAACTTTAATTATATTTTTATTTTTTAAAATTAAAATTAAAATTATTTGTATTCTTATTTTTAAGAATATAATTTTTAATTTTCTTTTTCTTTTTTTTCTTTTTTCTTTTTTTGTTCTTCTTCTTCTTTGGCCGGCCGCCGGCCACGATGATAACCGGTGACCGGCCACGGGCAAGCTCAAGGCTCGCCCAATCTTTGGAGAGCTCGAGGCTTGCCAGTCGGTCAATCGCCGCCATCGCGTGCCGGCCACCGGAAGGAGAAAGAAGAAAGAAAAAAAGGAAAGAAAATTAAAATAAAATAAAAATAAAAAATAATTATAATTTTGATTTTTATAAAAAGATAATATTTTTGTAAATTTAAAGAGGGAAGAGAGAGATTGTGAGATTTTGGTTGAAAATAGTTCTAAATCTAACCCATTTAAGACCCACTTAAGACTTACTTATTTTAAGTCTTTAATTATTAAATCCATTTAATTACTTTTTGTAAAAAAAATAAGTGACCAATATATGACTCATTTATGATTTAAATGGGTCATATATTGATCTAAGACCCATTTTGCCACCTCACGGTTGTCAGGTATAAAACCCGATTGATTGCCTAAGAATTTTCCTAAAGATCTAAGATTGATTATGACGAGACATATTCACATGTGATAGATATGATTATTGTCGCGATCTAACCTCGGGTAAACCACTTAAGGTTTGACTAATGGGCTACTTAGCTTAAATTTAGCTTGGACTCTCCCAAGCCTATACTAGTTCGCGACTTAGGTTCAAGTATTTAGCATGCAAATGATTATTAGTTAGGAGTCGTCACTAATATATTTTTGGTAGGTCAATTAGAAATCCAAGCAAAGTAACAGGAGATGTACTTTACTCATGCAAACTAGAGATTATGAATTCGGGACTTGATTATGTTAGATTTTTCTAACACCCTTTTGGTAAATTTTCTTTTTATTCCAAACAAATATTTTGTAGGCAGTTTGAATTGATTTTAATTTACTTTCCTAATATGTGATGTGACCATACGAGTGCGCAAACCATCAATTTAACACCCAAGAAAGTAATGAATAAATTACATGACTTATCTCGTAGTAACGAAAGTATTAGCTCAAAATTCATATCAAAAGCCCTAGATATTATTCATAATTAACACACGGTCACTCAATCTTTTTTAGGATTTTTTTCTTGTTTAATAAAATTTGATCTACGTGCAATGCAATTTAACCAAATGGCCTAATTCTAATGGCGGACAATTTCTAATTAAATGGATCTAGCAACAATCACTGAATAACATACATGTTTATGAACCTAATTTTATATGACATGCACATGATATTTTTGTATTTTGTATTAATATTCAAAATTAATTAAATACTCTAATCAAACATGCAAGCTATCCTATAAGAGAAAATTCAATTTATTCTAAAAAGATATTTTTGGTGTTTTATTAAATTCGGAATTATAAAATAATAAACAGGCAATCCTATCTAGGAAATCAATTTTAATCTATATGATATACAATTTTTTTTTTTTGTATTTTCAGCATAAATAAAGCAATTAAAGCATGTTAAGCACCAAATCACTCAAGATTGTATATCATCCAATCAATGCGAATAAAGAAATAATGTTAAATCAACTTGAAGTTTCGCGAATAAAATTGATGAGTTGATCTTAAGCCTTAAAAATCAAAATATCAATTTTAAAGATTTTCTCGGAATCAATAATTCTATCTAAAGCGTTATAGATGGAATCAAAGATTATATCCGATTGTGAATTAGGAAATAAATTCTAATTGGGGGTGCACTTATCGCTGAAATTTAGGAATTATGTAATATTCTCAATCAAATTGAATCACAAAATATTCAAATTGATGGCAAACAATATAATTACCTTATTCAAAGTATTGTGTGGATAAGTTTCCCAAATTGGAATCCACAAGCAACGAGCTCGGATGATGATGGGCGATGGTGCGCGGCGGCAGTAACGGTCTTGTTGGTGGTTCACAGTGGCCAGCGAGACTAGAAAATCCTGCTAAAAAAAATCATCAAGAGAACAAAATTGTTTCACTAAGCTTCTCGGTTGAGGACATCGAGGATCGATCGCTCTATTCCACTCCAACTCTTGGGCTACATCATGTTAGAGATAAATAAAGAACTTATGACGTTGATAGAGATTATATTATTTGGAACTTTGAACGTGACCTACTATTTTTTCCCTGCTAAAATTGAATGTGATGTACTTGCTCTAAGAATGACGTGAGCAACGAAATTGTTATGAAAGATCGTTATTTGATGCTGTACATTCGCTGCTTATGAAAGAGATGCCTTTCTAATTGTTGGAAGACATAGTCCGATAATTTACTTATGGAGATTGTAAAGGGAGAATTCAAATCCGAATCCTTCAACATAACTAATTAGACGTACTAGAATAATGACTGCTCCCCTCTACACCATATAGCTAATGTGAGACTTCTTTTGCATTATACCCTCACAAGTGCACCTCGATAAATCTTTCTCTCAGGTATGAGCCTTTTGTGTCAAACCTGCTCTCCCTTAATCTAAGTATTCTTTCACAGTGATATTATCTCAACTCAAATCTCTACCTTTGCTTAGCAAGTTTGGAAGGAATACAACATCTGCCTCGACTCCTCCTCAATTGCTTAGGCTCGGCCAAGCTCAACAAGAAAACATTATTTGAACTACCTTGAGTCACATTTGAAATATATTTCCTTGAGATATTCACCAAACGACAAGCCACACATGTTGAGACCAACCAATCCAAATCATTGATTTGATACCTCTTCTTGGGAGGAGCGGTGGAAGCCCAATACCATCATGAAGGGAGATTTTTATGAGAGAGCTGAAATTTGAGCATGTCGACATATCCGGTTAGATCCGCGCTCTCTTTAAAACTTAAGCCTACGGGTTATATGCAATTTTTGACGAAAAAAAAATTACAGGTAAACTTTAATTGCTCCATTTTACACCACATTCTCAAGTGGGATTCTTTTGCATAACACTCAGTGCACCACTCGTACATGTTTGTTTGTTTGGTCAAAAGATCATAACCAATTTTTCCATCTGCTGATTTTATTTATTCTAGATTCATATCTATTATATGTATATCCTTTTTCCTTGCCTTTCATCAATTTGTCTTATCCATCTCGCTAGTGTGAATCTCATGATTAAGCATGGGACTGTTGATATTTTATCTAAGCATGTACACAATGCTCCAACTTTTCTATTATAATTTCGTTAGCACATCGACATTTAAAAAAATAAAAAGGGAGATTGACGGAACTAGACAACCACTAAGCCAATTTACTTATTTTGTCAAGCATGGCAAACAACTAGAAAGCTTCATGAAATCACTATTATATCCCAAATGGGAATGCAAAGAGGCCAAGGTTTGCCGACAATAATCGCGGACTTGCAGGTGTGCGATAAACAGACAAGAACTTAGCAACGTACCTTCGGGTGGATTGTCACGTATTTAATTAGTTTTTCTAGATCATTGATTTCTTTTTTGTTTATAGATGGAAAGGAGATACCATTGATTTTGAGCCCGCTGATCTGTTTGATCATATCTTTTGAGGAATGTCCTCGGAAACGACATAACTTTTCTTGTGAGCTAAGATTGGTTTACGAAATTTTGGATGTGATAATTTTTTATTTGGGATTGAATTTGGTCCACCTATTTAAATGCCTATTTTCAATTGATTTGATGAGGTTATCCTATGGTATAAAGGATAAATGTGATGCTTATGAAAGGTATATTTTTCTAATTGTTGGAAGGCATGGCAAAAGTAATATTAACCGTTTCACCTTACACCATATCTTTGATGTGAGACTTCTTTTGCATGACACCTCATGTGCCTCTTGGCAAGATCACAACATCCGTGCATTGACTCCTTTTCAATCGTCTTGGCCCCTACCAAAGTCAGTAAGAACACATTATCTGTTACCTCGATTGAGAGTCACATCCAATATTCCTTTTCTTGAGATGTCTATTGGGCGCCAATCGACAAATCTAGTTATTGTGAGTTGCAACAGAAACTTGGTACATTTACTTTTAGGGAGATCACCAAGGAAAATGCCAAGTTCGAACCCGTGAACATATCCAATTGAACCCACCTTATTTCAAAAACTCAAGCCAATGAGTTAAAGGCAGGTTAGGATACTATTAATTGCTCTATTTTATGCCACATTTCCAAATTGCGACTCTTTTTTGGCAAAACCCCTCACACGTGCAACTCGACATCAATAGCAAATTAGAGATTTCAAATAACAAGTGGACCATTAGTACATGTTTGTTTATTTAGTCAAAATCTCAAAGCCAATTTTCCATCTGCTAATTTTAACCATTTTAGATCCTTGCAACTTAGGCACCAAAAATGTGGTATATATGCTTTTTTTGTCCTTGTATAAATTCGTCCTACATATCTCTCTTATATAGTCGCAATTCTTATACTTGCACAGGTGTGAAACATATGATGCAGCATGGGAGTGTGTTAATACTTTATCTAGGCATGTGCACAGTGCTTCCAACTTTTCCATTATTATTTAGTTAAAACATTGATATTACATAAAGTGAAGTTGAAAGAACTAGAGAACATCTAGGCCAATAATATAGACCCAAATTAATTATCGTTGAAGTTTGACTAACGTTTGTAAAGCTTCATGAGATCGTTATTAAATTGTAAATGGGAATGCAAAGATCCAAGATTTGACAGATCATCAACTGTTTAATAAATTTATCTAGGTCATTTCATTATTTTCTGTTTTGGGGTAGAAAGGAGATCATAGTACTTAACAAAAATAAAAAGTACAAGAGTCCAAGCCCAATGGTTCAAGTCCTTTAAATTATTTCTTTTGAGGAATGCCCTCGGAAACAACGTAACTTTTCTTGGAGTTGAAACGTCAAAGGCTGAGATTGCTAATTACATACAAGCTAAAACATTAGTCTCGTAAAAGCATTTGCGTGTTGGAAAAAGCAGAGCAGTGACCCGAACGCGCCGGATTAAAGAAATTCCTGCCTGCTTCCGCAACGTTGGAAAGGTAAGGGCCTGCATGAAACATTCTTTATTTCTATTTCTGAACAATTTTTTTGTTTTTTTTTCCCGGAACAAAATAAGAACAAAAAAAAGAAACAAAAAATTTTTATTTTTTGTTTCAGAAACAAAAATGAAGAAACGTTTCTCTTCTCCTTCTTCTTCTTCTCTTCTTCTTTTCTTATTCTTTTTTTCTTCTTTTTTCTTTCGCCGGTCGCCGGCCTCGGCCATGGCCGGTGACCGGCCGTCGAGGGCCGCCGGTGAGCCTCGCCGTGGCTGGATGAGGCTGCGGCCCCTGTCGGCCCCGATCCGCCGGAGGCCGGCGACCGGCCGAAAAAAAAGAAAAAAGAAAAATGAAAGGAAAAAATGAAAAATAAAATAGAAATGTTTAAAAAATTAAAAGAAACAAAAAAAGAATAAAATTTACCAAACGTGTTTCTATTCATTTTTATTCCGGAACAAACGTTACCAAACGCGTTTTTTGTTCAAAAATTGTTCCCGGAACGAAATATTTTTTTTTTGTTTCTATTCCCGAAACAAAAAAGAACATAAACGTTACCATTCGCAACCTAAATAATAGGGGTGTCAAAAAAACCCGACCCGACCCGACCCGAACACGACCCGAACACAAAACATGTATAATACGTGTTTCGTGTTCGGGTCGTGTTCGGGTAACAAATATAAAACAAGCAAAAACATGTGTTTCGGGTAGGGTCAAGGTTCGAACAATGTTCGACCCGAAACAAGTTATTCCAAAGTCCAAACACGCCAAAAACACAAACCCCAAACACAAACAGTCGAACGCGAACTGAAGCATACCTCGTCGGCTCGGCCTTTTCTCCGACGAGTGTGCCTTCTCGTGGAGTCCGCTGCCGCCCTTCGATCGACGTGCCTCCGCCTCGCCGTCGCCGGCATGCGGGCACCCAACAACGCCTAACACTTACCCACCAACTTCTCCAAGCCCCCCGCCGGAATCCGAGGAATCCAACGCCTCGCCGCGACGGATGGAAGGAACCCACCTGGTCCAGCCGGCGGTGGCGGCGCTCGTCGCGGCTTTCGTGGCGGCCAGAGCCTACCGGCGGAAATCGCTCGACCTCTCCGGGGCGCTCGCCGGGTTCCTCGTCATGGTCGTCCACATCGCAGCTGGGTACAGGTGAGTTCCGGCTGCTGCTGCTGCTGCTTTCTCGGTTTTCACGAACGGGATCCCTTTGATTTGTTTTTGTCAACGAAGCTTCGATGGGTTTCATTGGTGGGTGTCGAATCTTGGGTAGGTACGGAGCCATGCTGCTCGTTTTCTTCTTCAGTTCATCGAAGTTGACCAAAGTCGGGGAGGAGAAGAAGCGCAAGGTTGACGCTGATTTTAAGGAGGGTGGACAGAGAAATTGGTAAGTCTTTGCTCTCTCTCTCTCTCTCTCTCTCTCTCTCTCTCTATCTCTCTCTCTCTGATTCTGCGCATGGTGGGAAATTGGATTGACATGATTATTCGAGTTCGTTTGCTTGGAAGCAATCGAAAAGTTCAATTTTTGTGCGGGCTTTGGTTGCGAATTGTAGGTGGGATTATTGGTACGGCTTGGTTTGAGCTGATTCGTGTTTCCATTTTAGCACTTTTCCATGAATGCAATGCCTTCTTGCAAACATAGTAAAAAAATTGGGACGTAAGTGTATAGGAATTTTATTGGTGTTTCAGATACTTAAAGCGTGGTTTTGTTATTCTGGGATTGTTTCTTTGGTTACCTCGGAAGTCTGAATTCAGCGATAAAATTTTGCATAAACAAACTTAAAAGTTTTTTACAGACTTCTTTCGAACCTGACAACCTCGACCAGTCTGTCCAAAATGAATCCTTCTTTATTGTGTTGCTGAGTCGTGCTCGGCATATCTTCCCCATCTTTCATGCGCTTGCAAGCGTAACTGATGATCTTATTTGGGCACTGGTTATATGTCTGATGCCTAATTGACCTATGGAGAGAATGCAGCTACTGCGGATCATGTGCTTAGATTTATCAACGCTGTGATGGTTGCTTGACTTTTCTTATCAGGATACAGGTCCTATCAAATAGCGCTGTCGCTACGGTTCTCGTTGTAGTTATCTGCACATTAACTGGATGGAAGGATGAGTGTTTGGACTCTGGAAAATCAGCTCTGATTACTTCACTCATTGGTGGCATAATTGGTCACTATTGAAGCATTAAATGGAGATAGATTTAGCTGTTCAGCAAGGTTTTACTTAGACATGTTCACTCTTGTGTACTTATCAGTTGATATTGGAAACAAAGATAGTCTTTGTGTGGTCTTTGAATCATTGGCAATTCTGGGTTTGCATTGATTACTTATGATAAAATTGCATGTGCAGTGTCTTTGCTTTCTGGAACACACGAGCGGCAATCCTGTTTTTTAGTGGTAGGATGGCGGATTCTGGTGAGGCTAAGCAGGCTGAACCAGGAAATTTGGAGGAGACAGGTGAAAAGCAAACATCTGAACAGGGTAATTCCTGATGTACCATACAAACTCCTATCATTCCAGCAGCTTCTAAGTTTGCTTATAAGAATGTTAGTATACTGATTCAGTGTTTCTTTATTGTCAGTGTGTAGCTTTTTCGGGAAGCCATCAAGAAATAAGAATATCAGGAAGCGGGATGGTTGAAGAAGACGATGATGAAGATTCCAAGATGGAGAGTTCAGTGTTACATAATCAGAAGAAACCTCAAAGGACAGGCAATAAGCTGTATTTTTCAACTGGATCCTCCAAGAGCTCTGTGTCTGCAGAATCAACCTTTGATTCTGATAAGTAGATTCTGAAGAAAGGAGAAGATTGCATATTTTACTCTAGAAAGTAAAACCCTTTTCAGCATATTTACCAAGCTCACCATATGAATTCGTGGGCATTGGCAAGAAGTGCAGCTTTTCTTATTTCCGATTCTCTAGCATCTTCTTTTCCAATTGTATGAATGTATTTCTTAAACATTTACTTCTCTCCGACCCCATTTTAACTTCTTTTCCCCACATGCATATGCTTGTGCTCATTTGTAGAAGATACATTCATTTGAGGCCAGCCAAAAGAAAAAAGAGACAAAAAGTAATCCAATGCTAAAAAATAAAGAGCCAAGCCGAGGCTTGGAATGTTTCGTTATAACCTATAACAGTTGTGAGAAGTCACACAAACAACAATGAAGATGAATGCCCCCGTTCGACTCTCACCCGAAAAAAAAAAAAAAAAAGACCCGAAAATCCGACCCGACCCGACCCGAATTTCATATGCGAGTTTAGTGTGTTTCGGGTTGGGTCGGGTCAGGTCGGGTCGGGTCGGGTCGGTCGGGTAACATCAAGACCCGACTCAACCCGACCCGTTTACACCCCTACTAAATAGCATGGAATGTGATATACCGGCTTTAAGAATGATGTGATAAATTTTATTTAGTGCTGATTTTGATCTGTTTATTTAAATGCCTATCTTCAGATCATTGGATGCGAAGGTACACTAGTGAAGATTTTATGTGTTTGAATTATATCTTAAATATATTTATATTTATAGATTACACGTACATATTCCTTTAACATGACATATATATGCTCTGCAAGAAAAGATTCTAATCGTTGGGAGACAGAGCGGAAGCCTAATTTATTCACTTAAGGAGATGATAAGCTTGAGTTCATGAACATATTTAGATGGACCTCTAAAATTATATTAACTTCTTCACTTTACACTGATTACCTAATGTGGGACTTCTTTCTCATGACACGCTCACACGTGCACCTCAACAAATCAATACTTCATGTGTGGGCCATCTATGTCAAGTTTGCTCCCCTTTAATTTAGGTATTTTTCCACACCAGCATCCTTTCAAATCGCTAAATTGGCCCAGCTCGGTAGGATCACAACATTTGCCTTGACTCCTCCTCCATTGCCTTGGTCTGGCCAAACTCAGCAGATCCCACTATTGGTCACTTCAATCAAGAATCACATACTCGGTTTCTTTCCTTGAGATATTCACCAGATGCCGATTCACTCATGTTGAACCCACTTCATTGAAATCATCGGCTCTGATACTACTTTTAGGAAGGTGCAAGGAAAGCCCAAAACTTTTACCTAGGGAGATTGCTAAGTCCAAGCTTAAGCCCAAGCCTAACAATATATCTCGTTGGACTCACCTTTATTTAGAAATTGAAATCAATAAGTTATGAATCAATTAGAGTATTATTGACTTATACATTTTACAACACATTCTAAATGTGAGGCTCCTTTCGTATAATATCCTTACATGTGCATCTCAATACTATAAGTGAAATGATGATATTTTGGGAAACTATAAAAACATACGTACGGGTATGAGAAGGCTTTTATAGTACGTTTTTATAGTGGGCCATTTGTTTATTTAGTCAAAAGCCAATAACCAAATTATTTATCTGCTGATTTTACTAATTTAGATCCATATAATGTTAAGTAGCATTATCTATACTTTCTCATGTGGGAAGGTTATGATTAAGCGTGGGAGTGTGTTAATATTTTATCCAGGCATGCGCGCAACGCTCCAACTTTTCTATTATAATTTAGTTAAAGCATTGAAATTCAAATAAAGTGAAGTTGAAAGAACTAGGCAACCGCTAAACCATTGATGTCAAAAACAATGTACTTACCTGTTAAGCAGAACTAACAGTGCAAACCTTCAGGAAATCGCCGCTGCATCCTGAATGGGAATGCAAAGGGTTCCGCGATTCCACCAAACCTCTAATGGGGTTTCACGGTTATTGACTCATTCCTTTCTTGTCTCTTGTACTCCCGACCATCTTCAATAACTTAAACTCGCTGAAACGATGTCTGCACCGATGGGAGATGGCAGCTTGATTGATCCCTCCATAGCAGAAACGTCTGGCAAGATAGATGTTTAACAGCAGCTAGGAAGGGAAGGAAATAGAAAACCTAGACAAACATTTCTAATCTCCGTATCAAATAATATTCAAACAAAGGAAACAATGATATAATGATTGCAGGAAATCCCGTCCTGCACTACTAATTTATTTCTAGCCACCCTGAATCTCAATTGAGGACCAAAGTCCAGAATACTTCAATGCCGAGCAAAGATGGCCGAGTTGAGGACTGAGCCGTTCCTGAGCAGACCTGGCCAAACTGGCTGAAGCTCTCTTCGTCTAACAGTCATGTTCAACATTGTATAGAGAAGAAATTGCGGCAACTATAACCGTGTATTGTCCCAATTTTGTACAAATTACAGACGGAGATCATGCACGATTGCTCCAAGCGCCATATTAGTCTCTTCAATCGTTTACCATCCAAAGATTTCTCTAGCAGAATCCGCCTTACCCTCTCTGTAGGACAAATACTCCCTTATCAAACAGAAGTAGAAGAAAACAGAGCACCTCAAAACCCATCATCAACCTGCTCATCAGATTCACAAATTTTACGCATACTGACCATGCTGCCGCTATCATAGACAAAGACCATACAATTTACTCGATTGTCACACATACCGTCACACTTGCTCATGCTTGTCTTCATCGTCTTCATCTGAATTCTTCCTCTTTCTTCTTCAAGTAAACCCCACTTCCTCAGCACCCACACACATAGCCTCACCACATTCCCCATGAACACCACCCCCATCAGGCACAGCCAGCACACCACCGACACGTCCGTCACGTCCTTCAGCATCCCCCACGTGTCAGCCAGCGACATGTTGCGCAGCGCTATGAAGTAGGTGATCGCCTGCCCCGTGATCGCTAGCCACATGAGCACCATCTGGGTCCACATCCAGCGTCGCCGCTCTATTGGAAGCCCGCTCAAGAGGAGCAGGATGATGCTGAGGGAGGACAGGAAGGCCAGTGGGTTGAAGATCATGAACTGTCCGTAGGCCATCCGCTGGATGTGGGCCATGGTAGAGGTGCCCGCCATGTGCGGCTCCTTCACTGGGTTGCCGTTGGCATCGACCTTGTAGTCATCCTGCCAGACGCCTCCTGGCGGCGTGGTCGCAGCTTGGAATGCCACCGTCGCTAGCAGCGAAGCGGCCACCATTAGTGAATCTCTCCTGGCTCAGCCAATCGGCTTCCACCGGGGGTCTTCTTAGAGCACTCAGTTTCTTTGATAGGGGTTTCCTTAAAGTACTCCGTTTCTTTGAAGGGGCTTTCTTGGTGGCGAGTGATGGGGAGTTTTTAGGTGATCTTGAGGTGGTGGTGCGGGAGGTGATTCTTGGTGGTGGGTCAAGAACTGGATCATAGTAATATGGGACTGATTGGATGTCTATGGAGAGTGATGAAGAAATCGTACTTTTTGTATATTGTATTGTGATCTCTCTTGTACAAACTATATATAAAGATATTAGAGCCCTAAATTAGGGATGATTGAGGAAACTTAAGGCAAGCAGAGAAAATACGGGAATAATATCAACAATATCTTAAATTAGATATAAAAGATAAGATTGCTGACTAGGAATGTTATCAAGTGAAGATCCTGAGCTTTGAAGGCATGTCTCAATTTCAAGAACTCTCGAGCCTCTGGGACCCTGCTCAAGAATGTCTAGTGCTGTGAGGCCACTTGAGTTTGGTGTGTTCACCTCGAGTCCTGGGATTGTAAGCAAGAACTTTTATCATCTGCACATAAATTTTTAGGGATAAATTCCCCAGTGCAAGATTACTGAAGTCCATGTTGCTGGTCTCAAGACTGATCCTGGGAAGGGAAAGGTCCGGGGAAGTTCAAACCAGCAACAATCTGGTTCCCGTTGGTTGCTTGCTAATGGAATGGGAAAGAGCAATAAGCATCCGTTTCTGAAGTCGAAGACTGCTTCTTCTAAATCAACTGCCCCAGCAACAACTAAGGCACAGCCTGGTGACACACTGTGGAGCATCTCATGCCGTGTTCATGGAACTGGTGCTAAATGGAAGGAATTGGCGGCTCTTAACCCACACATACGCAACCCCCATATTATTCTCCCAAACAAAACCGTCAGGTTGCATTAAGTTGGGGGTGCAAAATGGAACTTCTTCAAAGAGGCTTGGTTTGCCAAGCTGGGTTGAGTGAAGTTTATGAGCTGCCTTAGTTGTGACCTTGCTGCTTGAAACCACACATTGTGGTCGTCTAAGAATGAAAGTACTGGCTCCGGCCTTTGAGAACTCTCTTACCTTCCCAATTGTTATGGACTGATTATCACCAGTAAGGTACAAAAGATCTGTCTATACAATTGTTTTCATCTCTCTGTTCTTCCATCCCCTGTAATCAGTTTGCATATGAACAGTAATTTTATGTGTTTTGTGTGGGATGATACGCTACCAATCCTTTGTCTTGTCATTAGGAACAACAGATCGGTCCATGAGATTTTAGGTTGCATTTCTGCCTTGTCCCTCCTCTACTTGTCTATATAAAGAAGAAAAGATCATTTGGCAAGAAGTCATAATATCAGAGCTTGAATGTTGTTTTGGAAGAAGCACACGTTCTGGTATGTGAACATTACATATGAAACTAGCGCTGCTTCGATTCCGACCTTTGAGGGAGGATCAGCTTGCCCGGCCTGCGAATAATAATGGAGTGTTTTCTGTGAATTCTGTGTATCACTTCCTTAAAATTAGGCAGGAAATAGTGTAGGAAGTTAATGTAAATGGTGCGACTGCATTATGGTTTGGTGCCATGGGGTTGAAATTGATCAGACAGAGAGGCTCACTAGCTTTGATCAGATGGCTTTTGGACATCTATCAGCAATGGAGAAGAATATGAAGGAAGCATAAATGAAGTGCGGATGCTTTTGAGGAAGGTGGGTTCGGTTGTTTGGTGTGATTGGAAAGATAATGGTGAAGCTGTGTGAGACAAATCATAGAATGGCCCAATGTTGCTTTTACCTACTAATTTGCGGCATACATAGGAGTAGATCAGATTACTTTGCGGCCAGGCCTTCCCATTCTCTTTAGAAAGATTTGGCTACGTGGGCGAGACATCTCTGATGAGGAGAGCTCGAGAATAATGCGAGATGGACTCTGTGTTTGGTTTAGTAGTCTCATTAAATTGTTTGCACAAGTAGCGGCACTCAGAATGATCTTATGACATAGGGATTAAGTTAGAAAGAACACAGGCATCAAACTATGCAGTAATCCTCTGTCCCACCAGATGAATACACTAAATCTTGATATTGCCCCTGGATCTGCACCCACTCACCCATCCTAATATCCACTTCTTGAGCTTCTGCGGATCTTTCGGAGGACGATCACGAGGTATCGAACGATATGAACTAGAAAAAGAACGGCTACAGCGCAGAGCCAAACATACATGAAGACCTCAGCCCCTGGGATCCGTGATTGGGTCGACGTCCTGTCTTCAAATTCCCTCCGCACGTTCAAGAAGGCCAGCATGGACTGGAGGTAAGTCAGCGCCGTGAAAATGATGGTCACCCACATTGTGGCCATCAGAATCCACATCAGAACCTTCTTCCCCAAGGGGAAGCCACTTATGAGCAAGAAGATCGTGCTAAGGGATGCAAGAAAAGAGACGGTGTTGTATGTCCAGAACATTGGGTAACCCTTCGGATCGTTTGCAGCCATTATCGGTGTTCCTGCGTAGTGTAAGATGGCGCCGTTGTTCTTGTCTTTCTGATCGTTGTCCCACACGCCGCCGGGAGGGCTAATGCCGGCTTGGTAAGCCATGGCTGCGATCACGGTGGCAGTTATCTGTCGTGACGTGAAAGAAAGTTTTAGATTGTGAATGAATAAATAGTGTTTCGACTATATTTATACATACGAAGATCATCGAGTCAAACTTAGTCATTCCAACAAATGCACAAATTCAATTGATGGCTTTTCCTATATTTATGTAAATACTAAAAACTTGTAGATAGCTCTCTACAGAAATAGAGCTCACGGATTAAATTATGAAAAAACTAAGTGTATGAATATATACATATATTAGAAAAAAAAAATGAAGATATTTCGAAATTTGAATGCCTTTTTATAAATGTTGCTATTGTTGTTAGAAAGAACATCAAAATATAATAACTAAATGTATGGAAAGTAAAACACACTTATATTCTAGCCGTCGATGAGGCTCGCCCTCACTAGGCCACCGTGAGGGCGACAAAGGTCTGAGTGAGCCCGAGCTCATCTAGCCGCCGATGAGGCTCGGCTGGCAACGCTTGGCCTTGCTAGGGGTTGGTGACGCTCCAATGAGGTTGCCAACCCTCGTCTAGCCGGTCGGTGGCAACCGACCAAAGAGGAAGAAGGACATGAAGAAAAAGGAAAAAAAAAAAAGAAAAAGAGAAAATATAATAAAATTATTAGAAAATCAAATGAAATTCTAGATCACAAAAGAATTTAAACTCTTACCAAATGTATTTCTATACTGGAAATAGAAATTTTGGATAGTTACTAGTTGTCTTCAAATACTCGAAACTCGTTCAAGGAAAAAAAAAAATCATTCCTATATAAAAATTGTTCCCAAAAACAAAATAGTTACCAAAGAGATCCCAAGTCGTTGAGAATATTTTGAGAAGACAAAAGATTGAGTCTTTTAGAAATCCTCTTTACTTTATGTATTGGTATAGATATTTAAAGAAAATCACCCAACTGCTTCACATTTAGATTTTCTTGAGTGCCATTACTTTCTTAAATATTCATCAACTTGTTTCATCTCTTCTCACTATTAGATTTCTTATAATATCCTCTGTTTTTTTTTAGGCGAAATTATAATACCCTCTGTTCTTTTATTTTTAATCATAAGCCATCTACTATTGTAACTACTCATCTTCTTTCTCTACATAACTATTTAATTACGAGCAATTTAGTACATATGTATAAAAACTTTTTTAACAAAGCATAACTATTTATTTTAAGCGACATAAATGATCATTTTTAGAAACATATTTTCTCAATCATCCATTTTTCATGAAATAAACAGAAAGTTTAAATTAATTAGCAGTGAGCTATGATGTTAATTGCAATAACATGATCGATCTAATCTAAGTTATCAGCAAATACTCCAAGACATCTAGCTAAAGCATTACCATTAGAGAATCGCGCTTCTTCTCAATCCATTTCTTGTGTTTGTCTTCCTCTTGCTTCCTGATTTCACCCGCTAAAGACGATGGTGGAACTGCTTCTACCGGAGGAGTATTGGTGGAGAGAGGTGCTATAGATGCTAGGTCAACTGTAACAGTTGAATTCTCCTCATTTGTGTTATCAACAACTGCTTGGTGAGTTGTCGATGCAGAGAATCTTATGGCTCTCAGAGCTCCAACATGTTCTAACAGTTCTCTCAATTCAATGACTTTGAAATCCTTGGGAAAATCTTCCACTATATCCAGAGCAGAGAAGCCATTTCTATTCACTGTGTTCACATTCACTTCGCTTCTTTGAAGCAGATATTTCACTGTCTGCACAAAAAGATGAGCTTCTTATCAGTTATAAAAAAAAAAAAAAAAAACAACAAACAAAGATATTTCCTGTAAGTTACTTCAATCGATAAATCCACTGAAGTTTGAATGCAGAAAGCTTGAGTCTATAGAAAAATGAGAATGAGCTGGATTTTGTCTACACAAAATGTTTAGTTGGAATGCAATAGTTGACGTCATCACAATTTTGAAGCAATTCAAAGCAAAAAGGATTACCTCTATTTACTTGTTTGCTGCGGCCAAATGCAAAATGGTATTACCCTCATCATCTTGAGCTTTCACCAAATCACCATCTCTCACCGTCTCCACCAGGACTTTTAGAGCCTCCAAACGATTATGAGTCACTCCCAGATGGAGAGTGGTTTAGCCGTGGCTCAGCCTGTGCTCAGCCGCCTCCGGTCTTGCCTTCACTAGCTCTATCACAATGTTGCTTCGGCCCTTCATCATGGCTAGATGAAGTGGGGTCCACCCATCTTCGTCATGGACAAGGCATGCAAGGGGGTATGATTGTAATAATTCCCTCGCTATTTTGACGTATTCGTTCGCAGATGCCCAGTGAAGAGGTGTACGTCCCTGCAAAAGTGAAGTGCTTAGCTATGGAGCATTCTTATTGAGGGACATGTTCATATGATTTATATATATCGCATTTTCAAATCAAATAGACCAAGCTACTCAAATTTATTGGTGTCTTGAATATCTTTCAGGTTGAATTAACCTAGAAATCTATGACTTAATTTCTGTCAGAATTTTGTTAATTTCCTGAGATATATATGATGGGTTTGATTTCTCAAAAAGATCATGAAAACTGGAAAAGAAAATGCTATATTACATGTGCAAAATCTAATTTGACAAGCAAGATAGTCTGATATATGTAGAGATATTCCATGTAAATATAGTTTATAAATTACTTTACACATGGCTAAAAGCCTAAAACTTACAAAAACCTAATCAAAAGAGTTGCGATTCCACCGATTATCTGGTTTGTGAAGATGACCGGCTTCAGTTTGATCTGACAAAAGAATATCAAACAACCACAATCAAGGTTTTCGCTTCGACATACCTGCAAGTCCAACTCCATAGCCAAATCCCTTTTATGAGCCAAAAGAACCTTGGCAAAATGTACATGACCTTGCATACAGGCCACATGCAATGGAGTCTCGTCGAAGCAAGTGACAGGAGCGCGAGCCAGGATGAGTCCGTCTTCTTGCAGCAACTGAGCTAACGACTCGACGCACCCGCCAAGCGACGCTTCATAGAGCCTCCTCTCTCGGTGGCTTCTTTCAAGTGCTGAGGAAGCCTGTTGATGCGATGGCGGGGACGGCGACCTCCTTCTCGGGCTTGTGATCGATGGCATTGTTCCCTGCTTGTGCGTGAACTCGAAATCGCTCGGGTTGATCATTTGGAGTGATTTTCCTCCTCTAATAAGTGGTGTTAATGTAATATGGAGTTTTATTTTTTATTTTTTTCAGCTACTACTGTAATATGCAGTTGAAAAGTGAAAAAGTCGGATGATGATCCAGAAGCTTCACGCGGAGTTGACTTGTTGTTATTGATAATCTTAGCCGTTGGTTTGTGCTACGCGGATCATCGTACTCATTATTTAACGGCTGCGATGCAAGAAATGCCGACAAGCTACCAGTTCATTAAAGAGAGAATATTGCTTACCTTGGAAGGATCAAGTGATTTGTGCTCCGATCCATTCACGGGTCGACACCTGTCCAGCGGTCTCTCTCTTCTCTCCATCTTCTTATTTTCTCCTCTTCCTCGTACTTTCCTGCAGTGCTGCACGCATTAATGGCACTTTCTCTCTCCTCCTTTCGAAGAATGAACGACACCCCAGGGCTGCAGCTTCCCTTCCCTCCTTTCTTTCCTTCTCAATTCAAAATTTTGGGTAAGAGTTCGCAACTCTCTAGGTTGCGACGTTGCGTTACTTCTCCGGCCGGCTGCGGGTCTGGGTCATCTCCGCTCTCTGGCCCAAAGCACGTTGCTCCTCCGCCTTGCCCCAAAGCTCGTTGCTTCTTCGGCTTGCGTCGTTGTGTTCCTTCTCCGCTCTGCTTCCCTGCGCAAGACGGCGAGGAATGTTGTTGCTGTAAGTCGCAGACTCCAAGCGATAAGAAGTTCCAGCTCTCGCCGATTCGACTTCGGATCTGCTACGTTTCGCGGCTCATAACAATGAGTTGATTTGGCGAGTGCTTGCCGCGACCGGCTGCAGGAGCTACTGGTGAAGGAGATAGAGGGGAGAGCCGGCATATGCAGCGACGGAGATGGAGAGAGCGAGTGGAGGAAGGTGATGGAGGCGTCGTTCGGAAAGATGAACGAGGAGGTTGGAGGGAGGGAAGGGGGTGGACGCGTCGATGAGGACGGCGGGGTCGACGGCGGTGGTGGGGAAGGAGGAGGTTGTGGTGGCAAAATGCGGGGATTCGCGAGGGGGTGTTTTGTTGTGGCGATGTGGCCGTGCCCTTGTCTGTTGATCACAAGGTGAGCTCTCGCTTCGTGTTTGTTTGTTTCCACTGAAGCTGTGTAGCTCAGGGGATCTGTTCTTGTTCTTTTCCCCCCAAAAAGACACTTTATTTATTCGAACATTTTGCCAGGAATCTTGAAGTGACAAGACTAATCTGAGAAGGAGAGTGGAAGCAGCTGGAGGAAGGTCATAGATTGGAATGGATCCCATGTCCTAGGCGTGCTTGCTACATTGAGGTCAATGGGTATGTGGGGCTGAACTTGATGATGAAGATCAAATTAGTGAGCGAACTTCTAAAATTCTTGCCGCGCATCATGCCAACTCCTTGGACTGGATACGTGGAGGGTCAAAGGGGGATAGAGGCGTGGCAAAGGCTCTCGTAGGAAGTGTGGTCTTTTGGGAAATAACTTCACAGTTGCATTGATGGTGCAACTACGGGATCCTTTGCGGAATTATGAACCAGTCGGTGCACCAATGCTTGCGCTAATTCAGGTCGAGAGAGTGTTTGTTCTACCAAAGCCAAGGATTTACCTCAAGGTTTCTGAAGTAAAATATGAGGATGAAGAGGATGAGTCAGCCGAGTCCAAAAAGAAGGAAGAAATTAAGGAGGGGACAGAAGAAAAGAAATCTGAGGTGGAAGAAATTCCCCAGTTGAAGATTACTGAAGTCCATGTTGCCGGTCTCAAGACTGATCCTGGGAAGAGAAAGGTCTGGGGAAGTTCAAACCAGCAACAATCTGGTTCCCGTTGGTTGCTCGCTAATGGAATGGGGAAGAGCAATAAGCATCCGTTCCTGAAGTCGAAGACTGCTTCTTCTAAATCTACTGCCCCAGCAACAACTAAGGCACAGCCTGGTGACACACTGTGGAGCATCTCATCCCGTGTTCATGGAACTGGTGCTAAATGGAAGGAATTGGCAGCTCTTAACCCACACATACGCAAGCCCAAAATTATTCTCCCAAATGAAACCGTCAGGTTGTGTTAAGTAGGGGTTGTGAAACGGATCTTCTTGAAAGAGGCTAGGTTTGCCAAGCTGGGTTGAGTGAAGTTTATGAGCTACATTAGTTGTGGGCTTGCTGATCGAAACCACACATTGTGGTTGTCTAAGAAAGATGAAAGTGCTGGCTCCTGCCTTTGAGAACTCTCTTACCTTCCCAATTGTCATGGACTGATTATCACCAGTCTAAGGTACAAAAGATCTGTCTATGCAATTGTTTTCATCTCTCTCTTCTTCCATCCCCTGTAATCAGTTTGCATATGAACAGTATTTTTTTGTGTTTTGTTTGGGATGATACGCTACCAATCCTTTGTCTTTTGATTAGGAACAACAGATCGGTCCATGAGATTTTAGGTTCCATTTCTACCTTGTCCCTCCTCTACTTGTCTATATAAAGAAGAAAAGATCCTTTGGCAAGCAGTTATAATATCAGAGCTTGAATGTTGTTTTAGAAGAAGCACACATTCTGGTATGTGAACATTACACATGAAACTAGCACTGCTTTGATTCCGACCTTTGAGGGAGGATCAGCTTGTACGGCCTGCGAATAATAATGGAGTGTTTTCTGTGAAATTTGTGTATCTCTTCCTTAAAATTAGGCAGGAAAGATTGTGTGAGAAGTTCATGTAAATGGTGTGACTGCATCATGGTTTGGTGCCATGGGGTTGAAATTGATCAGCCAGAGAGGCTCACTAGCTTTGATCAGATGGCTTTTGGACATCTACCAGCAATGGAGAAGAATATGAAGTATAAAAGAAGTGTCGATGCTTTTGAGGTAGATGGGTTCGGTTGTTTGGTGTAATTGGAAAGAAAGAGGTGAAGCTGTGTGGGACAAATCATAGAATGGCTCAACCTATGCTAGTAAGTATCAGGTCAGACTGAGATTAGATCCTTGAAGGAAGATTTGTCTGACCATTCGGAGGATAAAAAACAATAAAACTCCCAATGTTGCTTTTGCCTACTAATTCCCGGCATACATAGCCTTCCCAGTCTCTTTGGAAAGATTTGGCTATTCCGGCGAGACATCTGTGATGAGGAGAACTCGAGAATAATGTGACATGGACTCTGCGATTGGTTTAGTAGTCTCATTAAATCGTTTGCACAACTAGCAGTACTCAGAGTGATCTTATGACATAGGGATTAAGTTAGAAAGAACATAGGCATCGAGAATATGCAGTAATCCTTTGTCCCACCAGATGAATACACTAGATCTTCATATTGCCCCTAGATCTGCACCAACTCACACGCCCTGATATCCACTTCTTGAGCTTTTGCGGATCTTTCACATTCCGGAAGATGAACGCAAGGAATCGAACAGTGTGAACTAGAAAAACAATGGCTACAATGCCGAGCCAAACAAACAAGGAGTACATAACCACTGTAATCGACCCCCCATCCTCGGAGTACCATTCCTCTGTGAACGGGCTCACATGTTTAGGTTCCCTGTGTACGAACGAGATGGCCATCATGGATTCGAGATAAGTCATTGCCATGAAAGTGATGGTCACCCACATTGTGCCCGTCAGAACTCTCATCAAAACCTTCTTCCCCAAGGGCAAGCCACTCATGAGCAAGAAGATCGTGCTAAGGGATGCAAGAAAAGAGACGGTGTTGCATAGCCAGAACAATGGGTAACCCTTTGGATTGTTTGCAGCCAGTATCGATGTTCCTGCGTAGTATAAGATGGTGCCTTTGTCGTCTTTCTGATCGTTATCCCACAGGCCGCAGGGAGGGCTAAGGCCGGCTTGGTAAGCCATGGCTGCGATCACGGTGGCAATTATCTGCTGTGACGTGAAAGAAATTTTTAAATTGCGAATGAAGAAAGTGTTTCACCTATATTTGAAAATATGAAGATCATCTAGTCAAAGTTAGTCATTTCAACAAATACACAAATTCAATTGATGGCTTTTCCTATAGTTATCGAAATACAATGAAATTGTGATGAGCTCTCTACGTAAATAGAGGTCATGGATTAAATTATGAAAAAACTAAGTGTATGAATATACGCATATATGAAGAAAAAAATGTTGATATTTCGAAGTTTGAACGTCTTTTTATGATGGTTGCTGCTGTTGTTAGAAAGAAAATCAAAATCTAATAACTAAATGTGTGGAAAATAAAACACACTTATATTCTCATTTCACCCTCGTCGGGCCGCCGGTTGCGTCGACTAGCCATGGGCAAGGCTTGCGTCGCCTAGCCATGGGCAAGGCCGAGCTCACCCAACCAAGCCTCGCCTAGCCATTGAGGAGGCTTGACTAGCAAGGCTCGGCCTTGCCATGGGCTGGTAACACTCTTAAGAGGTTGCCGGCCCTCGTTTGGCGATTGTCGGCAAGAAGAAGAAGGAGAAAAAGAAAAGGAAAAAGAAAAAGAAGAAGAGGATAATATAAAATACTTATCAAACGCATTTCTATTATGAGAATAGAAATTTTGGATAGTTACAAAATGCCTTTAAAAACTGTTTAGGGAACAAAATAAAATAAAAATCATTTTTAAGCAAAAATTGTTCTTGGAAAGATAATGGTTACCAAACAAACCCCGAGTCATTGAGAATATTTGGAGAAGACAAAAGATTGAGCTTTATAGAAATCCTCTTTACTTTATGTAATAGTATAGATATTTAAAGAAAATCACCCAATTGCTTCACATTTAGATTAAGTACCACTACTTTCTTAAATATTCATCAACTTGCTTCGTCTCTTCTCACTATTGTAACTACTGATCTTCTTTTTGTACAAAGCTATTTAATTATGAACAATTTAGTACATACGTAGAAAATTTTTTTAAGAAAGCATAACTATTTACTTTAAGCGATACAAATGATTACTTTTATGAAAATATTTTCTGAATCATCCATTTTTCATGAAACAAATAGAGATTTTAAATTAACTAGCTGTGAGCTATGATGTTAATTGCAATAACATAACCGATCTGATCTACGTTTTTAGCAAATGCTACTCCAAGACATCTAGCTAAAGCATTACCATCAAAGAATCGCGCTTCTTCTTGATCCATTTCTCGTGTTTGTCTCCCTTCTGCTTCTTGATTTTACCAGAGAAAGATGGTGGCGGAACCGCCTTTACTGGAGGAGTATTGGTGGAGGGAAGTATGATGCTCAACTTCAACAATTGAATTCTCCTCATTTGTGTTATGAACAACTGCTTGGTGAGTTGTCGATGCAGGGAATCTTATGGATCTTAGAGCTCCAGCATGTACTAACAGTTCTCTCAATTCAATGACTTTGAAATCCTTTGGAAAATATTCCACTATATCCAGAGCAGAGAAGCCATTTCTATTCACTGTGTTCATATTCACTTCGCTTCTTTGGAGTAGATATTTCACTGTCTGCACAAAAAGATGAGCTTCTTATCTATTATAAAAGAAACAACAAACAAAGATATCTCCTGTAAGTTACTTCATTCGATAAATCCACTGAAGTTTGAATGCATAAAGCTTGAGTCTATAGAAAAATGAGAATGAGTTGGATTTTATCTACACAAAATGTTCAATTAGAACGCGATATCTGAGGTCGTCACAATTTTGAAGCAATTCGAAGCAAAAAGGGTTACCTCTATTTGCTTGTTTGCCGTGGCCAAATGCAAAATGGTATTACCCTCATCATCTTGAGCTTTCACCAAATCACCATCTCTCACCGTCTCCACCAAGACTTTCAGAGCCTCCAAACGATTATGACTCACTCCTAGATGGAGAGCGGTTTGGCCGTGGCTTAGCCTATGCTTAGCTGCGTCCGGTCTCGCCTTCACCAGCTCTATCACGATGTTGCTTCGGCCCTTCATTGTGGCTAGATGAAGTGGGGTCCACCCATCTTCGTCATGGACAAGGCATGCAAGGGGGTTTGATTGTAACAATTCCCTCACTATTTCGACGTATCCATTCGTAGATGCCCAGTGAAGAGGTGTACGTCCCTGCAAAAGTGAAGTGCTTAGCTATGGAGCATTCTTATTGAGGGACACGTTCATATGATTTATATATATCGCATTTTCGAATTAAATAGACCAAGATACTCAAATTCACTGGTGTTTGTAAGATCTTTCAGGCTGAATTAACTTGGAAATCTATGACTTAATTTCTGTCTGAATTTTGTTAATTTCCTTGAGATATATAATGGGTTTGATTTCACACAGATCATGAAAACTGGAAAACAAAATGCTACATTACATGTGCAAAATCTAATTTGGCAAGCAAGATAGTCTGATCTATGTATAGATATTCCATGGAAATATAGTTTATAAATTACTTTACACATGGCTAAAAGCCTAAAACTTGCAAAAACCTAATCGAAAGAGTTGCGATTTCTCCTATTATCTAGTTCGTGAGGATGATTGGGTTCAGTTTAATTGACAAAAGGATATCAAACAACCACAACCAAGGTTTTCGCTTTGACATACCTGTGAGTCCAACTCCATAGCCCAATCCCTTTTATGGGCCAAAAGATCCTTGGCAAACTGTACATGACCTTGCATACAGGCCACATGCAATGGTGTCTCGTCAAAGCAAGTCACAGAAGCCCGAGCCAGGATGAGTCGGTCTTCTTGCAGCAACTGAGCTAACGACTCGACGCAGCCGTCATGTGACGCTTCATAGAGCCTCCTCTCTCGTTGTCTTCTTTCAAATGCTAAGGAAGGCTGTTGATGCGATGGTGGGGATGGCGACGTCCTTCTTGGGCTTGTGATCGATGGCATTGTTCCCAGCTTGGGGTTGAACTCGAAGTCGCTGGAATTTATCATTAGAAGTGATTACACTCCACTCACAAGTGGTGTTACCGTAATATGCGGGGTTAAAAAGTCAAAAAGTCACATGATGATTCAGTAGGTTCCAACGCGGCCTTGACTTTCGACTTCCTGTTCCTGTTCCTGGGTCATTGTACTCATTATTTAACGGCTGCGATGGTTTCTGCTACCCGGATCATCGTAGTCATTATTTAACGGCTGCGATGGAAGAAATGCCGACAGGCTAGTAAGAAAAGCTGACAAGCTACCAGTTTATTAGGACAAAAGAACGAAGAAATTCGACCAGATTCGTTGAGCGGTGGAGATCAAAGTTTGGTCCGCCCTCATTTGCATCCGAATGTTTGATATAAATTTTCATCTTTATCACAATTTTATAATTTTTTCATATAATTTCTTTAATAATGGAGACACGTATGTGGAGACTTTTCTACCTAATTCTAGTTAGGAATACCCTTCTAGAACTTACCAAAAAAAAAAAAAAAAAAAAAAAAAAAAAAAAAAAAAAAAAAAAAAACCCTTTTAGCTCATAAGTCGGCTTTTTTTTTTTTTATTTTTTTTTTCCGGTCAAACCATAAATCAATTAAGAAGGTGTGTTTACTGACCTCGATCTAGAACGTTTCATACATAATTGGTAAGACTACAATAAGATATCTCTAATTTCAAAATCCGAATTCTTTCGATATCCCATTTAAGTATACCAACCCTAAAAGAGTTTATAAAGATTTTTGCACAATTTCTAAAAGACGTGATTAGAGGCTGTTGGCATAGGTGACCCGGATCGAAGATCACCTAAGGCTAATGATATCCTAAGCACAGGTAATTTGCCTGAGTATGACTATTCATCTAAACATTCCCTTCGACGTGATTATTGAGCGTTAACCAATGTCGCTGTCGGTCTCATCAGATCTGGCACACGCTCTCTGGTGTGTAAGCAACGAGGATCGTGCTCCTCTTGAATCCAGTGAGAAAGTCCAGTGCTAAAGCAGTCGATTTTCTTCACTGGAAAAAGGTCGAGACTCTTTGAGTTTGAGACTTCTTGGTCTACGTAGTTGTAGATGACAAAGACTCGAGAAGTTGCATTAGAAGATGGTACTGTGCAAAGGCTGTTGGCAGATGGATTCGGTGGGTTTTGAAGAGGGTCTTCAGCTTAGCCTCCGGCTTCCAGTCTTCCATAGTCAAGCCACCCTGCATATATAGGAGCTAAGTTATGTAGTCATGTTTCAAATTCAGCTTAAAGAACTGTGAAGCCATTACTAATTAATTAAGATTTATCTACCCGGTATTCGTCTTAGAGACCTCTTCGAAATGTGACTGACAAGCTCCTCTTCTGAGTCAAAATGCCTGCCGGATATCTTTCCCTGGCTATTCTGCATTCGGGCCGACAATCTGGAAAGAAGAGCAGCATCCAATCAGGTAAGAATGTCTTCCCTGAATAACCACAAACCAATACTACAAAGATAGAAAACAGGGTATCCTAATGGCCACCGTCTGGCCGTTCTTAGCAGTGTCTAACGGGTTTGTGATTGTTTTCTATAGAGGCGATATGACCGACATCGATGAACACTCCCTGCAGAATACAAACTGGAGTAACCGACCTGTCGGGGAGAGATAAAAGCTTAGCTACTTAAGCACAAAGCTGTGCACTAAATTCATGAGATTATCTTTGAATAAATCTCCTGGCAGATCAGACTCTGAACTGTACCTGTAGTCTTTCATTCCGTCACTGAAGGTACATAAATTGATGAAAGAGGATAAGGGAATGAGAATCCACATGCAAATGCAAGAAGATCGAAGTTCTGTGTTCTTCTATTGATTTAGTCCTTGGAAAGAATAGGTGAAAAGAACAGGAATGTATGTGATGGTCGGACTGGTTTGCGGACAATTTGACAAACTCCCTTGATTGCTCAAACTGTAGAAATCAGGGTCGACTCAGTTCGACGATGCAATTTACAAGTCTCGAAACAGAGACTTCTTACTTGGGGTATGATAATATCGGACTTAAGCTAAGCCAGGTCCAGATGACATATTAGAAGTGAGGGAAAAGAGGACGGAACTTCCCCGCCTCAATGACGTTGATCCTTCTCACGCTACCGACTCATATCGATTTGCGTACCATTTTTATGTCTCTCGCGTAACTATTCTCACATTTGCCAATGCCGCTCCTCTTCCTCCTTTCTCAGTCTTTTTTTTCATCTTTCCCTCGGCCTCCTTGCGTCCGCGTCGAGTGGGTGTGGAGCACGAGGGCGTAGGGCCCCGACTGTGGTCTTGGCTTTGTCCTAAAGGTGAGTGTGACCACAAGGCGCAGTCTTCCATGCACACAAGGCGTAGTCTTCCATGCACGACGATTCCGTCCGCCTCCGCGTCAAGTGGGTGTGGAGCATGAGGGCGTAGGGCCCCGACTGTGGTTTGTGCTTCGTTACATATTTCGTAACGGGTTGAGTCACTAACACTCAAAGGGGATTGATGAGATGGTCACATTTCCACTCTTTTTCAACTTACTTAATTGACTCTTACAATCTATCACATCATTTTGTAAACTAATTTTAGAAAAAAATCTAAATAAGGACTTGAAATGCCTTCATTTCTCGAATAATGACATAAAGTGGACCTTGTGTTAAATAAGAGTTTGAAGTGGTCATGGAAGTTTCAAATAAGGGCCCGATCTCGCTAATTTATTCTAGACGATCAAGGGTATTTTTGTCAAAAGAAAATTTTGATTTGAAATTATTTTTTCTTTTCTCTATTTTCCTTTTTTTTTTTCTAGCGAGCACCTGAGGGCTTGACGACCTTGTTGAGGCGAGGCCATCCGTACGGCAAGGCGACCTTGCCCAAATCTGGTGAGGGCGGCCCTTGCCTATGGATTTTGAGGGAGGCCTCACATAGGGCGAGGGTCGCCTCCCCCAGGCAAGGCCCTCCCTCGCCTAGCCCTCTTCGGGCATTATGGGTGGGTACCGGCCACCAACGAAGAAGGAAGAGAAAACCAGCAAAAAATGAAAAAAGAAAGAAAAATAGGAAAAAAGGTAAATGACAAAGCCATTGGCCAACTAGAAAGTCAAGCTCTTTTTTGAAATTAACATAGCTATTTTAGGCTCTTATTTGAAATAAAATCATTTTTAAACCCTTATTTGAGAATGAGGACACTTTAGGCTCTTATTTAAAAAAATATTTATTTCATGCCCTTATTTGGAATTTTCCCATTGATTTTGTATGTCATTTTCATATAGTGTTGAGTTCGACAATTTAAGATTATAAAGCACTTAATAGTGATTTGGAATATTTATGTGTTGTCAACTATTTAAAAAATTTGAAATGCCAAAGCAATAGGTAGTTTTTCAATTTCAGTCAAAATCTAATAAATTATCTGAATTTTCAAAAGATATGGAAAAATTATATGTATATCCACATTTCATTGTAATAGTTTCAAGCATCTTGGACTAAAAAGTATTTAAAGCGTGTAAGCTGTAATATTTGATTAAGTAAAAAATAATAAGCAAAAGGACTTGTTTGTGTTTTAGCAAAAAGCATTTTGTTTTTCCGCCAAACTTTAAAGTATTATTTCAATTTTTAAAAATTTCGAAAAAGTACATGTGAATTTTTGCGTCAAATTGCCGTTTTGTAAAAAAAAAAAAAAAAAAATACTTTTTAGACTTGTAAAAAGCTCAAAATTTACAAGCCACGGATTATGAGTGTGAACAAATGAAACACAGAGTAAAAGTCAAATTAGACAAAACAATCGACGCAATTCTTCATTGAGGCATGTCTCGTCTCACGAGATCCATATGTAGTGTAATTTGGCAAAAGGATCTTATTAGCAGGTATCCCAGTGCATGAGTTAATATAACTAAAAGTGGAAATCACACTACCCAAGACACTTTTGAAAATGGAAGAGTATGTATACATTATTTGAAATAAAATCATTTTTAAACCCTTATTTGAGAATGAGGACACTTTAGGTTCTTATTTAAAAAAATATTTATTTCATGCCCTTATTTGGAATTTCCCCATTGATTTTGTATGTCATTTTCATATAGTGTTGAGTTCGACAATTTAAGATTATAAAGCACTTAATAGTGATTTGGAATATTTATGTGTTGTCAACTATTTAAAAAATTTGAAATGCCAAAGCAATAGGTAGTTTTTCAATTTCAGTCAAAATCTAATAAATTATCTGAATTTTCAAAAGATATGGAAAAATTATATGTATATCCACATTTCATTGTAATAGTTTCAAGCATCTTGGACTAAAAAGTATTTAAAGCGTGTAAGCTGTAATATTTGATTAAGTAAAAAATAATAAGCAAAAGGACTTGTTTGTGTTTTAGCAAAAAGCATTTTGTTTTTCCGCCAAACTTTAAAGTATTATTTCAATTTTTAAAAATTTCGAAAAAGTACATGTGAATTTTTGCGTCAAATTGCCGTTTTGTAAAAAAAAAAAAAATACTTTTTAGACTTGTAAAAAGCTCAAAATTTACAAGCCACGGATTATGAGTGTGAACAAATGAAACATAGAGTAAAAGTCAATTTAGACAAAACAATCGACGCAATTCTTCATTGAGGCATGTCTCGTCTCACGAGATCCATATGTAGTGTAATTTGGCAAACGGATCTTATGAGCAGGTATCCCAGTGCATGAGTTAATATAACTAAAAGTGGAAATCACACTACCCAAGACACTTTTGAAAATGGAAGAGTATTTATACACTATGTTGAAATCTCTTGCTTCAAATAAGAAATATCAAATCCTTAAGGCATAGTTTTTTTTTTTTTTTGTCAGTCCTACTCTATTCCTACTCTACACTCACTGCAGACTTGTGCCCTGCCTCTTGCAGGGCGTGGGAGTCGCAACCCTCTCTCGAAACTTACGCGTCCCTACCCCCATCCCCCCTGAGAAGGTAGGGATTTGAACCCCTCACCTCCCCCTTCCATGTTGGAAGGGTGGCCACTGGGGCGAACCCCCAGTAGTTCTTAAGGCATAGTTGATGAACAAATTATCAAGACGATGCTCTTTGGCATTTTCTCGCTAAAAGCAAAGATTAAGGGGAAAATAGAAAGATCAACATCACATTGAAATCAATGCATTTACCTCTCCAAGTTGAGCATAAATGCTTTTGCTGTAGGCACTGGGCAGTGGGGACTAGGTGCTGGGGCTCCTTTAAATGGATATATTCAAGAGTATCATGGGTAATTTCAGTCCTTGATGTCGCATATATAAAAGAAAATTATTCAATACAAAATCTTGCATTTTAGTGATTCTAAAAGGATTCATTTGCTTCCAGAAAAGAATTGATTTGAAAAATATTTTCCTAAAAACGATCACTTGTATCGCTTTTTGAAAACATATAATGAAAATGTTTTCATTATTGATAACAATTTTTGTTTAGCTATTTTCTCAAATAATGAAAATACTTTTCATTCATTCAATTTTCTTTTGCAAGCAATTATCTTTTAAAAAATAATTTTCAAATTATTCATTTTCTATAAAATAATTTTTATTGCAGTTTTACTATGCTTGGTTATAACGCTAATTAAGAGCTTGGTCAATCACTCTCACAATGTCGGGGGAAGTGGGTATGCATAGAAAGGAATTTGGCATTTTGCTCGTTCCACAGAGCCATGATATAGATCCAAAATATCGATTCGGACATGTTCCTCTGGCCCCCTTGGTTTAATCATTACTGTGCTGATATAACCAATTTAATAAAACTTGATTGGTAATCCGATTCAATACACATAACCATTTGCACTTCGATACCACTGGACGAGCGGACGTGTTCAAAAATGTGATTTACGTTTAATTGGGACTTTTTTTTTCCTCTTTTTTCATTTTGCTTTTTTGATGGCTAAAACCTAGAGTAAAAGCAAAATGTAGCTTTAGTAGACCATATATAGAGAAATAGGAAAAGTATATCTTCTTTACGATTACTTAACTTTGGTTATGTTTAATCGGTTTATATGCAGAAGAAATTCTTACGGTTGAGTCAATTACTTGAAGTGGTAATAAAATTTTCTATTAAAGTGAATACTAAATAAGTATGTTCCCTTTTATAATTCCGTATTTTTCACATTGCATGTACCAACGATATAATTTCAAATTTGAAACACAAATGACCTTTTTGAGATCATAATATTAAAAAAAAAAAAGGGTTGTATTTCTTTTTTACCCTTTTAAAATATTGCCTCGTTATATTCCACGCGTTCAACCCAAAAAAAATATTATTATTTGGATAATATTGTATGCGTTTCTCGAGAATGTGATCTTATCCCGCAAGACTCGGATCGAAAAGGAGGGCGGGCACACCCCTTTTTGCACGTGAACGAGCAAAGACGTGTGAATCGATTGGGAGAAGTGCTTTTCACTTGCATGGGTTTTCCTCTTTTATATAAACCAATGCATGGGACTCGTACCTTCCATTATATTTTAAGCTCACGATTAGCTGTGCGGATCTGCCGAAAGCAAAAGAGATTTCCAGCGACTCCCGTAAAGAACACGTCGCCAAAGTCGACGCCGTGCCAACCGGTTGCCACGAGTTTGCGAGTTGTAGGTGGCTCGGAGCAGGCGCATGATTTGCTGCCTCCTACTGTGCATACGCTCGAAGTTTTCGTATTGAGATTGCGACATGTGTCCACTTAACTCTAATCGCAACCGCACTCAATCTGAAATATTACAAAACCCTAATTAGGGCCATATATATTTTTGTTCCCTCCATCCTTCTCTATGTACAGCCACCTCCGAACCCCACTTTCGTGCTTACCCCTGTTCTTGCCAACGGCAAATTGTCACACCGTTGAGCTGCGCTGCAGCTTGCCGTCATCTCTATAAGCATGATATGCTCGGACAAACTCGAGACCTCGGGCTTTTGCATATATGGGGATTTGACATATTTAGCTTCCTAATTATTTCATAGAAAATGAACGGCTTGATAAATATTTTCTTAAAAATGATTATTCGTTTCATTTATAAAAATGAATAAATTAAAATGTATTTTTATTGTTCACAAAAATATTTAATTATAGATTTACTATTATTAGTAAAATAATATATTTATTAATTAATTATTTCAACTTAGGGGGACTGCTCAGCTAGTGGGGCCACGCGCGGGTTTGGTCTCGCTGGCTGTCGTACGATTCCCCCCGGCGGGTCAAAAACGAAGCGGGGGCGCGGTTTCGTTACCCGGTCAACGGTCTCGACCTTTTCCCGTGTTTCCCCAAGATCGCGTTGACCTCACAATTTGGCCATTTTCGTTTACGTACGAACAAATAATCCAAGACGAACGGTTTAATCCCTAACTTCTTCTATAACTCCTCTCACCCTGTTTATAAATTTTTGTAGATCTCACGTCATTGTGGACCCCCGGCATGTGTAAACCATGCGTAAAACCGAATCTAATCAACAATTAGTTAAACATTACATGTTGAACCATGCAAAACCTTAAATTATTACAGACCCATCAAAATAATAAGTAGGGTAAAAAAGGATCCGATTTAAATTGATTTATTTAACATATTTAACGCGCTTTGACATATTTTTGTGTAATACAATATAGTGACCTATGAACGACACGACATATATTGCTAAAACACTTCTATATTTAACCAATTTTCTTTTAAAAAAAAAAACTCATACACAAATTGAAGTGAGAGTAATGAGTGAGCAAGCGTGAGATCAAGTGAGAGCGAGAGAAATGAAAAGAAAGTCATAGAGATGAAATAGATCTAAATAAGCATGAATCTATTTAACACTTATATTATTATAAGTTTTACCATTCTGAACCCACAGTGAATATAACTAGTTCATATAATCATTCAATCCATCAAATATGGTTAAAAAATGAGTCTACATTCCATTTTGACATATCTAAATTATTAGAAGATGACGGTTTGATCTTAAACTCTTCTAAAATCACATCTCATTTAAAATCTATAAATCCCACGTCGTCGTAGATGCACGGCTTGGGTATCACAACCATGCGTAAAATAATTATAATCTAGAATTAATTAAACATATTTGATCCTGGGAAGAGAAAGGTCTGGGGAAGTTCAAACCAGCAACAATCTGGTTCCCGTTGGTTGCTCGGTAATGGAATGGGAAAGAGCAATAAGCATCCGTTTCTGAAGTCAAAGACTGCTTCTTCTAAATCTACTGCGCCAGCAACAACTAAAGCACAGCCTGGTGACACATTGTGGAGCATCTCATCCCGTGTTCATGGAACTGGTGCTAAATGGAAGGAATTGGCGGCTCTTAACCCACACATACGCAATCCCAATATTATTCTCCCAAACGAAACCGTCAGGTTGCGTTAAGTTGGGGTTGTGAAACGGATCTTCTTGAAAGAGGCTTGGTTTGCCAAGGTGGGTTGAGTGAAGTTTATGAGCTGCGTTAGTTGTGGGCTTGCTGATTGAAACCACACATTGTGGTCGTCTAAGACAGATGGAAGTACTGGCTCCTGCCTTTGAGAGCTCTCTTACCTTCCCAATTGTTATGGACTGATTATCACCAGCTTAAGGTACAAAAGATCTGTCTACGATTGTTTTCATCTCTCTGTTCTTCCATCCCCTGTAATCAGTTTGCATATGAACAGTGATTTTCTGTGTTTTGTGTGGGATGATACGCTACCAATCCTTTGTCTTGTGATTAGGAACAACAGATCGGTCCATGAGATTTTAGGTTCCATTTCTACCTTGTCCCTCCTCTACTTGTCTATATAAAGAAGAAAAGATCCTTTGGCAAGCGGTTATAATATCAGAGCTTGAATGTTGTTTTAGAAGAAGCACACGTTCTGGTATGTGAACATTACATATGAAACTAGCACTGCTTCGATTCCGATCTTTGAGGGAGGATCAGCTTGCATGGCCTGCGAATAATAATGGAGTGTTTTCTGTGAAATCTGTCTATCGCTTCCTTAAAATTAGGCAGGCAAAGATAGTGTAAGAAGTTCATGTAAATGGTGTGACTGCATTGTGGTTTGGAGCCATGGGGTTGAAATTGATCAGACAGAGCGGCTCACTAGCTTTGATCAGATGGCTTTTGGACATCTATCAGCAATGGAGAAGAATATGAAGGAAGCATAAAAGAAGTGCGGATGCTTTTGAGGGAGGTGGGTTCGGTTGTTTGGTGTGATTGGAAAGAGAGTGTTGAAGCTGTGTGAGACAAATCATAGAATGGCCCAATGTTGCTTTTACCTACTAATTTGCGGCATACGTAAGAGTAGATCAGATTACTTTGTGGCCAGGCCTTCCCATTCTCTTTAGAAAGATTCGGCTACGTGGGCGAGACATATCTGATGAGGAGAACTCGAGAATAATGCGAGAAGGAGTCTGCCTTTGGTTTAGTAGTCGCATTAAATCGTTTGCACAAGTAGCGGTACTCAGAATGATCTTATGACATAGGGATTGAGTTAGAAAGAACACAGGGATCAAGACTATGCAGTAGTCCTTTGCCCCGCCAGATGAATACACTAGATCTTGATATTGCCCCTAGATCTGCACCAACTCACACACCCTGATATCCACTTCTTGAGCTTTTGCGGATCTTTCACATTCCGGAGGACAATCACGAGGAATCGAACGGTGTGAACTAAAAAAACAATGGCTACAATGCCGAGCCAAACAATCAAGGCATACGCAACCACTGTGATCGACCCACCCTCTGTGATCGGGCTCCCATGTTTAGGTTCCCTGAGCACCAACGAGATGGCTATCATGGAATTGAGGTAAGTCAGCGCCATGAAAGTGATGGTCACCCACATTGTGGCCGTCAGAATCCACATCAGAACCTTGTTCCCCAAGGGCAAGCCAGTCATGAGCAGCAAGATCGTGCTAAGGGATGCAAGAAAAGAGACGGTGTTGTATATCCAGAACGTTGGGGAACCCTCTGGATCGTTTGCAGCCATTATCGATGTTCCCGCGTAGTATAAGATGGTGCCGTTGTTGTCTTTCTGATCGTCGTTCCACAAGCCACCGGGAGGGTTAAGGCCTGCTTGGTAAGCCATGGCTGCGATCGCGGTGGCAATTATCTGTCGTGACATGAAAGAAAGTTCTAAAATTGTGAATGAAGAAATAGTGTTTCACCTATATTTAAAAATACGAAGATCGTCGAGTCAAAGTTAGTCATTTCAACAAGTACACAAATTCAATTGATGGCTTTTCCTATATTTATCGAAATACAAGAAAATTGTGGCAAGCTCTCTACAGAAATAGATGTCATGGATTAAATTATGAAAAAACTAAGTGTATGAATATACACATATATGAGAAAAAATTAAGATATTTTGAAATTTGAACGTCTTTTTATAAAGGTTGCTATTGTTGTCGAAAGAAAATCAAAATCTAATAACTAAACGTGTGGAAAATAAAACACATTTATAGTCCCCACCGTGGTGAGGCTTGCGTTGCCCGGCCATGGGTGATCTTGGCCTTGCCAAATTTGAGCGAGGCCTAGCTCCCCCCCCCCCCCCTCCCCAAAACCAAGGTGAGGTCAAGCTTGGCCGGGATGCTTGCCCAACCGAGGCTCGGCCTTGCCGGGGACGCGACACTCCGACAAGGTTGCTGGCCCTTGTTTGGCCGGTTACCAAAAGAAAAGGAAAAAGTGAAAAAAAAATTATTAACAAATTAAAAAGAAATTTTAAATCACAAAAGAATTTAAAGTCTTACCAAATGCATTTCTATTCATAGAATATAAATTTTGAGTAGTTACCAAACGCCTTCAAGTACTATTTAGAAAACAAAATAAAATAAAAAAATCATATTTAAGTAGAAAGTGTTCCCATAATAAAATGGTTACCAAACATGCCCCAAGTCGCTGAGAATATTTGGAGAAGATAAAAGATTTAGTCTTTTAGAAATCCTCTTTACTTTATGTATTAGTATAGATATTTAAACAAAATCACCCAACTGCTTCACAGTTAGATTTTCTTAAGTACCATTACTTTCTTAAATATTCATCAACTTGCTTCATCCTTCTCACTATTAGATTTCTTATTATTACCCTCTCTTTTTTTTTTTAATCATAAGCCATCTATTATTGTAATTACTAAACTTCTTTCTATACATAGCTATTTAATTATAAGCAATTTAGTACATATGTAGAAAACATTTTTAAGAAAGCATAACTATTTATTTTAAATGACACCAATGATCATTTTTAGGAAATTCTGAATCATCCATTTTTCATAAAACAAATAGAGGGTTTAAATTAACTAGCTGTGAGCTATGATCTTATTTAAGTTTTCAACAAATGCTACTCCAAGACATCTAGCTAAAGCATTACCATCAGAGAATGGCGCTTCTTCTCGATCCATTCCTCGGGTTTGTCTCCTTCTGCTTCTTGATATCACCCAAGAAAGACTCTGGCAGAAATGCCTTTATCGGAGGAGTATTGGTGGAGGGAGGTGCTACAGATGCTAGGTCAACTACAACAGTTGAATTCTCCTCATTTGTGTTATCAACAATTGCTTGGAGAGTTATCGATGTAGGGAATCTTATGGCTCTCAGAGCTCCAGCATGTACTAACAGTTCTCTCAATTCAATGACTTTGAAATCCTTTGGAAAATGTTTTACTATATCCACAGCAGAGAAGCCATTTCTATTCACTGTGTTGACATCCACTTCTCTTATTTGAAGTAGATATTTCACTGTCTGCACAAAAAGATGATCTTCTTATCAATTATAAAAGAAACAAGAAACGAAGATATTTCCTGTAAGTTTCTTCAATCGATATATCCACTGAAGTTTGAATACGAAAGCTTGAGTCTACAGAAAAATGAGATTAAGCCAAATTTTATCTTCACAAAATGTTCAATTGGAATGCGATGTTTGACGTCATCGCAATTTTGAAGCAATTCAAAGCAAAAAGGATTACCTCAATTTGCTTGTTTGCAACGGCCAAATGCAAAATGGTATTACCCTCATCATCTTGAGCATTCACCAAATCCCCATCCGTCACCATCTCCACCAGAACTTTCAGAGTCTCCAAACGATTATGCTTCACTCCCAGATGGAGAGCCGTTTCGCCGTGGCTCAGCCTGTACTTGGCCGCCTCCGGTCTCACCTTGACCAGCTCTATCACGATGTTAATTCGGCCCTTCATCATGGCCAGATGAAGTGGGGTCCTCCCATCTTCGTCATGGACAAGGCATGCAAGGGGGTCCGATTGTAACAAGTCCCTCACTATTTCTACGCATCCGTTCGCAGACGCCAAGTGAAGAGGCGTACGTCCCTGCAAAAGAAAGGTGCTTAGCTAGGAGCATTCTTATTGAGGGAGACGTTCACATTATATATTATATATTGTATTACATATATTTCTATATATGTCAGACCGAGCTATTCAAATTCAAATTCACCGGTGTCCGTAAGATCTTTCAAGGCTGAATTAACCTGGAAATCTATGACTTGATTTCTGTTTGAATTTTGTTAATTTCCTTGTCATATATGATGGGTTTGATTTCTCACAGATCATGGAAACAGGAAAACAAAATGCGATAGTACATATACAAAATCTTATTTGACAAGCAAGATTGTCTGAGCTATGTAGAGATATTCCATCGAACTATAGTCAATAAATTATGTTGCACATGGCTAAAAGCCTAGAGCTTGCAAAAACCGAATCAAAACAGTTGCCATTCCATCGATTATCTGGTTTGTGAGGATGACTGGGTGCAGTTTGATCTGACAAAAGGATATCAAACAAACACAACCAAGGTTTTCGCTTTGACATACCTGCGAGTCCAACTCCATGGCCAAATCCTTTTTATGAGCCAAAAGAGCCTTGGCAAAGTGTACATGACCGAGCATGCAGGCCACATGCAATGGTGTCTCGTCAAAGCAAGTGACTGAAGCCCGAGCCAGGATGAGTTGGTCTTCTTGCAGCAATTGAGCCAACAACTCGGCGCATCCGCCAAGTGACGCTTCATAGAGCCTCCTCTCTTGGTGTCTTCTTTCAAATGCTAAGGAAGCTTGTTGATGTGATGGCAGGGATAGCGTCCTTCTTCTCGGGCTTGCAATCGATGGCATTGTTCCCAGCTTGTGGGTGAACTAGAAATCGCTCGGGTTAATCACTTGAAGTGATTCTGCTCCTCTCGTGAGGTACACGATCTCTCTTTTTCTTTCACTAGACTTCTCTTGAAGTTGGAATGTCAAAGGTTGAGATTGTTAACTATATATAAGATGCTAAAACACAAGTCTTATGTAAGCATTTACATATTGGAAAGAGCATAGCGGTGATACAAACACGGGGATAAATACACTAAAAATCCCAAAAGTTATGTACGGCGCTCACTTTAGTGCCGAAATTTTTTTTTGGATCATTTAAGTGCCGCTTTCTAAAAAAGACAATCATTTAAGTGCCAACGCCGGTCTAGATCGTCGGAATTTTATTAATTTCTCAGTCCTACATGATTCACCAGCGTACTTAGTCAGTATAATGACATCGTCAAAAGGTTGTAAATAGTGATAATTTAAGTGCCAAATTTGATTTAAATTGATTATTTAAGTGTGTCAAACATGCCACTTAGAAATGCCACGTGGACCGGAGTTTTTGTTCCCACTAAAATTGAATGTGACGTACTTGCTTTAAGAATGATGTGAACAACGAAATTGTTAATGTGATATATTGTTATTTGATGCTGTCCATACATTGCTTATCAAAGATATACCTTTCTAATTGTTTGAAGGCACAGGAAAAGTATGATATTTTTACTAATGGAGATCACCAAGGGAAATTTTAAATCTGAATCCTTCGATATATCTGATTGGACCCTCTTGAATAATATTGGCTGCTTTACTTTACACCACATCACCAATTCTTTTGCATTACACTCTTGCGTGCGCACCTCGACAAATCTCTCCCCTATGTATGATCCTTTTATTTCAGACTTGTTCTTCTTTAATCTAGATATCCTTTCACACTGATATTATCTCAACTCAAATCTCCACCTTGGCCCAACCAAGACAACTTCTGCCTTGACTCCTCCTCAATGCGAAGCCCGACAGGAAAACACTTTCAACCACCTCGATTGGAAGTCGCATTGGATTTCTTTCCTTGAAACATTCACCCGACTACAATGCACATATTTTGGGCCCAACTTGTTTAAACCATTGGTTTGATACCACTTGCCGGGAAGTTTGACAGGACCGCCCTGCTTGACAAAATGTGCATGTCAGTCGAAACGGTGTTCAAGCGCATGAAACATGGAGAAAAGCGACAAAGCAACGGCGGTGGAAACATGGAGGCACCTTCTCTCGTTACTTATCACAATTTCTTGACCTCCCGTGCGTTGGTCCTTCTTTACAATTTTTCTTGTAATTGTCCACGAAAGGGACCAAAATAAAAATAAAAAAGACAAATCATTGGTGTTATATCCGCCATTCTTTACAGTTTTTCTTGCCATAAATTATCTGCTCTAGCCACTTATTTATTATCAAACTCTCCATCCTTACACACCATTCTTTACACTTTGTCTTGTGGCCGGCGAAGGCTTATTGGCAACCCTGGCTGACCCTAGCTCAAATAAGAAAAAGTAAAAATAAAAAAGGAGAAAAACCATATAAAATTCAAAATATTATTAAAAAATTGTCACGTCGGTTACCGACCATTCAAGTTAACAATTTCCAACCATATAATAGAGAAAAACCCTCTATTATATTTGCCATTCTTTACAATTCTTCTTGCCATAAATTCTCTACTCTAGCCACTTATTTATTATCAAACCCTCCGTCCTTACCCCTTTACAATTTGTCCTATGGCTGGTGAAGGTCACCTAGTTAACCCTAGCTTAAAAAAGAAGCGAAAAAAGTAAAAAGGAAGAAGAGAAAAACCATATAAAATTCAAAATATTATTAAAAAAATTTCACGTCAGTGCTGGCCATTCAAGTTAGCAATTTCTAACCATATAACAGAGAAAAACCCTCTATTATATCTGCCATTCTTTACAATTTTTCTTGCCATAAATTTTCTGCTCTAGCCACTTATTTATTATCAAACCCTCCGTCCTTACCCACCATTCTTTATAATTTGTCCTATGGCAGGTGAAGGTCACCTGGCCGACCCTAGCTTAAAAAAAAAAAGCAAAAAAAGTAAAGAAGAAGAGAAAAACCATATAAAATTCAAAATATTATTAAAAAATTACCACATTAGTGCCGGCCGTCCACTTCAATGCCACTCGTCCAAGTCAGCAATTTCCAACCATATAACAAAGAAAAACCCTCTATTATATCTGCCATCCTTTGAATTTTTTTTTGCCATAAATTCTCTGCTCTAGCCACTTATATATTATCAAATCCTCCGTCCTTACCCACCATTCTTTACAATTTGTCTTGTGGCCAGCGAAGGTTTGCCGGCAACACTAGCTGACCCTAGCTAAAAAAGAAGAAGAAGCAAAACAAGTAAAAAAAGAAGAAGAGAACAACCATATAAAATTCAAAAGATTATTAAGAAATTGTCACGTTAGTGCCGGTTGTCTAAGTTAGCAATTTCCAACCATATAACAAAGATAAACATTCTATTATATCCGCCATTCTTTACCATTTTTCTTGCCATAAATTCTCTACTCTAACCACTTATTTATTGTCAAATCCTATGTCCTTACCCCCATTCTTTACAATTTGTCTTGTGGCCGGCGAAGGCTTACTCGCAACCTTGGCTGACCCTAGCTCAAAAAAAAAAATAAAAAAACCATATAAAATTTAAAATATTATTAAAAAATTATCACGTTAGTGTCGCCTATCTAAGTCAGCAATTTCCAACCAAAATTGGCCGGATGGACTCAAATGGCAAGAAGTAAAAATGTTTAGGATTGAATTAACAAAAGATGAAAAAATTTAGGACTGAATTGACGTTGAAAGGTTTATGATTGAATTGCAAAAGGGTAATAAGTTTAAGACTTTTTGAACAATTTTCCCAACAATAATGTACACCCATAATGTACACCTAGGTCATTTATTTGTTAAGCTTGACTAACATCCATAAGGCTTCATGAGATTGCTATTAAATTGTAAAATGGGAATGCAAAGATCCAAGATTTGACAGATCATCAACTATTTAATAAATTTATCTAGGTCGTTTCATTATTTTCTGTTTTGGGGTAGAAAGGAGATCGTAGCACTTAACAAAAATAAAAGCACAGGAGTCCGAGCACAATGGCTCGGGTCTCTTGGATCATTTCTTTTAAGGAATGCCCCCGGAAACAACATATGTCGTCTTGGAGTTGAAATGTCAAAGGCTGAGATTGCTAATTACATCCAAGCTAAAACATTAGTCTTGTAAAAGCATTTGCATGTTGGAAAAAGCAAAAAAGTGAACCAAGCACGCGAGATTAAAGAACATTCCTGCCTGCTTCCGCAACGTTGGAAAGGTAAATAGCATGGAATGTGATATACTGGCTTTAAGAATGATTTGATAAATTTTATTTGGTGCTGAATTTGATCTGTTTATTTAAATCCCATCCTCAGTTCGCTGAATGCAATGACATATGTGTGAAGATTTTATGTGTTTGAATTTGTATTAATATATATTTATATTTATAGAAACCCATACACATTGCTTTAACACGACGTAAGAAAAGATTCTAATTGTTGGGAGACATAGTGGAAGCTTGATATATTCACTTAGGGAGACATTAAGTTCGAGTCCGTAAACATATTTAGTTGGACCTACTAAGATTATATCAACATCTTCACTTTACATCGCTCTCTAATGTGGGACCTTTCTCATAACACCCTAGCATGTGCATCTCAACAAATCTATACTTCATGTGTGGGCCATCTATGTCAAGCTTGCTCCCTTTAATACCACACCAGCATCATTTCAAATCTCTACATTGGCCCAGCTCAGTAGGAACCCAACATTTGCCTCGACTCCTCCTCCATTGCCTTGGTCTGGCCAACCTCAGCAGATCACACTATTGGTCACCTCGATTAGGAGTCACATACGAGGTTTCTTCCCTTGAGATATTCACCACACATCAATTCACACATGTTAAGCCCAAAACCTTTACCTAGGGAAATTGCTAGGTTCAAGCTTAAACCCAAGCTCAACAATAACTCACCTTCACTTAGAATTTGAAATTAATGATTCATGAACCAACCAGAATACTATTGACTTGTCCACCTTACGTTACATTCTGAACGAGAGGTCTCTTTCACATAATATCTTTACACATGCATCTTGGCACTATAAGTGAAATGGTGATATTTCGGGAAACTATAAAAACACACGTGCGGATGTGAAAAGGCTTTTATAGTGGACCACTTGTTTATTTAGTCAAAAGCTCCAAACCAAATTCTGCTGATTTTACTGATTTTAGATCCATTATGTTATGTAGCATTATCTACACTTTCTCAAGTGGGAAGCTTATGATTAAGCGTGGGAGTGTGCTAATGTTTCATCCAGGCGTGCGCGCAATGCTCCAACATTTCCATTATAATTTAGTTAAAGCATTGAACTTTAAATAAAGTTGTTGACGCCTTAATTTTATTTAGGTATGTTTTATTTTATTTATTAAGTTATTATTTTCTTTATTGGATAATAAATAAACAAAAAAATCGAAAACACGAAAAGAAAAGCGAAAAAAGCGAAAACGGAAAAGAAGCAAAGAAGCAGCCCCCCCATGGGCCTTCGGCCCATCGTCGCCTCAAGCTCGGCCCTTCCGCATCGTCTTCTTCCTCGCACCACTAAAGAGCACGCGCGGGCAGGCGCGACGCTAGAGAAGCATGAGCGGACGGCGGTCGCGTGCGGAGCAAAGGAGCAGGTGGCATCGACGGGACGTGACCGGAGGAGGTGATGACGGCGGATGGGACGGCGGTCCAACCGATGGGTCGAAGCCTCGTCGACTAGCCGCCCCCGTGCCTATAAATAGAGGGGGGCCACCGTCGAAAGGAGGAGGAAGTCGAGAAACAGAGAGAGAGATAGAGAGAGGCGGCGAAGGTTGAGGCCCGCAGATCCTCGAAACCTCCCAACTGAGAGACTTCAGAAAGGGGGGCTGAGGATGAGCGGGCCGAGATCTGAGGTCGGCCGGAGTCGTTCGAGAGGGATCCGAGTGTGAGGGGGGGCTGAAACGGCAAACCCGAGGGAGAGAGAGAGTGTTCCAGCTAGATCAGACCAAAACCAGGCCTCGCCGTCACCGTTGTTGCTCGCCGTGGCCTCACCGTCACAGATCAAGCCCCCCAGCTTCGTCATTGCTCGCCGTGGCCACCGCCGTCATAAATCAACCCCCACCATTGCCGTCATTGCCTCTGTTCAAGAGAAGGTAAAGAAAGCGTCACAGTCGTCCCTGTCGCCCATTGTGACCCCCATTCCGTCGTCGTGGTCCCCTTTGTCGTTGCCATCACCGCTGTGGCCGTCGTCGTCGCCATATCGATTCGGTCTCATCCCCGGCGCCGCGGATTCGCAAACCTTAGGGTTTGAGATTTTCCGGGTCACAAAGCGAATCCGAACTCGGAAAATCGGGCAGGGTTTGCGATCTGCGGGCGGCGGGAGTCGGGTCGGGTGCTGAAGTTGGGTCGGGTAGGGTTTCGCCAAGGGAGCTGGGTCGTGGAGCGGGTCGTCGGGCTGGGCCGGGTGCCCCCGAACTCCCAGCCACGGCATTGTTTCGTCTAAAAAAAAAAAAAAAGTCGCGGGCCCGTCGTTTCGGTCGGCTCGGGTCGGACCCAACTCGTGGATCCGACCTAGGTCGGTTTTATTTCGTTTTATTATTTTAATATAAAATAATATTATAATAAATAAAAATTAAATATTTTATTTTCAAAAAATCAAAAAAATGTTTTATTTTCAAAAATATATAAAAAAAGTTAAAAAATGTTTTATTTTCCAAGAAAATCGAGAAAAATCAAAAAATAATTTATTTTCCAAAAATATTGAAAAATATTAAAAAATATTTTCTTTTCCGAAAAAAAAAATCAAAAATATTCAATATTTTCCAAAAATGCCAAAAAAAAAAATCCCTTTTATGTCCAAAAGAAAAATTAGAAAAAGACTCAAAAAAATGTTTTTCCTCACAAAAATGCATAGAAAATCCCTCGAACATCCAAAAAACCTCAAGGTTTAAACAAGATTATCTACCGAAAGGGCATTAGTGATTAACTAGTGTAATCAAATCCCCGATCCTAATTTCTTTGGTTGCGCAGGAGCGAGTATTTCTCCCGATACTTCGCTTGGGTTTCTAATCAACCTACCCCAAATTTATTAGTGGCGACTCCATTTTAAAAATCAACTTGTAGGTCAAAAACTTAGAATATTAAAGTCGTGAATTGGTGGACTTGGGAGAGTCCGGGCTTAACCAATTTCAGCCGAGGCATTAGCCTCCTTAGGCGCTCATACCTGATTGCGAGCGCCGAAAAAGAGGTCGCGATAGCTTGGCGACTCCGCTGGGAATTTTGAGGACTTAGGCCATTTTTGTCTTGTTTAAATTTTTTACGACTTAGGTTTTTTTCTTTATGCAGGTTAGTAGCTTAGAAGTTTATCTTAATTTTCGTTAAAATAAAATGTCTTGTGATTATAAATTGCTATGCATGCTTTATTGTTTTAAACACTACACATGGCACACACAACCCGGCCGCCGGACCTGGGCCGCCATAGGATTTCTATGATGGTGTTAAGAAAGATACGACCTTGAACGTGAGACTGCGATGTAGAGGTTGCCTTTCTTTTCCCCGAATTTCTTAGCCGAGGTTAAGGGGTACTTTACTAACGCAAGATTGCGACGAGCGGATACCCTTTTAATTTCATCAAGCCTTCTGAGTTAGAAATCGAGCCACACGTCTCATCTGTATGTCTTTGTGCTTGTCATTTTTATTTAAAAGAAAAGTAATTTATTTACTTTTACTTAGTCTTTTCTGGCTCGTGGCAAAATAGGGTCGGGTTGTGTAGCCCCCTTTTCTAAATGCGATGGGAAGAATCGATATCCAATTCATTCCTGCCCCAAAGAAAGAGCTCCTCAGACGGTGGAATCAGTTATATCAGCTTGGCCAAGAGCGTGTCAAAGTAAGGATTGGTCATCTCCTCCCATTGCTCCAAATCGATATTCACTCCGGGGTCATGCAAGCCTTACCACATTTTTGGCGTCCGGAAACATCCACCTTCGTGTTTGGCAAATTTGAATTGACTCCCACTTTGAAGGAGTACAGTCTCGCCATAGGGATGCCCCTGGGAGCGGAGCTCACTAAGCCACCAATCGGCATCGACCCCATACTCAGTCTATGACGTTTTTTAAAAAATCATTCAATAAGAAAAATTGTCAAAACCAACAACAATGCTTTCCCACTATCATCCTTAACTAAATGTTTTGAAAAAAAAAATCGATGTCCCAAAAAACCAAGATCTTCCTTTTGGCATTCTTTGGATTATTATCTTCCCCTATAGAAAGAATGCCATAAATCCTTCAATCGTGGAGATAATAAATCAAGTCGCTTTCGGAGTAGGATATGTAAACATGGTTTTAGCGGAAACATTTTTATCTCTTAATTGTTTCAAGGACAAAAAAGAGAAGATCATGAGAGCCGCTCCAAAAATTTTACAAATGTGGTTTTTTTCCCATGTCAAAGGATTTGGGCACCTCATGCAAATATTTGAAATTAATGAGTTCAAGCACCCACTGCAAAAGTTCCAAAGTTTGGAGAAATATTCTCCCGATGAAGAATACTCTCGATGGATTGACTTATTAAAAAACCCGGTCCCGGAGACATTCATATGGCGAACTAAATGGTTCATTGCGGGCGAGGCACGTTTTGCGCTTGATTATTACGATCCCATTCCACTGTTGGGCCTCTCCGGAGCTACCTCATACTATCCATATAGGGTGGCTCGCCAGTACAGAATCCGTCAAGAAGTTCCGCCACCACTCAAGTCAGGATTGTTTTGGGTTTCTTTCAACCTCACCGGTTATGACTACTTAGAGGAAATCAACATAATTCAGAATGCATGGGATAGATGCCACCCAGAGAGGATTATCATACCCAGAAGGCTAAAGGGACAGGAAAAAGCCCATCATGCATCCACCTTTTACATCCTCAACCATGTGATTCCTGAGGAGTTGCAACCGGTAATCCCTAATGTAAGTAATAAATTTACCAAGCACGAAAAGATCAAGTCTCTTGAAGAGCGTTTGGAGACCAGCAAGAGACACCTATCAAAGCTAGCTCAAAAGAACAAGCGGCGTCGCAAGATCGAGACTTCCCATCGCATATAAAAATGGGTACGTGTCTTTTTGATGTGAATATTTCAATGTGAATATCTAGGGTCGTTCTAACTTGTGTCAAAAATCCTTTTAGCATTGTATAAATCTCTTGTTAATAAATAAGAATGACTTGACCGTTGCCATGAGCCAGTGTTTCATGTGTGTTCCTTTGGTTTACGTTTTCTCCATTTCCTGTGTCGACAGGTAATCACAACATAGCCATATTCACCGAATCCGAAAGCTAGGATGGCCGAAGAAAATGTACCAAGCCGTGTCGAGATTATGGAAAGAGAAATGAAGCAGGTCTTCAATGTGCTTTAGCAACTCTCAAAGCAAATAGATTCCATCCAGGGCAAATTGGCTCCCACCCCGACCTCAATTGAAGTAGTAATACCACAATCATCCACCCGAGGAGAGCAAGGAAGAGATACCGATGATAGCATGCCCGAATTGGAGGACAACGCACACCAAATCATAGTTGAGAAAGTAAAACCTAGCATTTCATCTAAAGCTGAGCATGATAAGCGTCTAGAGAAGCTTGAAGAAAGGCTAAAGCAACTGTAGGGCCTACAGGATCCTACTCCAACAGACCTCTCCATCTACTCCAAAGTCAAAATGCCCGAAAAGTTTAAGATGCCTGAATTTGATAAGTACGATGGCACGACCTACCCAAGGGCTCACTTGCAAATGTACTTGGTTCGAACGACCTAGTACATTAGTAATGTGCCTTTAATGATCCAGTTGTTCCAGTCAAGCCTGGTAGGTCCCGCCTTGAGGTGGTACATCAAGAAAAACATAAACCTCATCGAAACGTGGAGCGAAGCAAGTGAGGCATTCCTCAAGCAGTACAAATTCATAATGGACATTACCCCTTCTCGTGAGGATCTCGATCGCACGGAAAAGAAAAAGCAGGAATCTTTCAAAGAGTATACTATCAGGTGGAGGAATCTCGCCGCCCAGATCAGTCCCGAACCGACTGACTTTGAATTAAGAAAAATGTTCATCAAAACCCTCCCCTATGAATACCGTAACCGGATGGTGACTACGATCGCTGAATCATTTAATCAACTCATTCCAGTGCGAGAGCAAATAGAGATAGGTTAAGAGATGGCTGGTTCATCGAGCCTGCACTTGTCGGTAGAAGGTTCAGCATGAAAAAGGATAAAGAGCGCCTAATCGATGTCAATGCCACCTACACTGCGAATACCGGTCACCTCCCGACCGTTCAGACAAGCACAATCCAACAGCAGACCAATAGCCGTCAGCCTCAACGCTACAACAACCGAAGACAATTCACTCCGCTTCCTGGATCTCCTTCCCAGATTTTGGCGATCCTCCAAAGCAAGAATCTCCTCTCGATTGAGCCAAGACGACCCAATGTTGAAAGCTTCTCCAGCTATGACCCGTCCAAAAAATGCGATTATCACATGGGAGAAGTAGGCCATTCAACTGATGATTGTTTCATCCTTAAACATAGGATCCAGAACCTACTGGATACTAAAGCCTTCTCATTCCAAACTATGAAGCCAAATGTCCAAAGCAATCCGCTCCCTGATCATGCTGACAAAGTAAATGCGATATTCGGTTCTGAGGCCAGTCAAATCAAAAATGTCAATGCACATATTGTTGACATCTATCGAGGGCTAGTAGAAACCGGGTATTATTCAGGTGACGAAATACCACCTTTTGCGACAATGGAAGAAAGGGTATCAAGAATGATAGAGGCCGGAATAATCGTGCAAGTTGATCGCACCAGCATAGTCTCCACTATATCACAAGTCCTCATCAACTGGGATGAGGAATGTGCCGCGTTAAATGCCAAAAAAGAGAAGAAGGATTCCACCCCACCCGAGGATGTATCTGAAGGAAAAGGGGTCATAGTCAAAACATCGATAGAAGAAGCAGTTATAATCATTGAAGTCCCGCAGCCTTACAAATATGAATGTAACAATGCGGTACTATGGTCTTATGACCTTGATGTGGGTTTAGTCATGAGATCTGAGCGAACCTACGCTCACGGAAATACGTAGTCTGCTAAGCCCGTCACTGACGAAGAAGCCAAGGAGTTTTTGGCCGTAGTTAAGGCCAGCGAAAATAATGTGGTGGAACAATTACGAAAATCACCAGCACATATCTCTCTGCTGGAATTGCTTCAAACATCCGTCAAACACCAAAAATCCCTTATGAAGGTATTAAGTGAGGTACATGTCCTTGAAACAATTGAACATGATAAACTCGAGGAATTTGTTAGCACCATCCTACTGAAAGATCAAATGGCATTCTCTGATGAAGAAATCCCTGAGGAGGGTAAAGGACACACCAAAGGCCTCTACATATCAGTCAAATGTAATGCATCTCACGTTGCTCGAGTGCTGATTGACAATGGATCTGCTCTTAACATATGTCCACTAGCGACACTCTGCCGCCTTCAAATTGACAAATCACAGATCCAGATACCCAAAACTTATGTTCGAGCATTCGATGGAACGAAGAAGGAAAAAGTGGGAGAAATCGAGCTTGACGTTCAAATTGGCCCAACCACATTCAAAATTCTGTTTCAGGTGATGGATATCTCCACTGCGTTCAATTTCCTCTTAGGACGCCCGTGGATCCACATCGCAGGGGCAGTACCTTCAAGCCTCCACCAAAGTGTGAAGTTCGTGGTTGGAGGAAAGCTAATCACAGTCCGAGGAGAAGAAGACCACCGTATCTACCACGAGACAGCCATTCCTTATGTTGAGCCTGGTGAGAAGAATGAAGACAGCTATCAATCGTTCAAGCTCGTGTCTACTATACACAAAACTCGTGGGACTTTGCCCCTCGTCCCTAAGGTATCAAGCGCTGCAATCATGGTAGGAAAAATCATGGTGGGGCACGGTTTCATTCCAGGACAAGGGCTTGGTAAGGAAGGCCAGGGCATCTGTAAACCTATTGAAGCGATGGGGAGACCTTATATTGTCGGTTTAGGATATTCCCCGGATAGAAAAGTGAAGAAAAAAGTCGGCCTTGTATACTCCCATCTCAAGGAAACTTTCCCAGGCCCAGCCCGGATGATGCATGAGGAAGAGGAAGTGATCAATACTCCAAAATGGTTCAACCTCGGAAGCTCGAACTTGCCCGTAATCCAGGAAGGCACAACTTGGCCCTCAAAGAAAGAAGGACCGGATTACATGACCACCATGTTTGGAGACATTTTTATAGGTGCCATTGAGGAGGAGCAGTTAGAAGGAACAAGAGATAACTTCTCGTTCATCCAGCTTCAACGCCAAGTTGATGAACTACATGAAACAATGCACCATTTGACAAAAAATTTCGCTCAAGCTACCCGCGCATTCCGCTCTCGTCATAATGAGGATTTGGTAGTAAATGAAGAAGACCCTACTGATACAATCTAGCAAGGGGTTCGGCTATCTCAGTCCTCAAAAAGCGCACGGCCATATTCGCCTCTTCCTAAATCAATGGCCATCATTTTCCCCATCCTCTTAGAGCAAGGGATAATCAGCAGGGAACTGAGCCATCCTACTCCCGAATACTTCCTTGATTATGATCCATCCAAGCAATGTGATTATCATTCGAGGGAATTAGGACACTCGCTAGATGATTGTACCATCTTGAGAGACAAGGTTCAGGATCTTTTGGATGCTGGAGTATACACGTTCCGCTCTCTATGGTTGTGTTTTGGCAAGGATCACCTCCTCGTGGTACCCAACACTCATACCATGTTCCCTAAGCATGCTAAGGAAGCATGTAGAGGAGAGGTGATCATGGACACTTTGGGCCAACCAAGTTGTAAATTTGACTATTATGTCAATTATTCAATCCTCCAAAGTTTCTATGATCATCATCACCACATCGTCCCTGATGGATGGGAAGGTATGGATGATCTGGAATCTGCAAAACTGCGAGCACAGGGAGACGTGGCTGGCGACTGGTATGAAGACTTCTTCATGGGCGTTATCAATGAAGGACCGTTAGGGGAAATGAGTGCAGACCCACTCGAGTAGAATCCTTTTTATTTTCTCCGCATACTCCCCTACGTGGGAGCCTGTACATATTTTTTTAAAGTCTGGCTTGTTTTGTTTTCAACATCAGTTCCACTCGGGGAACCATTTTTTTGAAATCATTCTGTAAATCCGTCTACTAATAAATAAAGTTGAAAACATTTTGAGGGCATGGGGAGACACACCAAACCGGCCCATTGATGATAGCCAGCCATCAAATGAAAAAAGCATGCATACTACTAACCTTATTTGTCCCTCTAGCCTATCTACTCTATGACACGGGAATAATCTAGCGGCAGGCAAGGGCATGGGAACGGTACAGACCAACGTCGTGGATAGCCATGATAGCAATTCCGATAGCTCAGATGATGACTTTGATAATTTCGATGAAATTCAACGAGACTGGGAGCGTCATGAAGAAACAAGGCTCTCTACCACTGAAGACACCGTCACTGTCAATTTAGGTAGCACAGAAGGTCCAAGAGAGATAAAGATTGGCGCTAGCCTTCCTGAAGAAGAAGCTGCAGACCTGATTGCTCTTTTAAAGAGGTATCAAGACGTATTCGCATGGTCATACGCGGATATGCTAGGCCTTGATCCAATGATTGTGGAGCATAGTTTGCCAACCAACCCTGATATAGCCCCCAAGAAGCAACGGCTAAGAAGAACCAAGCCAGAATTGTCAAAAAAGATTGAAGAAGAGGTAATGAAACTCCTCGAAGTGGGTTTCCTCGAAGTCTCGCGATACCCCAGCTGGGTAGCAAACATTGTGCCAGTGAAGAAGAAAGATGGTCGAATACGTGTTTGTGTCGACTATCGTGACTTGAACAAAGCAAGCTCGAAAGATGATTTCCCATTACCCCACATAGATGTTTTGGTAGACAGTACTGCAGGGTTCAAAATGTTCTCTTTTATGGATGGATTCTCTATATACAACCAAATAAAGATGAAAGAGGAAGATAAAGAAAAAACAGTGTTCATTACTCCATGAGGAACTTTCCATTATAAGGTCATGCCTTTTGGCCTGAAAAATGCTGGAGCAACTTACCAGCGAGCCATGGTCACCCTTTTCCATGACATGATGCACAAAGAAATTGAAGTATATGTCGATGACATGATTACTAAAACCAAACATGGAGAATACCATGTGAAGACCCTGGAGAAACTATTTGAGCGATTTCGCCAGTTTAAGTTGCGCTTGAATCCAGCGAAATGTGTGTTTGGGGCAACTTCTGGCAAATTACTTGGATTCATTGTGAGTTGTGAAGGAATAGAAGTAGATACATAAAAAACCAAGGCGATATTTGAGATGCCTCCTCCCTCGACTGTAAAAGAAGTCTGGAGCCTCCTGGGGAGATTAAATTACATTGCCTGATTCATTTCCCAGCTTTCTGAAACTGCAAAACCTTTCTTTAAACTTCTCAGGAAGGATGCACAAATTGAATGGGATGAGGATTGCTGACTGGCATTCGAAAACCTAAAGCAATACTTGATGAAACCCCCGATTCTAGTACCTCCAGTCCCGGGGCACCTTTTAATTCTCTACCTTACCATCAACAGTGAATCCTTAGGTGCAATGCTGGCGCAAAAGGAGCCCCATGACCAGAAGGAGCGAGCCATCTACTATTTGAGCAAAAAGTTCACAACGTCAGAATAAAACTACTCAAAATCAGAAAAAACATGCGCCGCATTAGTATGGGTGTTGCATAGACTTCGACAGTATACCTTGCATTACCAAACTTTCCTCGTAACCGAAAGTGATCCGATCAAGTATTTGCTCAGTCGCCCAGCATTGGTAGGAAAATTGGCCAAATGGCAAATCCTGATCTCAGAATTCGACATTCAAGTGATGTCACAAAAATCAGTTAAAGGGCGGGTGATTGCCGATATGTTAGCAGACTGTCCTAAAGAAGTACGCGAGGGTAATCCCCCGGACGATCGAATTTCCGCGGTAAAAGAAGGCACATGGACTATGTTCTTCGACGGAGCTGTAAATTTGTCAGGCTCCGGCACTAAGGCTGTCTTGATATCCCAAAATGGACAACATCATCCTGTGGCTGCAAAGTTGATGTTTCCATGCACCAACAATATAGCTGAGTATGAAGCATGCATCATCGGCCTGCAAGCAGCTATTGAAATGGGAGTGACAAAGCTAAAGGTGTTCGGTGATTCCACCTTAATAATCCTCCAGACATTTGGCGAATGGAAGAGAAAAGATGCAAAACTTGTGCCTTATCATGGTTACTTAGAAAAGTTGGCAGGAAAATTTCAAGACATCTCGTTTGAATACCTACCTAGAATTCATAATCAGTTCGTTGATGCACTAGCAACGCTATCATCTATGTTGCAAGCAACGGAAGGGTTAGAAGTAGAGCCTTTAAAAATTGAAGTCCTGGCAAGACAAGCCTACTACATGGCCATAACTGAAGAACCCGATGGGAAGCCCTGGTATTACGATATCATGAAATACGTTCAGAAGCAGGAGTTCCATGAATGAAGCACTCCCTCTGATTGAAAATACCTAATGAAAATGGCTTCAAAGTTTTTCGTTAGCGGTGAAAATCTGTACAAAAGATCGTATGACTCAGTCTTGCTAAGATGTGTGGATGCAGCTGAAGCCACACAAATAATGCAAGAGATACATGATGGAGTATGTGGCCCTCACATGAATGGACGCATGTTGGCCAAGAAGATAATGAGACTGGGTTATTATTGGCTTCCCTTAGAGAATGATTGTGCTCAACATGTACGAAGTTGTCATCGTTGTCAAATTCATGGGGATAAGATACATGTCCCTCCAATTGAACTGCATCAGTTATCTGAGCCATGGCCGTTTTCAATGTGGGGCATTGATGTAATTGGCCTAATTAACCCAAAGGTGTCAAATGGGCATTGGTTCATCTTGGTTGCAATTGATTACTTTTCGAAATGGATTGAGGCCACATCATATGCAAGCGTAACTACACGGAATGTTATGAAGTTTATCAAACGTGACATAATCGCCCGATATGGTGTGCCAGATTCCATCATCGCCGACAATGGGACAAATCTGAACAACAAGCTGATTGATCAATTATTTTCTAAGTTCAAGATCCAGCATTTGAACTCATCCCCTTATCATCGGCAAATGAATGGGGCTGTAGAGGCCGCCAACAAGAACATCAAGAGAATCCTAGCCAAGACGACTGAAAATTTTCGCGACCGGCACGAGAGGCTACCCTTCGCACTGACAGCATATCGAACTTCGATTCGAACTTCTACTGGGGCAACCCTTTTTTTCCTAGTTTATGGTATGGAGGCAGTTTTACCCGTGGAAGTAGAAATCCCTTCCCTACGAATTTTATCCCAGGCTGGATTATCTAAGAAGGAATGGACACAACAAAGGCTCGAGCAGCTGAACATGATCGATGAAAAGCGACTGAAAGCCCTCTATCACGGTCAATGTTATCAGAAGAAGGTAGCTCGATCATTTAATCAAAAGGTGCGACCCAAGCACTTCGAGGTAGACGAGCTAGTCTTGAGAAAGACGCTGCCAATCTTTCCAGAGCTTGGGGGGAAGTTCGCCCCGAATTACAAGGGTCCTTATGTAATAAAGAAGATACTCCATGGAGGAGCCTTGATTCTAACTGAAATGGATGGGCGAGAGTTCTCTAAACCAGTTAATTCCGATGTTGTAAAAAAGTACTACCCTTGAATGATGTTCATTGTCTAGCATTGCCAAACACTTCTCTATCATATTGAAAATGCCTATGCACCATTTATATATGAGTGATGTATTTACACCATCATAAAAAGTGTGTGACTCGATGAAGAAAAATGAATGGTAATCACCAGCATTTAAGGAAGTGTCGAAAATCAAGTAGCAAACTCGATGGCATAACTTGAGCAAATCGACATTACCAAGGCAGACGCATAAGAGTAATTCATGTCAATTTCGCCTAGATCGGTGTAAAGGACGCGTCATTCAGGAACCAGTATGGTTAAAAGGAGTCTTTTGTCCTAGTCAACAATCTTAGAATCTGGAAGCCTCACTTCTTGTTCCAGACGCATACCCTTGCAAGAAGCAATTGCTATTAGAAAGGTGGAAGTTTTGATTATCCATCTCAAATTCCATAGAAGCTTGAGATACATGACTTTGCCCAATGCTGCTAATCAAAGACAAAAGGGGAAGTTCCACAAAAGGAAGGCGTTGAAAATGAATCAACAACCAGCAATCATGCTTATGTGGCCACAAGTAAGAAAGGCCGGTCAATGGAAGCATGGAATTGTAAAGAGACTGTTATTGACATTCAAGTATCCCTAGAAGCCAGCTCATATAAACTCTGGGGAAATGTAACTTGGTGTCATTTCTAACACTCACTCTCTGAACTTATATTGACAGGAAGCATTGGGATTCAAGGGCCAGGCTTAATGGTTAAATGGGGCAAACCAAGTGATCCAAACCCAGGACAAGAGCAGAGACACTCGATCAAATTCTCAACCTTTAGCTGATTATTCACACGTCATGTCCCTAACCGATATGAGCAATCTATTGACACCCATTTGTTAATAGCTGTTTGTAAATAACTCTTTTGATACTTAAAACTCAATACTTTTGTGAATACCATTCCACCTAAGTAAACACCCCTAAAGCTGTTAATAGGTTTTTCTTGAATAAAAGCCATTCATTTATTTTTACAAACTCTCTCACATCATTTGTTTTTTCCAAGCGAATTTTGCATGATGATTTTGTCCGTCTAAATCTTTGATTCTGTTAAGGATTATTAGAATAGACAGCTAAGTGAAGAATACAAGATTAATTGAGCATGTTGGATGAGGCGCGTCAGAATGATGACAGGCAAACCATGTCCTACACACAGCCCCTCATCTATACACTTGTGAGATGAGTGCAGAAAATTCCATGATTACAGGGTAAAGAGTTCTATCGCGAATGGTACGATGATCAAAGCAGTGAGAGGCATTCCATCGCTCACTTTGAGCCCCATACACTGACAAATTTTTGCTATACTCCCGACAAAGAACCACCCCACACTGGGGCAAGTCGAAAAGCAAATCAGCATCACAAGGTGAGAAAGGGGATAGAAATTTTCTTGCTTGCACTTGCATCAATCTTCGAGTGTTTTTATTGCATATGAGCACTCGCGTTAATTTAAGTGCCCTAGAGTCGTGAAGAGCAATTCTTTATTTACGCACTTGTATCCATTGTACAACTCAATTGAGTCTGTAAATTCACCCTCACATAGAGGCAAAGCAGAAGCCATTGTCGTTTGAGCAGCATAATCAGAAGTGCCAACAAAAGATGAAGACTCCATAGTCTAACAAAGGCGTTTGCTTGAACTTGTCAAGATCAGTTCCTCAAGCAACAAGAACAAAAAACTGGGGCATAAAAAAGCAGCGTATCTAGTAAAAGCAAGGTTAATGCCCATAAATGAAGAACTGGAATAAAAAAATAGGGGCATGAAAAAGTAGTGTGCCTGGTAAAAGCAAGGCCAATGCCCTCCAGTCAAAAATATTCTCAAGAGAAGTTACTGTTGTGGTTCAATTGATAGAGCCTCTATTCGACAGTGAGAAAAAAAGACCGGTGACAAATGCCAAGGCAATCACCAACTCTCACCCTCTTGCATTTGAGCCAATTCTACGTTACATTCCCATTATAAAAGTCTCTTCAGACTAGGGGCACTTCAATTAACGTAGGATTTCATATGTGCATAAGCATCCCTCGAAGAAATACAAGCAAGATTACTTTATCTCTTTTCGCAGGGTTCTTGACTTGTAAAACCCGGAGATGATCGTGCATTATTTTTGTCCATCGGCTTCGACCTCGATGGTCCCCTTTGATGAGCCGCTGACCAGGACTTCATCGCTATTTCAACAAAGACCTCTCACATTGGTAAAGTCGTACCACTTGCGAGAATACTCAAACCCCTGTTGACATGATGATAGTGAGAAGTGTGGTCCTTATAAATCTTGCATCAATGGTCAGGATAGCCTTTTCCATGAGAGTGAGTGAAAAGTCCTTTCAGACTGAAAGTCCCTCATCCGGCATGCTCAAGACATCTACATTCTAAATGAATGTTGTCTTTCAAAATCTTCCCCAGTGGAAATCAGATGATGCAAAACTAACAAAATTATCATACATGAATCTCATCTGAACTCATGAATTTACAGCATATACAATCATGTGTGCATATTGTGCAAATAGCAGACATACTCTCAGAGATCAGAGATATTGCCAGGTATCCCCATATCGTCGAGTACCCACCGTTGTCCAGGTATGCTTTCTTACATTTGGACCTACCTGAGTGGTCCCAGATCATATCATTAAATACTTGTGTTCATCCAAGTATTCCAGTGCTTTGTACACCTGCAGCACTAGAATATCTCAGGTACGTCCTCGATATTCCTATTACAGGAGGTGAGAGTCCTTCATGAATATTCGGGGCATGTCCTCGATATTCCCCATACTAGGAGGTGAGAGACCTTCACGAATATCTCAGGTACGTCCTCGATATTCCCATTACAGGAGGTGAGAGACCTTCATGAATATTCAAGGTATGTCCTCGATATTCCCATTACCAGGAGGTGAGAGACCTTCATGAATATCTCAAGTACGTCCTTGATATTCCCATTACAGGAGGTGAGAGACCTTCATGAATATTCAAGGTACGTCCTCGATATTCTCATTACCAAGAGGTGAGAGACCTTCACGAATATCTCAGTTACATCATCGATATTTCCACTACCAGGAGGTGAGAGACCTTCACGAACATCCCAGGTACGCCCTCGATATTTCCCAATTACCAGGAGGTGGGACACCTTCACAAACATCCAAGGTATGTTCTCAATATTTTCAATTATCAAGTACCCTTTCGATACTTGTGAGTGTCCAAGTATCCCCTAAGAATTCATACTTGTGATCATCCAAGTATCCCTTCAATGCCTATAGTCAGCCAAATACCCATTTTGACACTTGCAAAGGCCCAAATATCCTTCAGATTAGTACTTGTGAATATCCAGGTACTCTTTGATATGCTTGTGAATGTCCAAGTATCTTCCAGAATCAATGCCCTGAGAAAGGTCGGCGGATCCTCCCGAAAAAAGTCGGGTACCAACTGTTGTCTTTGACAGAGGTTAGACGCCCCCACAAAACAGATGCCTTGAGAAAGGTCGGCGCACCTCCTGAGAAAAGTCGGATACCAGCTGTTGTCTTTGACAAAGGTCAGACACCCCCACAAAATAGATGCATTGAGAAAGGTCGGCGCATCTCCCGAGAAAGGTCGGGTACCAACTGGTGTCCTTGATACAAATCAGGCACCCACAAATGAGATGCCTTGAGAAAGGTCGGCGCATCGCTCGTCAAGGCGACCAAAGAAAGGTTCGGGTCCTAGACAAACCATTGATTGTTTTAACAGGCGACCGAAGAATTGTTCGGATCCTGGAGAAGCAATTTCCCGTCACGGCAACCGAAGAATGATTCGGGTCCGAGACAAACCACTGATTACTCCAACAGGCGACTGGAGAATGATTCGGGTCCTGGAGGAGCAATCTCCCGTCAAGGCGACCGAAGAAAGGTTCAAGTCCGAGACAAATCATTGATTGTTTTAACAAGCGACCGAAGAATGGTTCGGGTCCTGGAGAAGCAATTTCTTGTCACGGCAACCGAAGAATGGTTCGGGTCTTGGATGAGTAATCTCCCATCAAGGCGACCGAAGAAAGGTTCGGGTCTTAGACAAATCATTGATTGTTTTAACAGGCGACCGAAGAATAGTCCGAGACAAACCACTAATTACTCCAACAAGCGACTGAAGAATGGTTCGGGTCCTGGAGGAGTAATCTCCCGTCAAGGCGACCGAAGAAAGGCTCGGGTCCTAGCCAAATCATTGATTGTTTTAACAGGCGACCGAAGAATGGTTCGGGTCCTGGAGAAGTAATTTCTTGTCACGGCGATCGAAGAATAGTTCGGGTTCGAGACAAACCACAGATTACTCTAACAGGCGACCAAATAATGGTTCGGGTCCTGGAGGAGCAATCTCCCGTCAAGGTGACCAAAGAAAGGTTCGGGACCTAGACAAATCATTGATTGTTTTAACAAGCGACCAAAGAATGGTTCGGGTCCTGGAGAAGCAATTTCTCGTCAAGGCGACCGAAGAAAGGTTCGAGTCCTAGACAAATTATTGATTGTTTTAACAGGCGACCGAAGAATGGTTCGAGCCTTGGAAAAGCAACTCCCTCATATCACCAAGTAAGATGACACATTGATACTTGCCAAACTTGGGGTTCACACCCTATCTCACTCACTCCCGGTAAGTAACTACAAGTATCTTCTTATCTGTCTTAGTATATGTAATGTTATATTGCTCTTTTTGCGTAGAACAATAGGTTCCAAATATAATATAATCTCCTGCGCATGCATAGATAAAAATTAGGCATCGGTTTGTCTTTGAATGCAACCTCTGCGAACCCACCTTCAAAGAGGGGTAGCGTTGACGCCTTAATTTTATTTAGGTATGTTTTATTTTATTTATTAAGTTATTATTTTCTTTATTAGATAATAAATAAACAAAAAAATCGAAAAAACGAAAAGAAAAGTGAAAAAGCGAAAACGGCAAAGAAGCAAAGAAGTAGCCCCCCCCGCATGGGCCTTCAGCCCATCGTCGCCTCAAGCTCGGCCCCTCCGCGTCGTCTTCTTCCTCGCGCCACTGAAGAGCACGCGCGGGCAGGCGCGACGCCGAAGAAGCATGAGTGGACGGCCGTGGCCGTCGTCGTGGTCCCCTTTGTCGTTGCCGTCACCGCCGTGGCCGTCGTCGCCGCCGTATCGCTTCGGTCCCCTCCCCGGCACCGGGGATTCGCAAACCCTAGGGTTTGCGATTTTTCGGGTTGCGAAGCGAATCCAGACCCGGAAACTCGGGTAGGGTTCGCGATCTGCGGGCAGCGGGAGTCAGGTCGGGTGCTGGAGCCGGGTCGTGGAGTGGGTCGTCGGGCCGGGCCGGGTGCCCCCGACACCTAGCCACGGCGTCGTTTCGTCTAAAAAAAAGTCGGGCCCACGTAGCAGGCCCGTCTACGTTTTGGGCTGGCCCGGGTTGGACCCAACTCCGTGATCCGACCCGGCGGTTTTTTATTTCGTTTTATTATTTTAATATAAAATAATATTATAATAAATAAAAATAAATATTTTATTTTCAAAAAATCAAAAAAATGTTTTATTTTCAAAAATATATAAAAAAATGTTAAAAATGTTTTATTTTCCAAAAAAATCGGGAAAAATCAAAAAATAATTTATTTTCCAAAAATATTGAAAAATATTAAAAAATATTTTATTTTCCGAAAAAAAAAAATCAAAAATATTCAATATATTCCAAAAGTGCCAAAAATCCAAAAAAAAAAATCCCTTTTATGTCCAAAAATTAGAAAAAGACTCAAAAAAATGTTTTTCCTCACAAAAATGCATAGAAAATCTCTCGAACATCCAAAAAACCTCAAGGTTTAAACAAGATTAGGTACCGAAAAGGCATTAGTGATTAACTAGTGTAATCAAGTCACCGATCCTAATTTCTCGGTTGCGCAGGAGCGAGTATTTCTCCCGATACTTCGCTTGGGTTTCTAATTAACCTACCCCAAATTGATTAGTGGCGACTCCATTCTAAAAATCTACTTGTAGGTCAAAAACTTAGAATATTAAAGTCGTGAATTGGTGGACTTGGGAGAGTCCGGGCTTAACCAATTTCAGCCGAGCCATTAGCCTCCTTAGGCGCTCATACCCGATTGCGAGCGTCGCGACAAAAGTGAAGTTGATAGAACTAGGCAACCACCAAGCCAATGATGTCAAAACCAATGTACATATTTGTTGAGCATGACTAATAGAGTAAACCTTCAGGAAATCGCCGCTGCATCCTCAATGGAATGCGAGGACTGCGCAATGCCACCTAACCTCAAATGAGGTTTCACACGTCATGTAGAGCTTGCCTTTTGTCGTAGCGCGAGATTGATTTATTGATTGCTCATTTCTTTCTTGCTTTCTGCACTCCCGACCATCTTCAATAACTGAAACTCGCCAAAGCGATGTCTGCACCAATGGGAAAGGATCTGCTTCCTCTTTATTCGCACGGATCAAAGGTTTGGATGATACGACATCGAATGGAAATACTAATAAGATGATAGGGGATCTCATCCTTACACCTATGTTGATAATATGGGTACTGTTTGAGATAGCTAGTATAAGCACCTGGGGGGTGAATAGGTGTAAAAACAATTCCTCGAGATACGGAAGCGATACTAGGCAAACGATAGAAAGGGAGTTCTCTTTTGATTAACAAAATGAAGTACGATCAAAGTAAAGTAAAGAGTAGGGAAGAGAAAAATTGAATGCAAGGTTTATAGTGGTTCGGCTTATTCCAAGCCTACGTCCACTCTTCCGCACTGACAGCCCACCGGCTTGATTTCACTATGAACAAAAGAGAAGTTACAGCACAGCTTTTTCTTGATTCCACAGTGTTGATATTCTACCACACTTCCTCAAGGATTCTCACAAATATAGACTCTCTTTTGTGTACAAGATTTCGCTCAAATGGATTGACTAAGAACAAGAAGTTTCAGACTTTGGAATTCTTCTATCGTGCATACTCTCGAACAACTGGAACGTCTTCCTTATATACTCCTTTATGCCATCATACCCGTTGGCACTTACCAAAGGAATTCCTCCAATCTACCCGTTAGACGGAATCAATTAGGAAGATCATTCGAGTTATTAAAGAAACATGTCGATAGCCCATCAATCATGTCCGCCCATACAATCAGGATCTTGGTTTCCATAAGTAGAACCTTCCAAGTATACTTTGTCAATCATCGGATCCTTAATCTTCGAGTCAATCATGATCAAATAAAGGATTCCGTTATGTCATATCCAGCCAAGAGATCTTCTCCAGTCGATAAGGTCACATCCTTAATGAAACATCCAGTTCTGGATAGCCTTTCTTCAATGGATTAGCAACTATCAATGATGATAGACTTTGAGTCTTGAGTCTGGCTGTCCGGAGGTCTTCAGACTTTAAATAGCAGAGTCTGCAAGTCTTCGACTAGGCCCGATGGAAACGTTTTGTTAGCATCAAAACACTTCACGAAGAATTTCTCCAACAATCTCCCCATTTTTGATTGTGATAAAACTTTCCCGCATATTTGGATAACTTTGACCTGCAAAATATTACTCAAACAAATATGGATATCTTATAAAGATAAACGGCTTAATGATAACACTAGAATCTGCAACCACAGAAATTAGGTTAGTCTTGCATGTGATAAAGCCATCCATAAGATATCAATAATAGTTAATATAAGCGATCAAGTCTAAATCCAAATTCAGTTCACATCCAGACACAAAAGTAAAGTCAAACATCAAAACAATCTTCAAAATCAAACCAAAATCAAAAGATGTAAAGATTCAAAGTTTGCAAATCTCGCATCTCTCCCCCTTTTTTTCAGCATAAAAAAAGGTCGAGATGAAAGTGGAGTAGAATCAAGAATGCTTGAAACACGAACAAGTTGGAAATCTCCTATTAACTGAACGATGCCTTCCGGCATTTTCAAGTCTTCATTTAGTTGTGCAACATCCTCACCCTTAGCATTAGCCTGAATTTGAAGAGAAAGGGCTTGGATGGATCATTCAAGGAACCCGAAGAGGCTTGACCTACATTCTGCAAATTCTGAACTTCGCATCCCAGAGCATATATCTGACCTCGCATTTCCAAAAGAATATCCAAAATTCTGCGAAAATTTGCTGAATTATCGGTCTGCGTACTGGCTTCGGCACGATCTGATGGAGTAAAGGCAGACGATGGCAGATCATAATCACGCAGATTTGGCGATGAAACATCATGTCCTTCCTCAGGAAATTGAGAGGCATAAATGTCCTCTGGATCTGCTGGAGAGCGACTAACTCCCTCACTGGTAGTAGGATATGAGGACATTCCTCTCTTCTCTTGATCTCCCCCTGTTTTTATGCCTTCAGGTTGAGAAGAGTGTTCCTCGTGTTCTCCTTCCTCTTGATCTCTTTTCTCTTCTTCTTCTTTCTCAACTCTTTCCTTCTCAGCATCTCTTTCTTCTTCTTCCTTCTCCTCTGTTTCTTTTTCTTTTGCTTCTTTCTCTTCTCTTTCTTTGGCCCTCTATTCTAAGTCTTTCTCTGGAACAGAACGACTAGATTCTTCAATGCCATTGCAGAGAAGGTGATGTTTTCCTCATCATCTTCATCTTCAACGATGAGAGCTCTTCTTTTCTTGGATGGAGCAACCATGGGCTCCTTCCCTTTCCTTTTTGATGCAGAAGAGATTTGATGAGTTTTGACTGGAGTCTTCTCCTTGAATTTCTCCAACGCCTTGCTTAGTTCCTTCGACGCATTTTAGTCACCATTTTCAGTCCTACCACCATATGATCGCACGATCGAGCACAAAGAATTTGTGGAGGCTGAATATTCAGATATCTGAATAACTTTGTCACAAGACCTGGATAAGGAAGTTGACCCCTGTCCTTCACCACTGCTCTATACATGTGGAATATAACAGTGTGAGGAAGAGAAAAAAAATTTCCAGAGATGATGGCATACATCAGTTTTGCCTCTGAACTTGAAACATCAGTCTTGGAAGTTGATTTTGGTCTGAGGCAATTAATCACAATTTTGTGAAGCAGAATGTTAAATGCACTCATCCTCAAGTAGGAAATCTTTTCCTCTGTCCTTCTATCCTTAACAAGTTCCAATGTAGCACGAGCAATAGAAACATTGATAGGTTGATATCTTCCTCTCTCAACCCCAAGGACATCTGCCAACATATCCATATCCACCACAAAGTCCTGATCTCGGACACTAAAAGAAAACCTATTTGCATCCAGGAAACTAAGATTCGAATAGAAATAGGCAGTCAATTCAGCATGGGCTTTTGTGGTGTCAGAACAGAACTGCTCAAGTTGAAGAAAACTAAACTTTTCTCTCAAATTGACATTTACAGCATCAAGGAAATCAAAATCCACACTCTTAGGATTTATCACTCCACGCTTTAACAGTTTCGAGTATAGAACCTTATGTTCCTTCGATCTAAACATCTCTATCCTTTTTCCTCGAATTTTCGTTGCAACACCCATTCTTGGTTGAAATTGGCTGTACAGTTTATCATTATCATTCCCATCTACAGGATTAAATCCCCCAACACACGGATCACTTGGGATATTTGCAAGGGTTTCTTCAGCCAACCATTTAGGAGCAATTCCCCAACTCTCCATTTTTCGCAAAAAGATATACTCATTCCCATATCATTTGTCCTTAAGAAATTCATCGATATAGTTCAACGGAGTACCAGTCCTCTTTAAAGCACGATAAAGCTTATAAATAAAAGAGGGTCTTTGAACTCTTACAGGATTTACGTCCTCAATAATTTCTTCCTCTTGTTGATGATCAACACCTTGAGGACTAGATGGTGGAGAATGACGCTGTTGAGAATGTTGTGGACTCTGCTACTGATTTGGAGACTCTTCTTCCTCGGTGAGATCGAAGTGCGTAGGCCCCTCACTCATTCGCCGTGGTCCCCTGCTTGCGATTCTCGAAGACTTTCTTGAAGACGACATCTTTCTTAGTCTTTGAAAGATTCCTTGCTTGACTTTCCCAAGAAAGATGACAACGTTTTCAAAGATTAAACAAGAGAAGAAAACATGAATGGTAGATCGGTGCTTTTTAGGGTTTTGAAGTTAAAACGAAGAAGAACCGATTGTATATAACTCAGTCGAAAAGGGAGGAATACTAAACGTCGTAAAGGAAAGTGAAAATATGCCTTTTCAAACAATAACTGCCTTTTTCAGAAAAATAGTCATTTCAGATTTCGAAAAGGAAACATTGCAATAGTCATGTCAATTAAATATAGCAATAATCAAACACAGTTGACGATCGTACATTTTCAAGATGAGATTCGAGAGAGAGAATAACTTACAGTCAAAGTCTTGTATATCTGAGTCTGAGAGTCTCTAGACTTTAACTTCTTCAAACCTCAAAATGTTGAGTCTGGAACCGATGATTTCAAATTGATTTTTCTCCAAATGCTTTGTAAATATATCCGCTAGTTGGTTCTTTGAGTCAATAAACTGAATCGAAATTTCTCCATTTTGAACATGATCTCTAATGAAGTGATGTTGAATCTCTATATGCTTTGCTCTTGAGTGAAGAATTGGATTTTTGGTGAGATTGATAGCGCTGGTGTTGTCGTAGTTAATCTCCGTGCATGAATCTTCAATTCCAAAGTCTCTTAGCTGTTGTTTTATCCACAGAATTTGTGAATAACAACTTCCAAGAGCTATATACTCTGCTTCTGCTGTAGAAAGAGCTATTGTACTTTGCTTCCTTGAAAATCAAGACATTGTCCTGCCTCCAAGTAGTTGACAGGTACCCGATGTGCTCTTTCTATCAATTCTGCATCCGGCAAGGTCTGTGTCTGAATATTCAAGAAAAGTAAAGTCTCACCTTTTAAGATACTAGAGACCAAAGCTTGAAGTTGATGAAATATATTTGATAATATGCTTTGCAGCATTTAAATGAGATTCTTTAGGGTCTGCTTGGAATTCAGCCTTTCGTACCAAGCTCGAGGTGCTTGCTTTAAACCATACAAGGCCTTTTTCAGTCTGAATACTAAGTCTGGCTTTCTTGGGTCTTCAAACCCAGGTGGTTGCTCCACATAGACTTCCTCATGGATAAATCCATTCAGGAAAGCACTTTTGACGTCCATTTGGAATAACCTGAAATTTTTATAACAAGCAAATGCAAGTAATAATCGAATTGCTTCTAACCTTGCTACTGGTGCGTAAGTCTCGTCATAGTATATTCCTTCTTCTTGCGTATATCCGTTGGCCACAAGTCTTGCTTTGTTTCTTATGACTTTTCCTTTCTCGTCCATCTTGTTCCTGAAAACCCATTTAGCTCCAATAATAGATTTACCTTTTGGTTTAGGAGTCAATTCCCAAACATCATTAATTCTGAATTGTCTGGGTTCTTCTTGCATAGCTTCAATCCAACTTTCATCAGATAAAGCTTCATCTATGCTTCTGGGTTCTATTTCAGAAATAAGAGCCACAGCACTAGACTCTTCGCGCCTTTTGGATCTTGTGCGAATTCCTTCATTAATGTCGCCAATAATAAGATATTTGGGATGATTGGACTTATGCTTCCAGTTGCTGCTTGATTTATCAGATTGATGATCACTTCCTTCATTTGAATCTTCAATAATCATTTGTTGCTGGTCTTTCAGAGTCTGAGCTGCTTCTTAAGATTTAGACTTTGTAGAGTCTGGAGCAAGTTCAGATTCTTCAAGATGGGTCTGAATGGATTCATTTTGCATAGAATCTTGGAATTTAACATTCATTGATTCTTTCATAGATTGAGTCTTCTTGTTGTAGACTCTGTACGCTTTGCTTGAGGTTGAATATCTAAGGAAGATTCCTTCATTTGACTTTTCTTCAAACTTACCAACTCGATCATTTGCATTTTTTAATATAAAACATTTGCATCCAAACACATGAAAATATGAAACAATAGGCTTCTTTCCTTTGAATAACTCATAGGGGGTTTTTTCTAGAATAAGCCTTAGAAAAACTCTATTAATAATATAACATGCTGTTGAAACTGCTTCAACCCAAAATCGTGAAGAGATATTGCTTTCAATTAAAAGAGTTCTAGCTATTTCTTGAAGAGACCTATTCTTTCTTTCCATAACTCCATTTTGCTCTGGAGTATATGGAGAGGAGAACAAGTGCTGAAAGCGATTCATCACAAAATTTTGTAAAATCTTGATTTTCAAATTCACCTCCATGGTCTATTCTTATACTTGAAATAACATACCCATTTTCATTTTGAACCTTCTTAGCAAATTTTTCAAAGTAAGAGAAGGTTTCAGACTAACTTGCCAAGAAATATACCCAAGTAAATCGTGAGTAATCATCCACAATTACTAAGCAGTATTTCTTACCTCCAATGCTCTGTGATCTGGTTGGTCCAAAAAGATCCATATGCAAAAGCTGCAGTACACGATTAGTGGAAACTTGATTTATTGGTTTAAAGGAATTTCTTACCTGTTTTCCCAATATGCATGGCGTACATAGATCAGACTTTTGGTATGATATATTAGGTAGACCACGAACAAGTTTCTTTGCTGAAATTTTGGCTATCTGTTTCATGTTAATGTGCCTAAGCTTTCTGTGCCATAAGCTTGCTTCGTCTTGGATTGAGATTAAGCATTGCGATTCGTCTGTTTCACATCCAAGAGGTAGATATTTCTATGTCTTCGACCCATGAATGATTGAGTAGAGTCTTTACTAATTCCTGAGCATATTTCCTCTTGAAAGTTGATTTTAAACCCAGTATCACACATCTGACTGACACTAAGCAGATTGTAATTGAGTAATTCTACCAAAGAAACATTGCTTATTGTGACATTTCCAATCTTTACAGTTCCAAATCCCACAATTTTTCCTTTGTTGTTTCCTCCAAATGAGACTTTTTCACCATTTACTCGAACAAGCTTTATGAAACAATTTGAATCTCCTGTCATGTGTCTTGAGCATCCACTATCCAGATACCATGTTACCTTTTTCTTGATAGTGACCTGCATTTAAAAAAGAAACTCAAACTTTCTTTGGTACCCATATTTTCTTGGGTCCATTGGTGTTAGTATGATATGCGGTTTTTGTCCATACCTTTTTAATAGGTTTCCAAACCATAGGACATTCTTTTTCAAAATGATCTGCACTATTGCATTTTGAACATCTGAGAGCATTGCGACCTACTGGTTTTACAAAGGTCCTTTTAAAATGATTTTTGTAACCATCTCTTGTGGGTCTTTGTTTGATTCTTTCCTTCACTTTAGGAAAATCAATTAAAGGAATGGTTTCAGCAGTCATTCCCAAACCAGATTTATTGAAATAAGATCTTTGAACAAAAAGTAATTTTTCCAGTTTCTCAGATCCTAAAGAAAATCTTTTGGAAATATTTGAGATATCATTTTTCAAGAATGCATTTTCTTTTAAAAGATTATCTTCACTTTCTTTAAGAGAAGAAACAGTCTTGTCTAAGCATTTCACTTTTTCTTTCAAAACATTTTCTTGTTGTTTTAGAGCAGAATTTTCCTTTTTGAGTTCGGAAATTCTTTTAAGAGAAGTCTTAAGATTAAAACACAATTCATCAATGTATTTTGAAACTTTAATAGGAATTTTGAAGTTACTTACCTCAAATTCGCTTTATGAATCTGAATCCGATTGTGCCATTAAACATACATTGGCATAAGCATCATCACTATCTTCGCATTCTGTATTACTTCAGGTTTCTGCTTTAAGAGCATTTCGATACTTTTCAACTTTTCCTTTCTTCTTCCTCAGAAGAGGACAGTTGGGTTTGATGTGTCCATTTTTCTTACATTCAAAGCGAGACTACATCTTTGTTTGATTCATCATTTTCAACAGAGACTTGGTCTTTGCTTTTGAAAAACTTTGTTTCTTTGAATTGAATCTTCTTCATTTTCTATTCAGCTTTCTGAATCTTTTTATCATGAGAGAAATCTCCTTATCATCCATATCGTCTTCAGAATCTGAAACATCATAATTATCATTAGATTTTAATGCAATGGATTTCTTACCTTTAGGGTCTTCGTTTTCATTTATTCGTTCCACTTCATAAGACTAAAGAGTCCCAACCAACTCATCAACAGATAGTGGCATGATTCTTTGGGTCTCTCTGATTGAGGTCTTTATGTGATTCCAATCCTTGGAGTCCACGCAGTAGCTTGTTTACCTTCATAGGATCAGAAATTGGTTGACCTTGATTTTCAAGACCATTCACGATTTCTGTAAAACGACTAAACATATCAGTTATAGATTCTCCTGATTTCATTTTGAAGGCTTCGTATTGACCGAGAAGAATGTTGATTCTAGTCTCTTTCACTCGATCGGTTCCTTCATAAGTAATATATAATCTATCCCAGACTTCTTTGGCTGTAACACAAAAAGATATTCAGTTATATTCAGTAGGTGATAAAGCACAATATAAAGAATAAATTGCTTTTGCATCAAGAGCTTGTCTCTTGATTATCTCTTCCTGAGTCATTTCACTAGACTCAACAGTATCTTTTCCTCTTTCTGAGACCGATGCAACTTTAGAAATGATTCCTTTTTCTACAACATCCAATTCCAGAGGATCCTTTGATCTTAGGAACGCCTTCATCTTGTTTTTCCATATGTTGTAATCATTTCCATCAAAATAAGGCGGTCTGGTATTGCTTTGCCCTTCTACCAACCCTGGAGCCAACATACTAGTCATGGATCTTTAACTCTGAAGTAAAACACTTCAAACAAAGTGAGTACACAGGCTCTGATACCAATTGAGATAGCTAGTATAAGCACCTAGAGGGGGGGTGAATAGGTGTAAAAACAATTCCTCGAGATACGGAAGTGATACTAGGCAAACGATAGAAAGGGAGTTCTCTTTTGATTAACAAAATGAAGTACGATCAAAGTAAAGTAAAGAGTAGGGAAGAGAAAAATTGAATGCGAGGTTTATAGTGGTTCGACTTATTCCAAGCCTACGTCCACTCTTCCGCACTAACAGCCCACCGGCTGGATTTCACTATAAACAAAAGAGAATTTACAGCACAGCTTTTCCTTGATTCCACAGTGTTGATATTCTACCACACTTCCTCAAAGATTCTCACAAATATAGACTCTCTTTTGTGTACAAGATTTCGCTCAAATGGATTGACTAAGAGCAAGGAGTTTCAGACTTTGGAATTCTTCTATCGTGCATACTCTCGAACAATTAGAACGTCTTCCTTATATACTCCTTTATGCCATCATACCCATTGGCACTTACCAAAGGAATTCCTCCAATCTACTCGTTGGACGGAATCAATTAGGAAGATCATTCGAGCTATTAAAGGAACATGTCGATAGCCCATCAATCATGTTCGCCCATACAATCAGGATCTTGGTTTCTATAAGTAGAACCTTCCAAGTATATTTTGTCAATCATCGGATCCTTAATCTTCGAGTCAATCATGATCAAATAAAGGATTCCAGCCAAGAGATCTTCTCCAGTCGATAAGGTCACATCCTTAATGAAACATCCAGTTCTGGATAGCCTTTCTTCAATGGATTAGCAACTGTCAATGATGATAGACTTTGAGTCTTGAGTCTGGCTGTCCGGAGGTCTTCAGACTTTAAATAGCAGAGTCTGCAAGTCTTTAGACTAGACTGATGGAAACGTTTTGTTAGCATCAAAACACTTCACGAAGAATTTCTCCAACACTGTTTGGACACTAATCCTTCACATGTTCAAATTTCAGGTTGATGGCATGTCATGTTATCGTCCGACATGTTTAGCTAAAGATTAGAAGGCACTAAGGGAATGTAGAATTTCCATCTACGTACTTTCATAGGCACAAAGAATGTTCATACCCTGATAATGACTCTTATGGCTAAAACGCCATTATGGAGATTTGGGTTTGCATCTTACTCAGTCCTTAGTATCGATGGGGTATTTTGGAGGTTCGAGGTTTACTTATCTAAGATGAGCTTTTCTCATCGAAATTGAGTGTTAGAATAATTCATAAAAAGGAAAATGTTAAAGAATGTAGTTAGGGTACTTGCTGAGCGTCATTAATTTTTTTCTTTGGAAAAATAAATCTGTATATTTGAAGTACGTGGCTATTTTCGAAATTTGGGGTTGCTCGATTTTCAACATATACTGATACGCTTTATTTTTTATTGTTAGTGGTTTTAACTAGTGCCTCTGAGGTATTTTATTAACAAGACCCTTATAACATGGAGATTACCCGAATTACTTGATCAAAATTAAAGTAAGTATCGTACTAACTCAGAAAAAAAAGATGTCAAATAATGAAATTTAACAAATATCCTTACTCTTTAACATTTGCCTTTCTTTCAATTCTTCCGACACTGGCTTTTTCTATGACAAGAAGGCTCATCTTTGGTAAGTAAACCTTAAACACCCAAAATGCCTTACCGATATGATCAATCAGGCAAGACGCGAGCACAATTGAATGAATGACTTAAATATTTTGCGATCTCCTTTCTTCCCATGTTGAATCAACCCTCATAAGTACACACTTGTATTGTCGTGGGGCAAATTCGCAAAATGATTACAACATATGGTAGTTTCCATTTCAATTTATTGGAAGCTACAAGGGGAAGGTGCCTCCATTGCCCCAATGGTGACAAGACAAATTCAAGACGATACTGAGGAATGAATCCTTCCATTAACTTCGATCTAATTTGACAAAACTGGAGATCATGCCAACGACACCTTGAGAATGCTTCGTAGGACATGACATTCGAGAGAAAAGGCAAGATTTGAAATCAATTAATGCAGGTAAAATTAAGGACTGCCAACCAATCGAGGATAATATTAGAGGAGGTCGTTTGAGATGTTTTGATCACGTCGAATGGAAGACCTTTGTGTGGACGCCTCGGCGAGGAGATATGAGCAAGGACACGAAAACTATAGAGAGGAGGGGTATTGGCACGAACTATTTAGAGCTTGTAGAAGATCTAATAAAATATCAAAGGTAGCGACTCAATAGGATTTCTATAACCGACAACAATGCAGGACAGAAAGCCTCAAGCTTTGAAGATGTCCAGGGGATTTGGGTCAGTTGAGCAACTAATCCATCAGCCAACTGGGTAGCAGCTACTCAGGCTAGAGACCGAGTTTGTAGTGAGAGTTACAGTTCTAATGTTCCCTTATATCTGCAGTTTTTATTTGATGCTGATGTTGGAGGTAGACCGCCTTGATGTAATAATGCTGTATTTTCCATATGGATGAGAATTGAGCAGTTTTTATGGCGAAAGACAGAACAAATTGTTTTGTTCCGTGTGAATAAGTTCATGCTTTCATGTGTCATCCTCTATGACAATCATTTGAGTTGGCTCTCTCTTTCATTTCATGCTAGCCGATCGCTTGGAATATTGTTTGAATAGTCTAATGAATCGAGTCTAGCAGAGATTTCAGCGAAAATTGTTATGTCTGGCGGTAAGAAGTTACAGGGTGTACCATGCTTAAACAGAGTCGTGCTTCTAATCATCAAATGTGCATGAATTTGTACAGTTTAATTGACACGGAATTTTCAAGTCATAGACAGTAGATACACTCTAACCTGCTTGAGGTTCGGTCTCGTGCAACAGAGGCTTGAGATGGCAGCTTAATTTATCCCTCCATAGCAGAAACTTCTGGCGAGATAGATGTTTAACAGCAGCTAGGAAGGGAAGGAAATAGAAAACCTAGACAAACATTTCTAATCTCAGCATCAAATAATATTCAAACAAAGGAAACAATTATATAATGATTGCAGGAAATCCCATCCTGCACTACTAATTTATTTCCAGCCACCCTGAATCTCAACTGAGGACCAAAGTCCAGAATACTTCAATGCCGAGTGAAGATGGCCGAGTTGAGAGGACTGAGCCGTTCCTGAGCAGACCTGGCCGAACTGGCTGAAGCTCTCTTCGTCCAACAGTCATGTTCAACATTGTATAGAGAAGAAATTGCGGCAACTATAACCGCATATTGTTCTGATTTTGTACAAATTACAGAGGGAGATCACGCACGATTGCTCCAAGCGCCATATTAGTCTCTTCAACTGTTTACCATCCAAAGATTTCTCTAGCAGAATCCGTCTTACCCTCTCTTTAGGACAAATACTCTCTTATCAAACAGAAGTAGAAGAAAACAGAGCACCTCAAAAGCCATCATCAACCCGCTCATCAGAATCACAAATTTTACACATACTGACCATGCCACCGCTATCATAGAACCAAGACCATTCAATTTACTCGATTGTCACACAGACCGTCGCACTTGCTCATGCTTGTCTTCATCGTCTTCATCTGAATTCTTCTTCTCTTTCTTCTTCAAGTAACCCCACTTCCTCAGCACCCACACACATAGCCTCACCACATTCCCCATGAACACCACCCCCATCAGGCACAGCCAGCACACCGCCAACACGTCCGTCACGTCCTTCAGCATCCCCGGCGTGTCAGCCAGCGATATGTTGCGCAGCGCTATGAAGTAGGTGATCGCCTGCCCATGATCGTTAGCCACACGATCACCACCTGGGTCCACATCCAGCGTCGCCGCTCTATTGGAAACCCGCTCAAGAGGAGCAGGATGATGCTGAGGGAGGACAGGAAGGCCAGTGGGTTGAAGATCATGAACTGTCCGTAGGCCATCCGCTGGATGTGGGCCATGATAGAGGTGCCCGCCATGTGCGGCTCCTTCACTGGGTTGCCGTTGGCATCGACCTTGTAGTCATCCTGCCAGACGCCTCCTGGTGGCGTGGTCGCAACTTGGAACGCCACCGTCGCTAGCAGCGAAGCGACCACCATTAGTGAATCTCTCCTGGCTCAGCCAATCGGCTTCCACCGAGGGTCTTCTTAGAGCACTCAGTTTCTTTGATAGGGGTTTCCTTAAAGTACTCCGTTTCTTTGGATGTCTATGGAGAGTGACGAAGAAATCGTAGTTTTTGTATATTGTATCGTGATCTCTCTTGTACAAACTATATATAAAGATATTATAAGAGCCCTAAATTAGGGATGATTGAGGATGCTTAAGGCAAGCAGAAAAAATATGGGAACAATATCAACACTATCTTAAATTAGATACAAAAGATAAGATTGCTTACTAGAAATGTCACCAACAAATCGTAGTTTTTGTATATTGTATTGTGATTTCTCTTGTACAAACTATATATAAGGATATTACAAGAGCCCTAAATTAGGGATGATTGAGGATTCTTAAGGCAAGCAGAGAAAATATGAGAACAATATCAATAATATTTTAAATTAGATACAAAAGATAAGATTGCTGACTAGGAAGTTATCAAGTGAACGCTCCTGAGCTTTGAAGGGATGTCTCAATTTCAAGAACTCTCGAGCCTCTGGGACCCTGCTTAAGAATGTCTAGTGCTGTGAGGCCACTTGAGTTTGGTGTGTTCACCTCGAGTCCTGGGATTGTAAGCAAGAACTTTTATCATCTGCACACAAATTTTTAGGGATAAATTCCCCAGGGCAAGATTACTGAAGTCCATGTTGCTGGTCTCAAGACTGATCCTGGGAAGGGAAAGGTCCGGGGAAGTTCAAACCAGCAACAATCTGGTTCCCGTTGGTTGCTCGCTAATGGAATGGGAAAGAGCGATAAGCATCCGTTTATGAAGTCAAAGACTGCTTCTTCTAAATCTACTGCCCCAGCAACAACTAAGGCACAGCCTGGTGACACATTGTGGAGCATCTCATCCCGCGTTCATCGAACTGGTGCTAAATGGAAGGAATTGGCGGCTCTTAACCCACACATACGCAACCCCAATATTATTCTCCCAAACAAAACCGTCAGGTTGCATTAAGTTGGGGGTGCAAAATGGAACTTCTTGAAAGAGGCTTGGTTTGCCAAGCTGGGTTGAGTGAAGTTTATGAGCTACGTTAGTTGTGGGCTTGCTGCTTGAAACCACCATTGTGGTCGTCTAAGACTGAAAGTACTGGCTCCGGCCTTTGAGAACTCTCTTACCTTCCCAATTGTTATGGACTGATTATCACCAGTAAGGTACAAAAGATCTGTCTATGAATTGTTTTCATCTCTCTGTTCTTCCATCCCCTGTAATCAGTTTGCATATGAACAGTAATTTTCTGTGTTTTGTGTGGGATGATACGCTACCAATCCTTTGTCTTGTGATTAGGAACAACAGATCGGTCCATGGGATTTTAGGTTGCATTTCTGCCTTGTCCCTCCTCTACTTGTCTATATAAAGAAGAAAAGATCGTTTGGCAAGAAGTCATAATATCAGAGCTTGAACGTTGTTTTGGAAGAAGCACACGTTCTGGTATGTGAACATTACATATGAAACTAGCGCTGCTTCGATTCTGACCTTTGAGGGAGGATCAGCTTGCACAGCCTGCGAATAATAATGGAGTGTTTTCTGTGAAATCTGTGTATCACTTCCTTAAAATTAGGCAGGAAAGATCAGACAGAGAGGCTCACTAGCTTTGATCAGATGGCTTTTGGACATCTATCAGCACTGAAGAAGTATATGAAGGAAGCATAAAAGAAATGCGGATGCTTTTGAGGAAGGTGGGTTCGGTTGTTTGGCGTGATTGGAAAGAGAATGGTGAAGCTGTGTGAGACAAATCATAGAATGGCCCAATGTTGCTTTTACCTAGTAATCTGCGGCATACATAGGAGTAGATCAGATTACTTTGTGGCCAGGCCTTCCCATTCTCTTTAGAAAGATTTGGCTACGCGGGCGAGACATCTCTGATGAGGAGAGCTCGAGAATAATGCGGGATGGACTCTGCATTTGGTTTAGTAGTCTCATTAAATCGTTTGCACAACTGGCGGTACTCAGAATGATCTTATGACATAGGGATTGAGTTACAAAGAACATAGGCATCAAGACTATGCAGTAATCCTTTGTCCCACCAGATGAATACACTAGATCTTGATATTACCCCTAGATCTGCACCAACTCACACATCCTGATGTCCAATTCTTGAGCTTTTGCGGATCTTTCGGAGGTATCGAACGGTGTGAAATAGAAAAAGAATGGCTACAGCGCAGAGAAAAACAAACATGAAGGGCACAGCCAAAGGGATACTGTCGGACGGCATACGGTGGGTGGGTGCTTTGGCGGGTGCTTGGGTGGCGTCTTCAGGTTTCCTGTGCCCGTGCGAGAAGGCCAGCATGGACCGGAGGTAAGTCAGCGCCGTGAAAATGATGGTCACCCACATTGTGGCCATCAGAATCCTCGTCAGAACCTTCTTCCCCAAGGGGAAGCCACTTATGAGCAAGAAGATCGTGCTAAGGGATGCAAGAAAAGATATGGTGTTGTATGTCAAGAACACTGAGTAACCCTTTGGATCGTTTGCGGCCATTATCGATGTTCCTGCCAAGTATAAGATCTTGTCTTGTTTGTCTTTCTGATCGCTGTCCCACACGCCGCAAGGAGGGCTAATGCCGGCTTGGTAAGCCATGGCTGCGATCACCGTGGCAGTTACCTGTCGTGATGTGAAAGAAAGTTTTAGTATGTGAATGAAGAAATAGTGTTTCAACTATATTTATACATACGAAGATCATCGAGTCAAAGTTAGTCATTCCAACAAATGCACAAATTCAACTGATGGCTTTTCCTATATATATGTAAATACTAGAAAATTGTAGCGAGCTCTCTACAAAAATAGAGCTCATGGATTAAATTGTGAAAAAACTAAGTGTATGAATATATACATATATGAGAAAAAAAAAATGAAGATATTTCGAAATTTGAACAACTTTTTATAAAGGTTGCTATTGTTGTTAAAAAGAAAATCAAAATCAATAACTAAATGTGTGGAAAATAAAATACACTTATATTCCAACCATCGATGAGGCTTGCCAAGTTGGCAAGGTCTGAGCGAGGCCGAGCTCACCCAGTAGCCGATGAGGCTTAGCTGGCAATGCTCGGCCTTGCCAGGGGTCGGGGCAATGCTCCGACGAGGTTGCCGACCCTCGTGCGGCGGTCGGTGGCAACCAGCCAAAGAGGAAGAAGGAGAAGAAGAAAAAGGAAAAAAAAAATATATATATATATATATAAATAAACTTATTAAAGAAATTAAAAGAAATTCTAAATCACAAAAGAATTGAAAGTCTTACCAAACGCATTTCTATACAGAGAATAGAAATTTTGGATAGTTACTCAAAAACTCATTCAAAGAACAAAAAAAAAAAACATCATTTATAAATAGAAATTGTTCTTGAAAACAAAATTGTTACCAAACAGACTCCAAGTCGTTGAGAATATTAGGAGAAGACAAAAGATTGAGTCTTTTAGAAATCCTCTTTACTTTATGTATTAGTAAAGATATTTGAAGAAAATCACCCCATTGCTCCACATTTAGATTTTCTTGAGTACCATTACTTTCTTAAATATTCATCAACTTGTTTCATCTCTTCTCATTATTAGATTTCTTATATTACCCTCTGTTTTTTTCTTTTTTAATCATAAGCCATCTATTATTGTAACTACTCATCTTCTTTCTCTACATAGCTATTTAATTATGAGCAATTTAGTACATATGTAGAAAATATTTTTAAGAAAGCATAACTATTTATTTTAAGCGACACAACCGATCATTTTTAGGAAAATAATTTCTTAATCATTCATTTTTCATGAAAGAAACAAAGAGTTCGATTTAATTAGCTGTGAGCTATGATCAATATGATCTAAGTTTTCAGCAAATGCTACTCCAAGACATCTAGCTAAAACATTACCATCAGAGAACTGCGCATCTTCTCGATCCTTTCCTCATGTTTGTCTTCCTTCTGCTTACTGATATCACCCGAGAAAGACTCTGGCGGAAACGCCTTTACCGGAGGAGTATTGGTGGAGGGAGGTGCTACAGATGCTAGGTCAACTACAACAGTTGAATTCTCCTCATTTGTGTTATCAACAATTGCTTGGTGAGTTGTCGATGCAGGGAATCTTATGGCTCTCAGAGCTCCAGCATGTACTAACAGTTCTCTCAATACAATGACTTTGAAATCCTTTGGAAAATATTCCACTATATCCAGAGGAGAGAAGCCATTTCTATTCTCTATGTTCACATCCACTTCGCTTCTTTGAAGCAGACATTTCACTGTCTGCACAAAAAGATGAGCTTCTTATCAATTATAAAATAAACAACAAACAAAGATATTTCCTATATCAATCGATAAATCCACTGAAGTTTGAATGCAGAAAGCTTGAGTCTATAGAAAAATGAGAATAAGCCGGATTTTATCGTCACAATTTCGAAGCAATTCAAAGCAAAAAGGATTACCTCTATTTGCTTGTTTGCTGCGGCCAAATGCAAAATGGTATTACCCTCATCATCTTGAGCATTCACCAAATCACCATATCTCACCACCTCCGGACTTGCCTTCACCAGCTCTTTCATGATGTTGATTCGGCCCTTCATCGTGGCTAGATGAAGTGGGGTCCTCCCATCTTCGTCATGGACAAGGCATGCACGAGGCTCTAATTGTAATAGTTCCCTCGCTATTTCAACATATCCGTTCGCAGACGCCAAGTGAAGAGGCGTATGGCCCTGCAAAGGTAAAGTGCTTGACAATGGAGCAATCTTATTGAGGGACACGTTCATGTGATTTATATATATTGCATTTTCAAATCAAATAGACCGAGCTGCTCAAATTCACTAGTGTCTGTAAGATTTTTTAGGCTGAATTAACCTGGAAACCCATGACTTGATTTCTGTCTGAATTTTGTTAATTTCCTTGAGACATATGATGGGTTTGATTTCTCATGGATCATGAAAACTGGAAAACAAAATACTACTTTACATGTGCAAAATATAATTTGACAAGCAAGATAGTCTGATATCAAACAACCACAACCAAGGTTTTCGCTTCGACATACCTGCGAGTCCAACTCCATAGCCAAATCCCGTTTATGAGCCAAAAGAGCCTTGGCAAAAGGTACATGACCGAGCATGCAGGCCACATGCAATGGTGTCTCATCGAAGCAAGTGACAGAAGCCCGAGCCAGGATGAGTCGGTCTTCTTGCAGCAACTGAGCTAATGACTCGACACACCCGCCAAGCGATGCTTCATAGAGCCTCTTCTCTCGGCGTGTTCTTTCAGATGCTAAGGAAGCTTGTTGATGCAACTGCGCGGATGGCGACCTTCTTCTTGGGCTTGTGATCGATGGCATTGTTCACAGCTTGGGTGAACTCGAAATCGCTCGGGTTAATCACCTAAAGCTTTCGGTCCACACACGATCTCTCTTTTTCTTTCACTAGATTGCCTTGGAAGTTGGAATGTCAAGGGTTGAGATTGTTAACTATATATAAGATGCTAGTCTTACATAGCATTTACATGCTGCAAAGAGCAAAGCAGCGACGCAAACGCGTGGGATTAAAGAATATTCTTGCATGCTTCCACAATGTTGAAAAGTCAAGAGTTGAAAAGTAAAAGAGTAGAATAATACGATGATGCAACCCGTATTCAACATGAGTTCATTGAACCAAGAAGATCAGCATGCATTTAAGATCGACGAGACTTTCATGGAAAAGTCCAAGAAATTTCGCTCGATTAGAAACTTGGAAAAGTTGATAAGGCCTCATCTTTGACACTGCTGATGTTGTCTTGAATTCCAAGAAATTTCCATCGAATCGGAAAAGTTGACAAGGCCTCCTCTTTGACTTTGCTGATGTTGTCTTCAATTCCAAGAAATTTCCATTGATTAGAGACTTGAGAAAGTTGATCGGGAAGTCTAGGAAGGTTTGGTGCTTGCAGGCTATACGTTTGTAGATATATTTCCTAGATTTGGACCTATCTACAACAGATTTCATGGGAAATAGTCCAAATTTGATTTAACTAGAAAATATCATGATATCCCTAATATTTAGGGGATAATCACTAAAAATTTCTTAGTTTCAAAATTGATAAGATCTTTAGGGTGGAATTCTTCTCTTATTGGGATTAGGGAAGTGGGGATATGATGATCTATTTATTCAGCATTTTATCGTGTATCTAAAGACGCTCAAGAAAGAAGAAATCATCTCTCTCCCGTGGACGTAGGTGGATTTTTGCCGAACCACGTAAATATATGTTTTCTTGATTATTCTTGTTTCTCAATTTTTCATCTCATCTAGTTAGGGTGCTCTGCCGCACAACAATTGGTATTGAAGCAATCCAAGTTCTCCATTCTTGTATTGTGACTTTTTACTAGATGGCTGGAAAGGTTTGACCATTCGATTTGATATCGAATGATTCACCGGGAAGAATAATTTTACACTATGACGGAGAAGAATGAAGGATCTATTAGTTCAACTGAGTTTATCAAAGGTTCTTCTGGGAAGATTGAACAAGTCGAACACCATCACCGACGATGACTGGGCCAACATGGAGGAGAGGGCGTGCAACGCGATCCGATTGAGCCTTTTAGACAAGGCTTTTCAATACGTGGTGGAAATCAAATCCGCTCCGGAGGTTTGGCTCAAACTCGAAAGCATCTACATTACGACAAGCTCTATCACAATGTTGATTCGGCCCTTCATCGTGGCCAGATGAAGTGGGCCATCTTCATCATGGACAAGGCATGCAAGGGGGTCCGATTGTAACAATTCCCTCGCTATTTCTGTGTATCCATTCGCAAATGCCAAGTGAAGAGGTGTACATCCCTGCAAAAGTAAAGTGCTTAGTTATGGAGCATTCTAATATATATATCCCCCAGCTCGGAGACCATATAGCCCTTAGGATTTGGGGTACTATATAAAGGATAAGAAATAACATAGAGTGATTTCGATATATATATATATATAGATAGATAGAAAATTATTAAGAGATTTGTGATTTAAATATAAATGTCTACATTTGTTTGGATTGGTTAATATGTGGAAAAATTCTATAGGTTCTATATCTCTAATATAATCGTAAAAATCTGCTAGTTGTGTGAAATTATCTAATATGAAGTATAATAATTCATGAGTGATAATGATAATAAATAAGAAACAAATTAGGTGAAGAAATGAAATATAGATGAAGACTAAACTAATTATGATTTCAGTCATAAAATAATATGAAACATAGTTGAAAGTAATTAGAATAACAATGTGATCTCATGCAGGGGAGGTAGTCCGCACTCGAGTAGAGATTCCACTTACATGCATGAACAGTAATTAAAATAATAATGTGATCTTACACGGGGTGGTAGTTCACACTCAAACAGAGATCCCATTTATATGCGTGATAAAGAAAAATGTGACCTTTTGCAAGGGCGATAGTCCATGCGCGAATAGAGACCCTACTTGAAACAAAAGTAAAAGGAGGCTAATAATATAAAGTGATATTGCCAACCAAAACTTGGTTGATATTATTCCAAACGAAGATGAGGACTGAAAGAGAGAATTCAAGCTCGAGCTTGTCAATCTAAATGAAGATGAGGATCAAAAGAGGGAATTCGAGCTCGAGATTGGGAATTTAATTATATACAACTTGATGTTCGGAATCAGTATAAATAGTAATAGGAATGACAACGATAACACGTGCATGCACAAAATCATATCCCAATCATCGAATATGATGGTGGGGTTCGCTTTGAGTGCATGTAGCCGACTGCCGTAATGATTGTTCCTTAATTGGACAGCAATAATGTAGCAAGACGTGATCAAGGGAGCTAGAGATTAGAAGAGGATAATTTTGGTATTCCTTTCTTGTTAGGGATTAGACAATTATACAGGTGTTCGGATATGGATTAAAGCACAATTATCGTCCGTCCCCACCCCCAAACACCTATAAATTACAATTAGGTAGGTTTACCGGCTATTTTGCTCTAGAAGAATTGACCCGTGAATTCGTGCTCCCCATGATAAATGTGATTTTGCTCTTGATTTTAATTAATTGCTCTAGGAATTTGTTAGACGTCCTCCTCCTGTTAGATCAAATCTGCGTTGGATATGGCAAGACTGCGATTGATTGATTTTAATTATATCTCAATTTGAGCGTTTGCAAACGCAATTCACTTGGATAAAAATTTTATTATTTGATCATGGGATTGCATGAAGGATTACAAAATATGAAATAATAAAATAAATAATAAGAAAAGGTAAAGCCTCTGTTACCTGCATGAAGTATACAAATTTCTTCTTTGAAATTCTTGCTGAAAGTTGTTATCCTTGTGGGGCCCAGCACACACAAGTTTCGTTCCTTTCAGCCAATGAGAGAAGAGGAAAGAAGCTGCACGTGAAATTGAAAGTGATGGTGGGCCCAAGTCAATTGTTTGACCTTTGGGCACAGGTTTTCTTCCCAGTGAAGCAATTTAAAAGGAAACCCTACGAAGCCACAATGACGATCAACGAAGCCGCAAGTCCTCTGCGAGAAGCTTGAAGAGATACGTGATTTCGTACGTAAGCGAACCAAGCATACGTAGAGCGTTGTAATTTGAGCTTAAACGCGTGATAATTATATATCGCGAGTTTATATCCAAGTGAGTTATTTATTTATAAATACTTTAGATTTTGAGTTAAATCTAGGTGCGGGAACTTGAGTATTTTGAGCGATTGTAAATTCTAATACTCCGATTATAGTGGATTATTTGCTGCTGGCTCTCGTAAATATAGGTACCGATATTTGGGGAATGTCTTTAGCCAAATGCAAATATCTTTAGGATAAAGGGGTTTTCGGGAATACTTGGCCGTTTCGCAAATTACGCATTGAAAAGTTATTTGTGCGAAAATACCGTTTGGCAAAATTTATTCCAAATGGGCTTTGCTTTTAATTTTCTTTTTTAAAAAATCTGAAAATCAAATCCAGCGGCCGGCGATGCCTGATCTAGCCGTCCAACCACCTGAGGTCGTGACCTCAAGCGACGCCGTCGCCGCGACCATAGGTGCCTGGAGGTGCAGAGGCCAAATCTGGCCGTCCGGCAGCCAGATCTGGCCTCCGGACCACCAAATCTGGCAGCCTGAGGTCGCGCAAACCCAGGCGGCGCGCGGTGCGACCTCAGGCGACATTGTCACCACCTGGAGGCGTGACCTCAAGCGCCTGAGGTCGTAGAGGCTAGATCTGGCCGCCGGACGGCCAAATCTGGCCTCCGGACTGCTAGATCTAGCGGCTTGAGGTCGCACGAACCCAAGCGGTGCGCGGCGCGACCTCAGGCACCTGAGGTCGTAGAGGCCAGATCTAGCAGCCTGAGGTCCGCGCGACCTTAGGCGACGCGGACCTAAGCAGCGTCGCCTGGTTCGCTTGGAACCAGTCGACGCCACCTGAGGTTCGCGCCACCTGGGTCACGCGTTGCGGCAACCCCAGACGGTGGTCATCGGCGACGCGCAACCCTTAGGCGGCAGTGGCAGTGACTGCCGGAGAAGCTCAGTGGCCAGAAAGAAGAAGAAGAAGACGACGGGAAAGAAAAATGATGAACAGTAGGCGTGGCATTTCCCAAATGCTGAATGCCCAATGTTGCCCCTCCCTAGCATTGGGCATTGAGCATTCCAAATGCTCATACTTGGCAAATGAGCTTTCAAAAAATTTGTCAAACACTAAAATTTTCTCCCAAGGGGCTTTGAGAATGCCCAACCAAACACCCCCAAAAGAGGAAATAATAGAATTAAAAAAAAAAGGGTAAAGCCTATGTTACATGCATGAAGTATATGAATTTCTTCTTTGGAATTTTTGCTGAAAGTTGTTATCCTTATGGGACCCAGCACACACAAGTTTCGTTGTGACATCCGAAATTTCGAAAGAAGAAATTATCTGATGAAAAATCAAAGATGGGAAGAAAAAGAAAGGTGACAACAATACTATTATTATTTTTCTTCTCTCTCTCTCCTCTTTCTCTTCTCCTTCACGCTTCCTCCTCCTTAGGCCGAAAGTCCTCTTCCTCCATTTTCTTTTCTCTTTCTTCTCTCTCTCCCTCTCACGTTTTCTTTCCCCCTCCTTCGGACGCAATTTCCTCCCCCTCTCCTTTCTTCTCTCTTTCTTCTTTTTCTCCCTCTCTCTCCCACTTTTCCACCCCCTAACTCAAGCCAACCCCTCTGCAGCAATTTCCCCTCAACTTCCTCCCATTTCTTTATTGTTTCTCTCTCCTCTTTCCTCATTCCTCCTCTCAACAACCCCCACTCCCACGTCCCCCTTCTTCTTCTCTTTTCTCTTTAGTTTATTTTCTATTTTGCTCTCAAAACAGCACCGTGTGCTGCTGTCCTGTCCCAAACCAGCCACCATCTTGCGCCATGGCCATGGGCCATCACTGTCCGCAAACCACCATCCATCACCGAAGAGCCGCACCACCCATCCACGAGCCGTCCGCCTGCCGCTCTTGCCAAATCGGAAACCACCTCCACCGAGACCCATGTTTGCCGAGCGCCTTCGTGAAATTTTGGACGTAATCGTGAGTAGCCATCGCCACCACCGTCGCGCTCATGTCGTCGGAATTGTTGTCGGATGAGTTTAACTCATAATCCTTTGATTAGTGCATAAACTTACTTAGGAGGTTAGTTAGGCTTAAGAATAATTTAGATTAACTCAAGTAGTGACTAAGGATAGTCTAGAGTGGATTAGTATTAGTATAATGAGTGAGATTAGCACTATAGAGGATGGGTTGGTCGAAAACAATGACTGTTTTGCAGAACTGGTTCCTGGATGCTTGTCGTTTGTAATTTTTGTAAATCAAAATTGGTCATGAATTTGAGGTTTATGTCTTCTAGAGAAATGTTTTATACATCCTTAGATACAACATATATTTTTCTCAAGAATTTTGGGAACCCAGAATCAGGATATATCAGCGTCATCATCATCGAACAGAACTTTAGCTTTCGCTGGAATTAGTGACCTGTAAGGATTCTAGGGGTATTTACTGACCCTTAAGGTTCGAATTTCCAAATTTTTCCTTCACAAAAGTTGTTTGTTACATCTTCTAATTTAACATACTCAAATTTCAGATCAAACGAACATGTTTAAGATCTCAAACCAAACTGATTTCGGAAAAACTGACTTTCTGAGAACAAACCTAATTTTGGCGCTGGATTGAGTGATTTACTGGGCCAAATCTAGAAAGAATTGGGTTTAGGTGTCTAATGAAAAATTTTCTTTTACGTGTCCTCTAAAACATATTCAAACTTGGGAATTTTCCGAGCTCGATTAGTTAGGTTTCTGGATTTAAATTTGGAGAAGCGCGAAGGCCTAGTTTCTGCCAATTAAGACCGATTTTGGTTTAATGATGGTTCTTGATGCTTTGCTTTCTTTAATTAGTGTTCCTAATGACTTGTGGATTTAATTTATTAGTTATTGAATTCTGGAAATTCACTATTCATGACGCACAATTCACGAGTATTGTACACGCAACACTATTCACGAGTTACTATTCACGCGACATTGTTCACGAGTTACTGTTTACGCGCACTGTTCACCCAAGAATGAAAGGTGGTCTAATTTCATGTGTATTGATTTTATGAAGCGAATGGATGTGTAAAGGCATAGGTGTTCACATGAATTGGGTGATGTTTTGTGCAATTGTATGGTGATTGGAAACTGTTGGTATTTAATTAGAAAATTATGGGTGTTAGGTTTCGACGCCAAAAGTGTTTTTAAATACTATACCAAACTGTAGGATTTTAAAAAAGATGACACAAATTTTCTGGTTCGATCTGACCGTGTCCCTACACACGATTATTTTACCATGCATTTTTAATATGAAGAAAATAGGTCGGGATCACTATTTTAATTGAGGTATTTGAGTGTAATGCACGGTATCCTGTGCCGAAATTGAATGAATGCATGAATGATATGAGATGCCTTCACAAGCCTTTGGAACCGGACGATGCTCCTTCGGAAATGCCCCGAGTCAACGGATGCCGGTCATAGTAGATGCTGGGTCAATGCTCGTTTGGGAATGCCCCACGTCAACAGATGTCAGTTGTAGTGGAGGCTGGGCCGATGCTCTTATATGGAATGCCGTCTAGATGTAAACGTTGCCGTACTTGATGGTACGAGACGATACTCGGTTATGCCGAAAGACTATTATCTGTTGCATTGACTGGGATCCATGTGATTGATCGATGTGTGCTGTGTGGCGCACTAATATGTAAGAACACATGAGAATCATGGCATCTTTAGTCCTAGTCATGCATGAGTTGAGCACACTATTTATGGCATGCACACATGAATCGATAACGCGTTTCACATATGCTTTCGCTATACTGAGAACAAAGCCTTGAGGGGTAGCCCGATTGGGATGGCAATTTGTCCGCACCAGTGCGGAGCCCAAAGAGGACAATACTGGGGTGGGATGAGGGATGGCAATGCGTCCGCACCTCTACCCCAAACAATGCGTTCATGTGGCAATGGCCAGGTGAGATCGTTTGTAACGCGATTCGTATATGATTGATGAACTGCATCATCTAATGGCTATGTGCATTGTGTGTATCGTGCTAAGTTATGATGTGCAGGATATGACATACTAGGTAAGGATGTATGCGAATCGACTATTAATTGTTGATTGTTAATCTCATGTTTGTTGTGGGATGGTTCTGAAGAGATACCCCGAGTTGAGTTGGTGTACTAATCGAGGGACTAGGGGAAGAACTCGCTGAAATTTACTTCTCACTGGTTATTGAATAACCATTTTCAGGTCTCCAGTGTGAAGAACCCGGAGCTTGAAGCAGAAGGATCAAGAGTATAGGTGGCTCAATAGTCCTTTATGAGATAGACCTTCTATATAAGCTTGAGGTGTTTATGAAAGTGCATTTGATTTGAAACTGGTTGTCCTACTTTTCTATCCCATGTTTGTTGTTGTCAGGGGATTAGTTAATTCGCTTTCGCATGTGCAATAAAATGAAAGAGGTTGGCGACGAATCCTGGGAACGTCGCAAAATTCTATTGACCACCGAGGGATGTGCGTGCGCTCGAAGTTCGGGGCGTGACATTCGTTCCTGTTATCTGATGAGAGAAGAAGAAAGAAGCTGCACGTGAAATTGAAAGTGATGGTGGGCCCAAGTCAATTGTTTGACCTTTAGGCACACGTTTTCTTCCCAGCGAAGCAGTTTAAAAGGAAACCCTACGAAGCTGCACAACAACGATCAACGAAGCCGCAAGTCCTCCGCGAGAAGCTTGAAGAGATAGACGATTATGTACGTAAGTGAACCGGGCGTACGTAAAGCATTGTATTTTGAGCTTAAACGTGCGGTAATTGAATACCGTGAGTTTATATCCAAGTGAGTTGTTTATTTATAAACACTTTGGGTTTTTGGTTAAATCTAGGTATGGGAAATACTTGAGTGTTTTGAGCGATTGTAAACGCTAATAATCCGATTATAGTAGATTATTTGCTGCTGGCTTTCTTCGTAGACGTAGGTACCAATAGTCGGACCAAACCACGTAAATTTTTTGTGTCCTTATTTTTCTAGTTTATTTCTCTAGCGATTTTGCGTTGACGTAAATTGCAAGATCCTGTCGTTTCTGCGTATAATATCCCAACAATTAGTATCAGAGCTTGGAGTTGGATTTCTTGATTGTGATTTGGAGCTTTTGCTTGTCTGATGCGTGGCTCTGAGATGGTGTTAAATTACGTCGAGTTTGAGCGTTTGCAAAATGCAATTCACTTAGAAAAATTTTATTATTTGATCATGGGATTGCATGAAGGATTACAAAAGAAGAAATAATAGAATAAAAAAAAAAAAAAAGAAGGTAAAGCCTCTATTACCTGCATGAAGTATACGAATTTCTTCTTCGAAATTCTTGCTGAAAGTTGTTATCCTCATGGGGCCCAGCGCACACAAGTTTCGTTCCTTTTAGCCGATGAGAGAAGAGGAAAGAAGCTGCACATGAAATTGAAAGTGATGGTGGGCCTAGGTCAATTGTTTGACCTTTGGGCACACGTTTTCTTCCCAGCGAAGCGGTTTAAAAGGAAACCTTATGAAGCCGCACAACGATGATCAATGAAGCCGCAAGTCCTCTGCGAGAAGCTTGAAGAGATACACGATTTCATACGTAAGCAAACCAAGCGTACGTAGAGCATTGTATTTTGAGCTTGAACGCGCTGTAATTGTGTATTGTGAGTTCATATCCAAGTGAGTTGTTTATTTATAAACACTTTTGGTTTTTGGTTAAATTTAGGTATGGAAAATACTTGAGTGTTTTGAAAGATTGTAAACTCTGATACTCCAATTATAGTGGATTATTTGCTGCCGGCTCTCTCCGTGGACGTAGGTACCAATACTCGGACCGAATCACGTTAATTTTTTGTCCTTATTTTTCTAGTTTATTTCTCTGGCGATTTCGCGTTGACATAAATTGCAAGATCTTGTCATTTTCGCGTATAATATCCCAACAATTAGTATTAGAGCTTGGAGTTGGATTTCTTGATTATGATTTGGAGCTTTTGCTTGTCTGATTATTATCCGGAAATTCTGTTATTACAATTATATCTAAAAGGAAATCTGAAATTGAAAAGTTTAATGGGAGCAACAACTTTGTGTTATGGAGCATTAAGATGCGGGCATTATTGACAATACAAGGTTTGGCCAAGGCACTGGATGGTGAAAATGAGTTACCTATTATTATGAAAGCCTTTGAGAGGGTAGAGCTAATGGAAAAAGTAAAGAGCATAATCCTATTAAATTTGATGGATGAGGTCTTAATAGAGGTTGATGAGGAGAAGGATGTCGCAGCATTATGAGCAAAACTTCAAGTACTTTATGTGAAGAAATGTTTGAACAATCGCTTGTACATGTTGAAGAAAATATTTCAATTTAGATATACCGAAGGTATGTCTATCAGAACCCACCTAGATGAATTTAATAAACTCATGTTAGATTTGAAGAATGTCGGTAAGATACTGGATGATGAAGAACAGGGCATGATGTTATTAGCCTCTTTACCAGAGTCATGAGAGCACTTTATTGATTCATTGTTGCAGGGGCATACTACAATTACCTCAGAAGAGGTAAAGTTAGCCTTATTCTCTAAAAAGTGACAAAAAAAAGTTGCGTGATGACAGTCAGGTGCAAGGAGTAGTGCAAGCACTGACGATTCGAGATAGAAAACAACATCGAGGACCTGGTAGCAGCAAAGGTAAAAGCATATCAAAATCACGCCATAGAAAGTCCAAGAGACGCGTGAAGTGTTTTGAGTGTCACGAAGAGGGGCACATCAAGAAAAATTGTCCAAAATGGAGCAATAAAGCTGATAGGTAGAATGCCAGCAAACGTTGCTGAGGGGAACACTAGTGATGCATAAGGTGTTTTATGTGTGATTGTTATTGGGTGCTAGATTCAGGGCGTTCTTATCACATGACACCTCATAAGAACTAATTTACTATTTATCAGGCTGCAGATGGTGGTAGAGTTCTTTTGTGGAATAATGCAGTCTGTAAGGCTATGAGGATAGGGACAATTCGGATTCGGATGCACGATGGGGTGGTGTGCACATTGACTGATGTGAGGCATGTACTGGAACTCAACTCTAGGGACACTCGATGACATCGGTTGTAGGTACACCGCTGAAGGTAGAGTACTAAAGTTCTTTCAAGATGCCATGACAGTGATGAAGGGGAAGAAGGTGAACACTCTCTATCATCTACAAGGAGAGACCGTGACCGAAACCGCTGCAGTTTCATTGGGTGAGTTAAACTCTAACTTGACTCAGTTATAGCATATGCATTTAGGGCATATGAGTGAGGTAGGTATGACGATGCTAAGTGAAATGGGATTCTTGAAGGGTCAGAAAACAGGGAAGCTGACTTATGTGAGCACTGTATCTATGGGAAGCAGCACCAAGTTAAGTTTACAACAGCTATTCATTCGACCAAACGACCAGTTGAATATATTCATTCAGACATCTTGGCCCATTTTCGATTTCTTCGAAAGGAGGTGTCCGATATATGCTGACATTTATCGACGATTATTCAAGGAAGGTATAGGTTTACTTTCTTAAGCACAAATATGATGTGTTTGAATGGTTCAAGAAATTTAAGGCATTGATTGAGAAGTAGCCAAATAAACAAATTAAGTGCTTGAGAACTGATAATGGCATGGAGTTCTGTGGTAAAGATTTTACCGAGTTCTGCGAGAAATAAGGTATTGTGAGACACTGCATAGTATTTGGGACACCACAGTAGAATAGCGTGGCAGAACGGAAGAACAGAACTTTACTTGAGCGAGCTCGATGCATGTTTACGCATGCAGAACTTGGCAAGGAATTTTGGGCTAAAGCAGTAAACATGGCATGTTACTTGGTTAATCGATCTCCATCATTTGCTATCGAGTAGAAGACTCCTAAGGAAATATGGTTGGGGAAACTTGTTGATTACTCTGGATTACATATATTTTGATGTCCTGCATATGCTCATGCGAGTGATAGTAAGCTTGAGCCGAGAGCGAAGAAATGCATATTTTTGGGTTATGCACATGGGGTGAAAGGCTACCGGCTGTGGTGCAACAATCCCAGATCACCTGATTTTCTAATCGGCAAATATGTGATCTTCGACGAGACTACAATACTTTAACAGATGAGTTTTGTGATACAACCAGCAGAGAAGACAGATTATGTTGTTACTTGTGAGGTGGAGCTTCAAGTGGAGACTCCAGAGACCTTGAATGTAATTGAAGTTGAGATTGCAGATGAGTCGCAATTCCTAAAGATGGTAATAGTGAACAACCAGTAAAGCCGCAACACACTATAGCCGCAGATAGACAGAGAAGGCAAATTAAATCACCGGTACGTTATAACTATACAGATATTACTTATGCATTGACTATAGGTGATGAGGTGGAGACAGATGAGCCTTCGTTTTACTCTAAGACGATGGCTAGTTCGGAGTCGTCACGGTGGCTAGGGGCTATGAGTGAAGAGATGGAATCACTCTATCGAAATCAGACATGGGAGCTAGTCAAAGTACCCAAGAACCAAAAGATTGTTGAAAGTAAATGAGTCTTTAAACTAAAAGAGGGCATTTCTGGTGTCAAGGCAGTGAGGTGTAAGGTGAAACTTGTGACAAAGGGATATACACAGCTTGAGGGCATTGACTACAAAGCGGTATTCTCTCATGTGGTAATACATATTTTTATTTGTGTTTTACTCACCTTAGTTGCTTCACATGCTCTCGAGTTAGAGTAACTAGATGTGAAAACTGCATTTCTTCACGGTGAGTTGGAGGAGCAGATTTACATGAAATAACCAAAGAGATTTGCTATTTCCGGTAAGAAAGATCATGTTTGCTTGTTAAAGAAATCTTTGTATGGGCTAAAACAATCTCCTAGATAGTGGTATGAATGTTTGGATGCTTTCATGGTTAGTCAAAACTATTCAAAAAGTCATATAGATGGCTGTGTTTACTTTTGGAGATTGGATAATGGTTTTTTGATTTATCTACTTTTACATGTTGATTATATGCTGATAGCAGCTAAGAATATGTCTGATATCGATGTGCTAAAGAGGCGGTTAAATGCTGAATTTGAGATGAAAGATTTAGGTATTGTAAAAAAAATATTGGGTGTGGAGATTTTGCATGACAGGCTGCAGGAATTTTACGTCTATCTCAAAAAAAAAATATATTGAAAAGATTGTGACACGTTTTAATATGCAGTCGGCAAAATCTGTAAGTACACCTTTAGCGAAACATTTTAAACTTTAAGATAAATTATCATCACAGACTGAGGAGGAGAAGGAGCATATGTCTCGTGTTCCTTATTCTAGTGCCGTAGACAGTATTATGTATGCTATGGTGTGCACTAGGCCTAATATTTCACAAAATGTGAGCATGGTTAGTCGCTACATGAAGCATCCTGGTAAAGCTCATTGGGAAGCTATGAAGTGGATCCTTAGATATCTGAAGGGGACAACAGACGTGGGTATAGTGTACCGAAGGGATAGCAATGGCAATGAGACCACTAGTTTTGTGGATTCAAATCACTCCAGTGACTTGGATGATTGCAGGTCTTTTGCAGGATACGTGTTTACGCTAGTAGGTGGTACAGTTAGTTAGAAAGCATCCTTACAGGATCACATTGCCTTGTCTTTGACTGAAGCAGAGTACATGGCACTAACCTTTGTAGCGAAAGAGACGATATGGTTATAAAGTTTGCTTTTGGACTTTGGGTTAGAACATATAAGTGTGGGTATAAGCTGTGATAACTAAGGTGCGATATATTTGGCGTATAATCCAGTTTATCACGAGTGAATGAAGCATTTCAACATCAGGTACCACTTCATCCGAGATGTCTTAGCTAAAGGTAATGTTATTGTCAAAAATATTGCTACAGCAGATAACCCAGCAAACATGATTACTAAGTATGTTCATTTGGCGAAGCTCAAGCTCTGTTTGAGCTCTATTGGCGTATGTGGAGAGTGAGCGCCCGTCGGGGCGTTGGGAGAGCAGCATATGATGAGCACTATAACTTGTCTTCAAACATCGAGCCAAAATGGAGAATTATTAAATTATGTCTTAAGTTTGAACGTTTGCAAAATGCAATTCACTTGGATAAAATTTTTATTATTTAATCATGAGATTGCATGAAGGATTACAAAAGAGGAAATGATAGAATAAATAAATAAATAAAGGTAAAGCCTCTGTTACCTGCATCAAGTATACGAATTTCTTCTTCAGAATTCTTGTTGAAAGTTGTTATCTTTGTGGGGCCTAGCACACACAAGTTTCGTTCCTTTTAGCCATTGAGAGAAGAGGAAAGAAGCTGCACATGAAATTGAAAGTGATGGTGGGCCCAAGTCAATTGTTTGACCTTTGGACACATGTTTTCTTCCCAACGAAGCAGTTTAAAAGGAAATTCTACGAAGCCGCACAACGACGATCAACAAAGCCGCAAGTCCTCCGCGAGAAGCTTGAAGAGATACGCGATTTTGTACATACGCAAACCAGGCGTACATAGAGCGTTGTATTTTTAGCTTGAACGCGTGGTAATTGTGTACCGTGAGTTTATATTCAAATGAGTTGTTTATTTATAAACATTTTGGGTTTGGGGTTAAATCTAAGTATGAAAACACTTAAGCATTTTGAGCGATTGTAAACTCTTATACTTTAATTATAGTGAATTATTTGCTGCTGGCTTTCTCCGTGAATGTAGATATCGATATTCAGACCAAACTACGTAAATATCTAATGTCCTTATTTTTCTCGTTTATTTCTCTGGTGATTTTACGTTGACATAAATTGCAAAACCCTATCGTTTCCGCATATAATATCCCAACAGATGGCACCAAGCTCTCTCTCTAACCGAAAAGGATTAAAGTCAAGGATTCAAGTGTATTTCATTCTGTTTTCAATCATATAAGACATAGTATAATAGCACGGCAAGATTATATATTTTTCTACGATTCGAATCGATAGATAAGATAAAAACAAAATTGCAATTGAGTGCTATCATACCATGCACGATATATCACCCTAAATTGTTGCAAACTTAGCACCGCATAAAATCCGAAAAAAAATTGCAATTACGCCCTTCTAAGCCCAAAGTGGAAACGGGGTTGGCGAGAGATTTGATGTTTCCTGCCCACCTTTTTCCACATTCGGTCTTCTCTGTTTTTGCTAATCTTCGTGCTTTTCGGTGGACAGAATTCTCCACAAAAGGGACAACAGTTGCCGCACTGGAAGATTAATTATTTCCACCGTACAGGCGCTCGATCGCGATTCGCCTAAGCACGTTCGTGAAAAATGGCATGGCATGTGACCAAGGATTTGTTCGCGATTTTCTAAATTACGTCCTTTTCTCGAACTCGTCCTCTTTCCTTCTTCTTTTTTCCCCTGCTTTGCTTCTTTTCGTAGCTTTTCTTGAATACCCTTTTCACCTGCCGACTAATTGAAACGGAAAAAGGAAACATAAATTAATCAAATTATTGAAACTGGAGATTAAAGATCGTTTCCTTTTTTCTTTTTTCTTTTTTGGGTACTGATCAAGCCAAATTGAGTATTATTGGGAACACATCCGATTCTCACCCCTCCCCCTATAACGGTCCTTTAAAAAAAAAAAAAAAAAGCATTCTCCTTGGTTCTAATATTGTAAAGGTGAAAATATTATTTAGGCCTTCTGCAAGGATGAGTCGGTCTTCTTGCAGCAACTGAGCTAACGACTTGACACAACCGCCGAGCAATGCTTCATAGAGCCTCCTTTCTCAGTGTCTTCTTTCAAATGGTAAGGAAGCTTATGTGATGGCAGGGACTTCGCTAAGGAAAAAGCTTTCAATGCTACCTAATATACCTTCTTGTTCCAAATGTTTTTACGAATACGTTTTTTTGATATAGAAGTACTTTTTTTTTTTTGAACTGCCATTAAAAATTTGAAAAAAATTATTCATTTCTCTAGTTGAATGTGAAAGACATCTATTGGTCAAACAATTCCATTTTTTTTTATATCTCTGTCCATTTTTGTCGTGCTATATTTATACATGTAACAAAATACATCGAAAAGTTCAAAAAAAAAAAAAAAACAATCCTTACCTAACAAATTCCAAATTATGGAAATTACCTTAGTTTTTTATTAGTTGGTCAAACTCAAAAGAAAAGAAGGAGTACACATTTTTTTTTATTTTAAAATTTGAATTAAACTAGTAGTTAATGATTTGTATGAGAGCCATTATAAAAAGTTTGTACCTGCATCCATACGGGTAGTCCGTGATGTGGGCATCTCCTAAGAAATTCTTTGAATCTTTCCCATGCTTCATATAATGATTCATTATCCAATTGCATAAAATTAGTAATATCGTTACGCATCTTCGCAGACTTTGTAGGTGAAAAGAACTTATCAAGAAATTTTTGAGCCATATCATTCCAAGTAGTAATTGATCTTGCAGAAAGAGAAGAAAGCCAACTCTTAGCTTTGTCTCTAAGAGAGAATGGAATGGACCGACAAGAAGTAGTACAGGAATATTCACTTGTTGTCCATCGACTATACCTTTCGGCCTAGTCTTAGGCCCTAACTCACCCTCCGTGGACGAACCTTGTGGAGGAACTCTTAGGTTTTCGGGGCATTGGATTCTCACCAATGTTTACGTTACTCAAGCCGACATTCTCGCTTCCGCTTCGTCCACCCCTGCTCTCGCGGGTGATGTGGATCATCCAAGGCACATTAGCATGGCGTAGTTCTCCTGTTCGAACTGGGTTTGAAACCAAACCTCTCCTCAAGAGGATAGATGGGGCTTTATATTTTTATTTCTTATTCTATTATATTCTAATTTTCTTTTGTTAGGGCTACGATGTAGCCTAACCATGATGATGTGAATTTCATAATTTTTATGTTTTACAATTGATTTCATTTATGTGAGTTATATATTATTGTGCTTAATACTTTTGAGTGACTGGCCACCACTTAAATGATCGATGTGCATATTTGAGACGAGAAGCGATAATATGTAATTGCTCATTATAATATATAACCATGAATTAACCGTGAATAGAGATATACTGCGTTATTTGTGTAGCTTTCGATGATAAGGTGAATTTTGTAACTCAGGAATATTCATAGTTTTTAATGCACTTATATTTATTTTTATTCACATAGAAATATAGTGGATTAATAAACTGAGTAGATTTACTATACCTAGAGATACGATAGTAAATAGATTAGGAAATTCCGCTATCACATGTTTGATATCGATCTTGTACCCACAACAATTTGAAATTCATATCTAGTGGTTATAGTGAAATCGAATGCTCTAACATATTTATCTGATTGATTTACTACATTTAGTCTTCAAATTTTGTTTTTAATTTATTCTAAATTATATTTTGATCTGTTAGATAAATTTTAAGAATTAATCTATTTTAGTATTTAATTAGTTTATTAATTATCGATCTCCGTGGGACGATACTCTTTCTCATCATTATATTACTTGTTCAACACGTTCACTTGCGTTTAGAATTTTATGAACATTTTTTATAGTTGGCCATTTGTTTATTTAGTCAAAAGCCCATAACCAAATTATTTATCTACTAATTTTACTAATTTAGATCTATATATATATATACTTTCTAAGGTGGGAAGGTTATGATTAAGCGTGGGAGTGTGTTAATATTTATCCAGGCATGCACACAACTAGGGGTGTGCAAAATGCCCAAGAACCGCTGGACCGCCCGGAACCGGACCGGAACCGCCCGGAACCGGCGGTTCTTGAGGGAACCGGTCCGGTTCCCGGTTCCAATTTATGGGAACCAGTGGGTACCGGTCTAATTCCCGGTTCCATGGGCGGATCCGCCCGCCCGCCCACCCAGACCGGACCGGAACCTTTTTAATATTAAAAAAAAATTACTAAAAGAAACCCTAGATCTCACTCACTCCCTTCGTCTTTGGCTCCTAATCCTATCACCATTTCCCTACGTTTATTTCTCCCGCCATCCGCATCTCCATGTACTTAAATTTGGTTTTTCTTTCTTTGGCTTGCTTTGATGTCACGTGGTCATTTTATGTTAAAAACCAAAATTATTTCACGTCAAGATCGGTTCTATGGATCCACCCGAAACCGGACGACCAACGGTCCGGTTCCCGAGTAGATCCATGCAACAAACGGGTGGATCTCGGTTTAACTGGTCCTTAGCGGGTAGTTCTCGATTCTAGGTCGGGAACTGCCCGCCCGGACCATGCACACCCCTATGCACAACGCTCCAACTTTTCTATTATAATTTAGATAAAGCTTTGAAATTCAAATAAAGTGAAGTTGAAAGAACTAGGCAACTCCTAAACCATTGATGTCAAAAACAATGTACTTATCTGTTAAGCGGAACTAACAATGTAAACCTTCAGGAAATCGCCGCTACATCCTAAATGGGAATGCAAAGAGTTCCGCGATGCCACCAAACCTCAAATGGGGTTTCATGGTTATTGACGGAAAAAGATCGCTTCAAGTGCCATAAGTTGGCACAAAGGAACACTTAAGTGCCAAAAGTTATGAAAATGACACTTAAATGCCAAAATCAAAGAGAAATTGATCACTTAAGTGCTACTCTAGCCAAAACGTTAACGTTTCAATTTTCCGGCAAAACAAGTGCAAAACGACATCGTTTTGCATGCTTTGAAGTGGCCAAACAATGCAAAAATAACGTCGTTTTAATGCTGACGTGGTAAAAAATTTAATGTAAAAATTAATTAAATTTATTTAAAAAAATTAAAATAAAAATACAAATATTAAAAATATTTTAAAAAATGGAAAGGCAAGCGAGGGCGCTACCTCCCCACTACCGCCGGGAAGGGCCGATGATGGAGGGGGAGGGCTAGGGCACGGTGACCCTAGCCAATCGGTGGCGAGGGCCGCGACCCTCGCCCCGGATCGGGTGAGGGCTAGCGAGCCCTCGCCGCTAGTCTACCAAGGTCACCGGCCAACCCTCCCCCTCCGTCGTCGGCCCTTCCCGGTGACAACGGGGAGGCAACGGCAGCTGAGGTTGTGCCCTCGCCGCCTCCCTTTTAAAAAAAAAAAAAAAAAAAAAAAAAAAAAAAATCAATTTTTAAAATTTAAATTTTTTATTTTTTAAATGTTTTAAATAAATTTAGTTTTATATTGAATTTTTTTATCACGTCAATACTAAAACGACACTGTTTTGCACTCGCTTCGCCAGAAAATTGACACGTCAGCATTTTGGCTAGAGTGGCATTTAAGTAATCAATTTATCTCTAATTTTGGCACTTAAGTGTTCATTTGTGCCAACTTATGGCACTCTAGGGATTCGCGCGTCAATTATTGACTCATTTCTTTCTTGTCTCTTGTACTCCCGACCATCTTCAATAACTTAAACTCGCAAAAACGATGTCTACACTAATGGGAAATGATCCACTTCCTCTTTATTCGCACGGATTAATGGTTTGGATGGATCCGACATCGAATGGAGGAACCAATAAGATAAAAGGGGATCTCATGCTTACACCGATGTCAATATTGCGTGTACCATGTAAATAATCCTTTACAGGTTCAACTTTCAGGTCAATCGCGTGTCATGTGATTGTCCGACAAGTTTGGCTAAAGATTAGAAGGCACTAAGGGAATACAGAATTTCCATCTACATACTTTCATAGGCACAAAGAATGTTCACACCTTGATAGGGACTCTTACGGCTAAAACGCCATTGTGGAGATTTGGGTTCGCGTCTTACTCGGTCCTTAGTATCAATGGGATATTTGGGAGGTTTAAGGTTTACTTATCTCAAATGGGCTCTTCTCATAGAAAACGAGCGTTAGAATAATTAATAAAAAGGAAAATGTTAAAGAATGTAGTTAGGGTACTTGTTGGGCCTCATTAATTTTGCTATGGAAATATAAATTTGTATATTTGAAGTCAGTGACTTTTCCGAAATTTCGCGTTGCTCAATTTTCAGCATATGCTGATACGCTTTATTTTTTATGGTTAGTGGTTTTAACTGGTGTCTCTGAGGTATTTTATTAACAAAACCCTTATAACATGGAGATTATCCGAATTACTTGATCAAAATTAAAGAAGTATCGTATTAACTCTGAGAAAAAAAGATGTCAAATAATGAAATTTAACAAATATCCATACTCTTTAACATTTGCCTTTTTATTAATTCTTCCGACACTCGCTTTTCCTATGACAAAGACGCTCATCTTTGTTAAGTAAACCTTGAATACACAAAATGCCTTATTGATTTGATGGATCAGGCAAGATCCGAGCAAAATCGAATGAATGACTCGCATATTTGAAAATCTCCTTTCTTCCCATGTTGAATCAAGACTTACACACTTGTATTTTCGTGGGGCAAGTTCACCAAATGATTGCAAAATATTGTAGTTCCCATTTCAATTTATAGGAAGCTTAAAGGGGGCAAGTGCCTCCATTGGCCCCATGGTGAATCCGTCCATGCTGACAAGACAAATTCAAGATGATGTCAATTGGTGTATTTTCTCTGTAGATAATATGGTGTTGGTAGGTGAAACCCATGCTGGAGCTAACCAGAAACCTGAACTTCGAAGGAAAACTTTGTTAACCCTAGGGTCTAAGTCTAGGAATTATAGAAACTCAACGAAACCTCGAGAAAATTGGACATCATGGAGTACTGAGGACTGAATCCTTCCATCCACTTCGATCTAATTTGACAAAACTGGAGATCATGCCGACGACACCTTGAGAATGCTTCGAAGTTTCAAGAGGAGGCAAGATTCGAAATCAATTAATGCAGGTAAAGTAGGGACTGCCACCCAATGGGGGATAATATGAGAGGAGGTCATTTGAGATGTTTCAATCACGTCGAACGGAAGACCTTTGGGTGGATGCCTCGGCGAGGAGATATGAACAAGGAACGAAAACTATAGAGAGGAGGGGTATTGGCACGAACTATTTAGAGCTTGTAGAAGATCTAATAAAAGATCTAAGGTAGTGACCCGATAGGATTTCTATAACCGACAACAATAGCAGGACAGAAAGCTTCAAACTTTGAAGATGTCCAGTGGACTTGGGTCAGTCGAGCAACTATTCCGTCAGACAACTGGATAGCAAATACTCAGTCCGAGTTTTATATGATGCTGGTGTCGAAGGCAGACCACCTCGATGTAATAGTCCTGTATTTTCCATATGAATGAGAATCGAGAAGTTTTTATGGCAAAAGACAGAACAAAGGAATAAGGTCATGCTTTCATTAAGTTTCATTCTGTTTAACAATCGTTGAAGTCGGCTCTCTCTTTCATTTCATGCTAGTTCGATCGCTCGAAATAGTGTTTTGCATAGCCTAGCGAATCGAGTCTTGCGCGGATTTCAACAAAAATTATTATGTCTGGCGGTGAGATGTTACGAGGTAAGACCTTATAAAGAGTCGTGCTTTTAATCATCAAATGTGCATAAATTTGCACCGTTGAATTGACAGGGAATTCTCAAGTCATAGATAGTAGATACACTCTAACCTGCATGAGGTTGTCTCGTGCAACAGAGGCTTGAGATGGCAGCTTAGTTGATCCCTCTATAGCAGAAGCGTCTGGCAAGATAAATGTTTAATAGCAGCTAGGAAGGGAAGGAAATAGAAAACCTACACGATATTATAAAACAATCATATAACGATAGCAGGAAATCCCCTCCTGCATTACCAATTTACTTCTAGACACCCTAAATCTCAATTGAGGACCAAAGTCCAGAGTACTTCCATGCTGAGCAAAGATGGCCAAGCTGAGGACTGAGCTGTTCCTGAGCAGACCTGGCCAAACTGGCTGAAGCTCTCTTCATCTAACAGTCATGTTCAACATTGAATAGAGAAGAAATTGCGGCAACTATACCGTGTATTGTCCTGATTTTGTACAAATTACAGAGGGAGATGATGCACTTTTGCTCCGAGCGCCATATTAGTCTTCAATCTTTTACCATCCAAAGATTTCTCTAGCAGAATCCATTTTACCCTCTCATTAGGACCAGTACTCTGTTCTCAAACAGAACTAGAAGAAAACAGAGCACCTCAAAATCCATCATCAACCCGCTCATCAAAATCACAAATTTTACACATATTGAACATGCCGCCGCCATCGTAGAACAAAGACCACTCAATTTACTCAATTGTCACACAGACCGTCATACTTCCTCGTACTTGTCTTCATCATCTTCATCTGAATCCTTGTTCTCTTTCCTCTTCAAGTAACCCCACTTCCTCAGCACCCACACACATAGCCTCACCACATTCCCCATGAACACAATCCCCATCAGGCACAGCCAGCACACCACCGACACATCCGTCACATCCTTCAGCATCCCCCGCGTGTCAGCCGGCGACATGTTGCGCAGCGCTATGAAGTAGGTGATCGCCTGCCCCGTGATCGCCAGCCACATGATCACCATCTGCGTCCACATCCAGCGTCGCCGCTTTATTGGAAGCCCACTCAAGAGGAGCAGGATGATGCTTAGGGAGGACAGGAAGGCCAATGTGTTGAAGATCATGAACTGCCCATAGGCGATCCGCTGGATGTGGGCCATGATGGAGGTGCCTGCCATGTGCGGCTCCTTCACCGGGTTGCCAGAGGCATCGACCTTGTAGTCGTCCTGCCAGACACCTCCCGGTGGTGTGGTCGCAGCTTGGAACGCCACCGTCGCTAGCAGCGAAGCAACCACCATGAGTGAATTTCTCTTCTGGCTCAACCAATCGGCTTCCACTGGGGGCCTTTTTAGAGCACTCAGTTTCTTTGACAGGGGTTTCCTTAAACTTCTCCATTTCTTTGATGGGGCCTTCTTGGTGGAGAGTGATGGGGAGTTTTTAGGTGATCTTGAGGTGGTGATGGGGGAGGTAATTCTTGGTGCGTCAAGAATTGGATCATAGTGATATGGGACTGATTGGATGTCTCTGGAGAGTGAAGCTCCTGAGCTTTTAAGGGCTGTCTCAATTTCAAGGTCTCTCAAGCCTCTGGGACTCTGCTCAAGAATGTCTAGTGCTGTCAGGCCACTTGAGTTTGGCGTGTTCACTTCAAGTCCTGGGATTGTAAGCAAGAACTTTATCATCTGCACAGAGATTTTTGGGGACAAATTTTTTGTCAAAATGGAAGTAACTTCTGATGGCCATAAATGCAAAAATCTCAATTGAATTGATATACAGGAAGCTTTCATTTTTCCCATTTGACAGCCATCTGAATTCTGCGCTAAAAATGGTAACCTTTCTAAGACATAAAGATCTGTCTGAAGTGAATTTTACCGATGATACATGATGCTTATTCAACACAGCTCACGCTCAATCTCTAACATCAAGCTTACCATCAATTCAAATACGCTTGAAGATGTTTGTCATTGGAAAATTAGCTCGCAAAATACAGCAAAAGATTACCTTGCCTGGGAAAATGGATTGAATCTTTAAGAAATTTCTCTACCTAAACCTATCTTTGGATCAAGCAAAATTCCACTGGCCAGCGAGTTCAAGCCAAAAAATATTCACCTCAACTTGCTTCTTGGCCACGGCGATGTGCAGAGCCGTGTTCCCATCACCATCCCTACTGTTCACCAGCTCCTCCACAACCTCCCTCCCCGCCTCCTCCACCACCGCCCGCAGCGCCTCCACCCGGTTCCTCCCCGCGCACACGTGTAGCACCGTCTCGCCCTGGTCCGTCGCCGCCCGCGCCGCCGACCCGGGGGGCCCGTCCCTCACGATCCTCCGCGCCGCCTCGGCCCGGCCCTTCCCCGCCGCCGCGTGCAGCGGCGTCCTCCCGTCCCCGTTCCGCCGCGTCGCCATCTCCGGGTCGGCCGACAGCAGCATCCCGACGATCTCCGCGTGGCCCCTGGCGGCCGCGAGGTGGAGGGCCGAGTTGCCGTCCGGGTCCGTCTCGGAGGCGAGCTGCGGGGTCCGGGCCAGGAGGGCGCCCACGAACTCCGCGTGCCCGAGCATGGACGAGGCGAGGAGGGGGTTCCGGGACGTGCATGAGACGACGATCTTGTCGAGAAGGAGCGGGTCTTGATCCAGCAAACCCAGGAGGGTCGTCACGCTCCCGTTCATCGCCGCTTCCGAGAGCTGCTCCTCCATCTCTCTCTCTGCCTGCATGCTTGGATCAAGAATCGCCAAGAACCCTGCTCAGGCCACGGAGAACTTCTTTGGGAAGTCAACGAGGTGGAGAAAGAACGCAGCCGCCGGGCCAGGTATTCTGGAATCTGGATCGAGGATTGGCGGAAGCTTCTGCGGTCGTCATCGTTTGTGGAAAATCAACGAGGCCCATCATTGAAGACGGTGAAGAAATTGTTTATCGCTTGAGTCAAACGCTTCCTTCTCAGAAGCTTCCCACGCGGAGTTGACTTATTGACTTCCTGTTCCTGTTTCTGTTCCTGGGTTATTGATCTGTAATCTTAGCCGTTGGTTTTGTGCTACCCTGATCATCGAACTCATTATTTAATGGCTGCGATTGAAGAAATGCCGGCAAGCTAGTAGGAATGCTGACAGGCTACCAGTTTATTAGGACGAAAGAACGAAGAAATTCGACCAGATTCGTTGGGCCGTGGAGATCAAAATTTGGTCCGCCCTTATTTGCATCCGAATGTTTGGTGAAAATTTTCATCTTTATCACAATATGATAAATTTTTCATTTAATTTCTTTTAGTAATCTGAAGGCACGTGCGAAGACTCATCTGCCTAGACGCTAGTTAGGAAATACCCTTCAAGCCCATAAATCGTTTTTTTTTTTCCAGTCAGACAATAAACCGGTTAAGATGTGTCTAGAATGTACCGTACATAATTTGTGATATTTGAACAAGAGATTTTCAGTTTTGAAACCTAAAATCTCTCAATGTCCTATTTAACAGTGCCAACCCTAAAAGGGTTAATAAAGATTTTTGCACAATTTCTAAGAAACGTGATTAGAGGCTGTTGGCATAGGCAACCGGATCGAAGATCACCTAAGGTTAATGATATCCTAAGCACAGGTAATTTGCGTGAGTATGCCCTCCATCCGAAGCTAAACTTTCTTAAAATTTGACCTAATTGGAAATTAGATCTTTCTTAATAAAAATTCTTTCATAATCTAGGACTCAACCGCAAAGGCTTGGTTCATTTTCGCTATTACCAACAATAAAAGTAGAGAAGCTTATTATAACTATTACCATTCATGACCATCGATCAATTACCAAAGAATTAGTTTTGATGGAAGGTCTCCTAATAATCTATTCGAAAAGGAAAACATTGTGGAGTAGTTGAGTCTCTCTTTCTCATGGTCACAGGATTAGATGAGTCTAAGATGACTCTTCATCTAAACATTCCATTCGACGTGATTATCCAACATTAACCGACGTCGCTGTTGGCTTCGTTAGATCTGGCGAACACTCTCTGGTGTGTAAGCAACATTCATTGTGCTCCTCTTGAATCACATAAGAAATTTCAGTGCTCAAGCGGTCTATGTTCTTCAATGGAAAAGGTCCGGGAAAGTTCTCTGAACTTTCTTGACTCTTGAGTTTGAGACTTCTTGGTCTACGTAGTTGTAGATGACAGAGAGTCAAAAAGTTGGTTATCTGCACAAACTTCTGACAGATGGAGTCGTTGAGTTTTGAAGACGGTCTTCAGCTTGGCCTCCGGCTTCCAGTCTTCCATTGTCAAGCCACCCTGCACATATAGGAGCTAAGTTAAGTAGACATATTTAAAATTCAACTTAAAGAAAGCCATGCACTAATTAATTAAGATTTATCTACCCGCTATTCGTCTTAGAGACCTCTTCGAAATCTGACTGACAAGCTCCTCTTCTGAGTCAAAATGCCTGCCGTATATTTCTCCCTGGCTCTTTGGCCTTCGGCCGACAATTCGGAATGAGCATCCAATCAGGTGAGAATGTCTTTCCTGAATAACCACAAGCCAATACTACAAAGATAGAAACAGCGTATCTTAATGGCCAGCGTCTGGCCTTTCTTAGCAGTGTCAAACTAGTATATGATTGTTTTCTATGGAGGCAATCTGACAGACAACGATGAACTCTCCTGGAGAATAAAAACTGGAGTAACCGATCTGTCCAGGAGAGATGAAAGATTAGGTACTTTAGCACAAAGCTGTGCACTAAATTCATGAGATTATCTTTGAATAAATCTCCTGGCGCATCAGACTCTGAACTGTACCTGTAGTCTTTCATTCCGTCACTGAACGTACATGGATTGACGAAAGAGGATAAGGGAATGAAAATCCGCAAGTAAATGCAAGAAGATCAAACTTCTGTGTTCTTCTATTAATTTAGACCTTGGAAAGAATAGGTGAAAAGAACAAGAATGTATGATTTGGTCGGACTGGTTTGCGGACAATGTGACAAACCCCTTGATTGCTCAAACTGTAGAAATCAGTGTTGACTCAGTTCAACGATGTAATTTACAATTCTTGAAACAGAGAATTCTTATTTGGGATTCAACAATATCGAATTTAAGCTAAGCCAGGTCCAAATGACATATCAGAAGTGAAGGAAAAGAGAGAGAATTTCCCTGCCTCAATGATGTTGATCCTTCTCACGCTATTGACTCGAATTGATTCGTGTATCATTTTTGTCTTTCGCGTAATTATTTCCGACTTTTCCAACAGCAGTAGCTATTGTTTGTACGCCGCCCACGCCACTCCCCTTCCTCCTTCCTCAGTCTCTTCTCATCTTTTCCTTGGCCTCTTTGCGTCTAGCGAGCGCCCCTTGCTCACATGTTTCAGCACTATTCTGATGGCATTGACCTTTGTTTCCCGATTTTCTTCTTTGAAAACAGTTGCTGCCGCCGCTTTCTTCACCTTTTCCTTCTCTTTTCTTTGCTTCTTCTTAGAAATTTCTGAGGAGTCTCACTTTCCTCGCTCACTAAGCAGAGCATCAAGCATAGTCAACATTAATGAACCGAAGTCAGAGAAGACTTCAAAAAGAATTAGAAAGAAGAACAGCGATCGTGACGGCAGTTTCCCTACAAGTACTGGTGTCGGCACAACATGGTGCCGGTGTACATGCCTTAAAGTACATTCTCACTTGTATTCAGTGGCAAAACAGTTGCGGCCACGGCGGTCAGTGCTGCTTGCAGAGAGATGGCCGAGACCGAGGGACGGAGACGTCATGTGGAGGAAACCTCTTAGGCATTGAGAAGTTGAGAATCACGCGGGAAACTGAGAGACCGGTCACCTGCACAACTTGGGCTATGAGGCTTGATCGTTGGGTTTCCGATGTGTCAAGCGATTGGGCTGGGTTTTATAATCAGGACTCCTAACCTAACTAGGAAATCTACATGGACTAGGAGACTTCTTGTTCTTCCTTCAACTTACTCCATAAGACTAGAGAATCCTCAAAAACACCAAAATCTGTAATCTTTCTTAATCTCATAATCTGTATCTGATCTACATAATTAATGATAATTTTTCTTGTATTAACTACGATGGATTGGTAAGGTGCAGTGATGAAGATTTTGAGCATGAGCTCATCGTCAATGCGAGAGAAGGATAAAGCACAAAAAAACCGACGGTCATGCTGGGTTACACCGTGTTATAAGTCTCAAAACACTTAAAACTGCAGATGAAATCAGGCAAAACTACATCTAGTAGAAGGTATTGCGAGACAGCCCGAGGCAGAGAAAAAAATTTACGAGGTATACTCCGAAATTCGTCCTAGAAAGCTACCCAAAAAAGCAAGAAGAAAAAGATTTAAGTATTGAGCAAGGACAAAGGATGGGTTCATGTTCGCGTACAGCGAATGACGACGTGGAACAGCCTCTCCCACTTACTAGATAGAAAAAAGGTGAGGATGGGCCATGTCCATTCTTGCCTAGTCCATCACTTTCCTGTTTCTGGGCATCTTCTTGCTGATTGGTTTCCAGGTAATTCAACAATATTTTTAGGTTAAATATTTAATAGGATAAATGCATTGGAAGGCTTAAAATTTATCATAAAAATATAATTAAATCTTAAAGCTTTTAAAAGTACAATTAAAAACTAAAACTTGTCACAAAATACAATTAAACCTAAAATTTTTCAAAAAACAATCAAATTATAAAACTTATCAAAATAATTCAATCTATATCCTTCCATTGGTTGTATTTTTTGAAAATTTTATGATTTGATAGCACTATTGAAACAAGTTTTAGGATTTTATTAAACATTTTGAAAGTTTTAGGACTTGATTGAACTTTCATAATAAGTTTTAAGACTTAATTGCACTTTTTAAAAGTTTTAGGACTCAATTGCATTTTCATGATAAGTTTTAGGACTTCTAACACACTTATCACTATTTAATAATGACAAGCCAGGCATGAAAATCTTCAATAAGTCAAGTCTGCAGTTTAGATTCTTATGGACGCTGCAGATTTTTGGCTGCTGGGAAAACACCACTGATGATCAAGTGATAGATTCTCCTGATACATGCGCATCAATTGTTGTGGCTTGGCATGCCATTGATTCAGTGAAAAAAGCTTGAATTGGATCAGCAATTGGAGGCCAGCCTTTCTTGGCCCGATTGCTTGAGCTTCAGGACAGAATTCATAATGGATACAGACTAAAGAGAGAAATAAGCGCATTCTCTCTATGAATCAGAGGTTTTTACTTGAGATTCTTATGGGAATATGAAAACTCTTACACTCATTGACAGATGTGAATACAATTTGAACTTTCATTATTTCGTTCATCAGAACATTACAAGATTCCATTTCCGATGTTTCTCATTAAGATACCAAATACCACACAGATCAATACTTTAAGAAAAGAAAGAAAAAAAAAAGCTGCTAAATCCTGATGAATGCAATTTGACCTACTTCGAGAACCAGCAAGTTCATGAACTGCAGTTCTTGAAGCATTGCATCAGAACATCTCCTAGTTTTCCTTCATCGATGGCCTCGTACACCTTCTCTATTTCCTCTCCTGGGCTCACCTTCTTTGCACCACTCAGGAGCTGAGTCCTCATGTCACTCCTCACAAACCTGTATACAGGATAAGTCCTGCAGTTCTTGATCCTATTCTCGACACCAAATTCCCCATTGTCGAACCTCTCCCTCGCTTTCGGCACCTCCTCCTCAAGCCTGGCTTTCAGTTCCTCGATGAATATTGGGATCCGCTTGAAGATTGAGTATGCATTCTCGCTTGCATCTTCGGTCTTTGGGTCCTTGAGAGCTCTCGTGACAAGTACTTCTTGCAGTTTGGGCAATAGAACGTAGGAAGGATTCGCTGGGTCGTCAAGATAGGAGAAGACGGGCTCATGTTCAACGACCTGCAAGAGCTCTTTCTCGCAGAATCGCGATTCAAGCAGCAAGCCATCTTCTGACATGTAAAGTGTTTTCTTCACTGCTTGGAGGACCGAGCGTTTCACGGCCTCTCTCATGTTCTCCTCCAGGTGCCTGAGGTCAATTGCCTGACAAAGTGCCACCATGTAAGTCGCAGACATTAGCTTCAGGATATCGATGGCCTCTGCACTTTTTCGTGCTGAAATTAGGCCAAGAGAGTTCACATCCTGGTTGTGTTGTTCTGCGCTTTGCACGTGCGTTGTGACAGGATTCGCCAAGTATTGGAGCTCGGAGCAGTAAGCTGCCATGGCGATTTCCGCGCCTTTGAGGCCATAGTCGAGGCTGGGATTAGGCCCCGCGCTCAAATTTGAAGGCAACCCATTGTTGTAGTAGTCACAGACGAGCTCAGAGAATTGTGCAAACAAGAGCTTTCCTATTGCGGCCAGGGCGATCCGGAGATTGTCCATAGAGACACCAATTGGAGTGCCCTGGAAGTTCCCTCCATGGAGGGCGAGGTCGCGGGCGACATCGATGAGCGGATTGTCGTTCACGGAATTGATTTCCCTCTCAATAGAGTGAGTCGCGGCGCGAATCACTTCGACTTGCGGCCCAAGCCACTGAGGAGAAGTCCGAAGTGCGTAGCGGTCCTGCTTTGGCTTCGTGAGCGGGTCTTTCTCGTGGCGGAGCTTCGCCTCCTTCATGTATTCGCTCCCGTTTAGGAGGTATTCCATGAGGGAAGCCGCTTCGATTTGGCCTGGATGGTGCTTGAGCAGGTGAGTGAGAGGGTCCGTGAATTCAGGCTTTCCGTGCATTGCTTCACAGAACATGGCGGAGAGAGTCTCCGCCAAGAGGGCCAAAATGTTGGCATCGAAGCAGACCGTGGCGGCCACTGCCGACCCGACGGCAGTCCCGTTCACAAGAGCCAAGCCTTCTTTAGCTTGCAGCTCAAATGGACCCGAAATTCCGGCCCTCTTCAATGCTTCCGCTGCTGAAATCTCTTCTCCTTCTGGCGTGACGACCTTCGAGTTGTGCCTGCCTGTCAGCAATCCGGCAATGTAAGACAACGGCACGAGATCGCCCGAGGCGGTGATGGTCCCTCTCAAGGGCATCTTGGGGATCAAGTTCTGGTTCATGAGCTTCGCCATCGCGTCGAGGATCTCCCACCGGATGCCCGAATAGCCCTGCATGAGAGTGTTCGCCCGCACCAGCATCGCCGCCTTGGCATAGCTCGGTGGGAGATTCTCTCTCCCGATCACCCCGGCATTGAGGAACCGGATGAGCTCGGTCTGCAGGTCCGAGGTCTTGGTGGTCCTCCGGTTGGACGTGGAGCCGAATCCGGTGGTGACACCATAGATGTCCCGGCCGCAGGCAATGGTCTCAGCAACCCAGTTGGCGCTCCTCGACACGCGGTCTCGGGCCACGCCCACATTGAGCTGGACCTCGACCTCGCTCCGCCGGGCCACAGCAGTGACCTGCGCCACGGAGAGGGCCGTGCCCTGGATGTCAACGATCCGAGCGTCCTCAAACTGGGACAACAGGCTCCTCACCTCCTCGAAGTGGGTGCACCGGAGGGACTGAGCGGCCTTATCCCAATGGACCGGGGTCGGCACGAAAGCGTCGACGACGGTCTCATCGGCGCAGGCATTTCCAACACAGGCGGCCATGTTACAAAGATGGAAAGCTTAAAGATTTGAGAGGAGCAAAGAAGAAGAAGATACAAGATGGAAAGGGGTCTTTCTCCTTCTGGAGGAAGTGAGATTTTGATTTGCTTTGAGTTTGGGAGGGAAGTGGGGAGGGAGTGAATGGTATTTATAGCAAAGACAACTTAGAGATAAGAAGAGAGAGAGAGTCAGTAAGTGGGAAAGGGGGCTGCGTCAATGTGGTCAAAAAGTCATGAGGGAAGGGAGGAGAGAAATTGTGTTGAGTGGGAGTGGATCAAAATGAGATGGCATTGTTGCTTGGAAAGTGAGGGGAAAGTGGCATTAAATTTCTGTGGGGGGTCCTCCTAGTCCTAAGCTCCAATACTAGTGGACTTTGCTTTGGTTAGGTTGGAAAAGGAGATGACAGGTTTTTGACTCCAGAGGCATTACCACACTCCATTCTCGCACTCCCTCCCATTGCCATGCGATCCATGCCATGAAAGGGAACAAAAAGCACACGAGATGCACGTAGTTTAGTGGCCGGCAGGGGGCGTGCGCTTCGCCGGGACCTTGCCGGCCCAGAGGAAAACAATAAAGAAAGAAAAAAAAATTCGAAGAAATGTTAAGATATTTCAAAATTGACTACTTCAGTATTGACCGAACATGTTCACATCGGATGTTTGACGTCCACGTCGGATTTAATGAAATTGTCGAATGGCGAAACGGTAAAAACGTGAAATTGTTTAAGACTCTATTGGCGAAGTTAGAAAGGTCATGGACTAAATTGAAAAAAAAAAACATGATAGGTTTATACTTTTTGACAATTTCCCTTGTAGTTATTAGGTTCTTGTAGTTTGTCCATAGATTCTTTGGCAGGTCCATAGACCATTTGACCAAATTCTCATAAATCATCCGTCCTGTCTATAAGTCTCACAATTAAGTTTCATTAACATCGGTCCATGGTCATCCATAGACCATGTAATAATCGCTAGTTTGATTTAGAAATCGCGGCTCGAGCATGAACCGACCCCAATGATCAGATCAAACCCGGTTCGCGACTCTCACGAGATAAGGCTCGTAACCTCTGTAATTCGACGTGAATTGCTCGTTTTTTTTTTATCAGCCCAAGATACTTTTCCGGCCTTGACATCGAAAAATCGGCCATACGATCTTCTACCGTACTTCGCTCGACGGACAACCTAAGTGTCCTCTCGGCGTCGTACGCGTAGAATCAGCTCGTCAAAGTAGTCGAATTTCTACCTGTCGAGCTTGAACGAGGCTCACGGGATCTTCAGCCAATTGACCTCGATCGTGATAATCACGTGGACCGACGCACATTAGTTGGAACGTAATATTATCTTGGCTAAGCTTAACTGACTATTCGTTGACTCAGTTGTAAAGTAAGGAGACTTGGGGGCGGGGGAACTTCCGGCGAAACTGTCTCAGCTCGATTTATTCACATTTAACCCTTCCTAACTTTTGCAGTTTTTTCTAATAGTCCCTTTTGTGGGACTTCCATCGTCATTGTTCTTGGGTGTGGTTCTCACTTCCCATATGGAAAGCACGCGGGTCTTACTTACTAGTGAGCAGGTGGGGTCAAGGGGGCACTATCCCGAGTCGCTACATAGATTTTATAGTTTGAGCGCATATTTTATTCGCAGTTTAAACTTGGGCCATGAATAGCTTCTAGCTATATATAATCTATTTTTTGGTAATTGATGATTGTAACATAAAGGTGCGGGACTACTAATTACAATTGAATCCCCACTGCCCTAATTTAAAGGTAAACTAGTATAAATCTTGTTTCTCGATTTCTTTTTCACTTTTACTCTTTATTTCGTTGCGTTTGAGCACCTAATCCTAATAGTCATGAGACTTGCTTAATCATGCATTTATGATATCCCTCTTGTGGTGAGACTTCCTAACCCCCGACATCTTCGTGAGGCTACAACGACACGCCCACCAACCCTAGATATTCGGTTTGAGGGTGGTGTAGGGTAGTCACGGCTTGAGCAAAACATTTAGTAGCCAGTGTAAAGTGTTAGTCATCTCTCTCCACCCTTTGAACTAGTAGGAAAGCAAGCATCTATACGGCACCATCTTCTAGGAATTTGGCCCTGGCCCGTTGCCGAGGATGCTTCTCCATACTACAATTCGATTGCTGAAAGGCGCTTGATTCTCATCCTAGGCTCTTCTCAGTTCTCTCACAGTTAATTAGGGAAATAATTGTCGGTTTGATTTCCTTCCACTTATTAATATGCGCGTACCCTACTTAACCTAATGTCGCGTTGGTAAAGAGTAGATTAATGGAGCGTCACGCACATGACATTGATGTGGGAACCTAAACTCGTCAACAATCAACTACTTTCTATAGTCAGCAAAGGTCGGAGCTGACTGCACCTCAAAATTTTCTAAGACTTGCCCTCCTTCTTGGCAAAAGACCCCTGTCCTAGAATAATCTTTCGACCTTGACCGACCTCACCTAACGCAAGGCGCACGCCCGCACCTTCCGAGTACTCAACCCGAAAGGGGAAGCCGTCGTTTTCCAACAGTTCCCGGTCGCATGCCTCGTTTGCTCGAAGTGTGGAATACGTTGGTGCTGCGTCAGGACAAAAGCAGGCCATTGTCACTCGGCGTGTCGCTCGCCCGAGAACGTGAGACTCCTCTCAACGTCGCGGAAATGAAGGGGAGACAGGTGGAGATTCTTGTATGAATCATGCCACTGGAAAGTGACGGCCTCGATTATGGTCCGCTCGAATTTTCCGTAGTCCTTTTTAATTTTTATCAAGCGGATGACATATAACTTTAAATCCGTATCTAATTCTAACACGACCTGTTATGCGTTTAGTTACGGCCTTGCTAAGGGGGCCATGAAAGGATGTTGGCCTTCCCAAGTGAAGTAGGGAAGAGGGCCCCGGGATGTTAAAGAGTTATTTTCACGAGCTTGTTTTAATCCTTAGTTCTTTTTCTTTTACAAGTAGGGTTAGATGACATTACTAACGAATAGATTGAGTTTCAAATATAATCTCTTCTGTAAGACTCGGTCCAATGAGGGTAGGAGTGATCGTTGAGGCCAAAGAGAGCTCGAACAAAGTGCAGCTCCAATTATAGGATGGCATGGGGATAGGAATGAGCCGAATCTCACTTCACCTGGATGTGGTGAGATAATATGTTATATAAGAAATAGCAACAATCTTAACTATCAACAAGGTCTTTTTTGTAAGAAGTCCAGAAAAACAAAACCGTACAGGCTCCGACTTAAAGCAAACAATATCGTTGGCAAGTGGGGTAAGAGGTCGGCCCTTATAATGATATCAAAACCAATAATCCTATAACAACCCAGTCCAAAGAGGGTGGGAGTGATCATTGGGGTCAGAGAGGGCCTGAACAAGGTACCACTCCGACTCTAGATGGTGATCACCTAGGTGTGGTGAGATAATGTCCTATATAAGGAGTGACACTAGTCTTAATCGGCCTTTTCTAATCAAAGCTCAGAAGAACAAAACCATGTGAGCTCCAACCCAAAGCAAACGATATCATTGACAAGTGGGGATAGGGGTCGCTCCTTACATCTTCCGTCATTGAAAATGTATTCTTGCTACCAATGAAATCAATTCCGAATAAGACTGGTTTATAATTGGAAGAGCTGTCCTAGGCGACAAAAATAGGTACAAATTCTCTCTTCCAAGACCAAACACCACTCACTGTAGAAGAGCCCCAAAAGATATTTCCACCTTAAGTTATACCACTCCATACAATTTCGCCACGTGTCGAGACCCGTCTCGTTTCAATTTTCTTTCGGGTTTTCCTTCCCCTCTTTAGACCATTCTCTGTTCATGAGCCGCTCCTCCCAATGAAAAATATCAATTTTCCTCCGCACATCTCAGCAAAAGGCCAAAAGCGCATCCCCATTTCTGGGTTACTTCTATTTGCGTACGCAATTCATGAGGTGTTATCTCCCCAGTCGATCCAAAACTCAAGTCATTACGCGCACGATATTCCCATCTGGTAAAACCATCACGCTCGCTTCCATTCGTTTCGATAACTTTGCCACGCGATGATCGACTTTGAATGAATGGAGACGTACATCGTATGCTGTGGCAGTGGCTCTGGCTGGAGATCTATCTTTTGTGTACGAAACCCTCTTCCAGCCAAAAGCCGCCAAGTTCCAGCAAAGCAAGCATAAGAATGGATTCTCTCTCCTTTTCGATCGGGGTCCATGATTGATCGCAGAAGCATACAGGATAAGTCACATTCAAAGAGCGAATTCAAGTGAAAAATGCCAATGGCTGAGGGCTTTGAGCTTGAAGCAAATATTGGTTTACGAATCCACCAACCATACCGCACGATGCTTAATGGCGTCCGCTATTGACCCATTTGTGAAGCAGCCATCCGCTTCATATTTTAATAATAACCCCCAGACAGTGATGATAAGGCACTTTGCTTTTGTCGTCAAGAGATTCGCTATGGTCCTCGTAATGATCGAGGCTTCGACTCTGACGAGCCGAATCTGATCAGATGCTGTGATCCCAGGACGGTAAAACCCCTTCTGTTGACGTGAATTATGTCCTCCGCCATTTATCCCGGTGGAAACGAGAGTTTCTGGAATGTGCTTCTGGTGCATGACGTTTATATGCTTAGAAAGCTACTAGCTCGATAATGAAGGATACAAACCCTGACTCACTACACCATGCCAAGAACGTCGCTAAAACATTAAAATCACCAGAACCATGCGTTTCATCAGCCCAAATGAAAAAATTGTAGACAGATCCCTCGCATGTTGTGCACCAAAACGTGTTTTGCACATTTACCATCACTAACATGTTTCTCCACCACTCAAGGACGAGGAGTACCAATCGCAGCGAGGGCAATCCAGATAAGGCAGTGGGACCATCAATCATCGTTGAGAAAATAACTATAACTGAGAACGACAGGGCATTGACACAGATTCCTTGCCGCATTTAATGTTTTTCTAATGTAACATGCCTTGCGCACATAAAACGTGAGTGCCATGGACAATCTACAAAAGGTGTACGCCACTAAGACGAGGGAAGCTAATTTCATGGGTGCCCACCTCATATTACAGGTTGTCATTGGAGAACGAGCACCAGAAAATATGTGTGTGAGAGAGAGAGAGAGAGAGAGAGAGAGCATGTTACGCAATGGAAGAACAAACTGTTTTCCAACTGAAAGTACAAATAACTCCTAATCTAGAATTAGGTAAATGCTTAAATCCTGCTACCTACAAATGCGAACCACGATGACAAGGTTCCCAACACCAAATGTTTGGTACGATGTGAAAACTTGACGACCTGACAGCAATTAGCATATACCAACCTAACGGAACTACGAGGGGGAGAGAGCTTATGGGCACGGCACCAGCTATATCAAGTACGCACTCTCTTATTGCTGCAGGAGGGACACTTGTACTGCTTGATGTGCTCAGCCCTGGCGGGAGTAATTTTCACGCATTTCCCATGGAACCACTTCTCGCACATGTCACAACAGATCCAGAACTCGTCTGAAGCATAGTTCTCCCCACAGGCCCCACACAAAGTATCCCCATGCTCTTCTTCATCTTCTCCATCCACCACGTCATCTTCATCCTTTGCTTGGATAGTCCTTGTGAATTTGCCTGAATCTGATCCTCGCTGTTCCATTCCCATGAAAGTTGGTGAGAGTCAGGTAAAAAGTTTATGTCAAGAAATGAAATGATGCACTGAATCATGGAACGCAGTTTCATACATATTAACATCCCATATTTCTTTGGGTTGTAACTCACTCATACTTGGGTTGGGAGTCAACTGTTTCTAGCGCCTAGAAGCAATTTCACAATCAAATAGCAAACCTATTTCAAGCAAGACTCACAAGCAAGAGGGTAATACTTACAACTAAACAACACATCCCAGGCACAAGCAAATCAATACGCGATTGAAATTTCTCATGATTGCAACTCCCCCTCTTAAGTTAAATATCCCCACAACTCGATATGACACTACCATACAGGTGTCACAAAGAACAGATTAGAGAACATTTCAAGACCATGAGTATCGACTGAATAAAGTTTCCAACAGATTCACTAAGGATAAAACTAAGTATAAGAGGTGAATATGGATAAATCATTTTAAGTCACAGACTCAACTCACAACCCAGACAACTTACCTTGAAATTTGAAGTACATGAGAAACTAGACCTACCAAGCTAAAATAGAGATACATATTTGAAAAGAAAATATATTTACCACTTGTCAATGATATATAGTATAATTTAATAGAATGATACTACGGTACTCTCCCTCTTAAACTAAGTGGGAACCACATTTAGTATAAAACCAACACCAAACAAGTAACAAATTGTTGCAGAGCAAGTTTGGAAAAAAACCTTAAAGAACCACTAAAAGTTAGTGGATTTGAAAGATCTTGAAAAAAAAAGCAATAGGAGAAAGGAGTCATTTTACCACTTTTGAGCCAGACTTGGATTTGCTGCTACTGTGATTCGAAACCGATATCTTCTCCTTTGTCTGTTTCTTGACAGTTCCAGTTACAACTTCAAATATTGTCGGGAGATCATTAATCATGGCGAACAGGTTCTTCCTGCAACAAATAGTGTTTATGGTAAACAAGCAGTGTGATGCAACAAACCAAGTTCTTTCATGAAAGAATAAGAACTAAAGAAGGTCAAAATTGAAAGTGGTACTCTAACAGGTCTGGGGAGAAGAGAAAGACATGCCTGTCAGCCTTGTTAAAACCAAATCTAGCACCAAAATAAAAGGCCACAGATAGTAACCATGCATCACTGTGTACAGCAACCAGGGATAACCAGTCCTTTTCTTGCATTCCATCCCTAGCAAAGTTAATGCCAAGTGCAGGCTCAGGTAGCTCTGGTGGCACTTCTTCAGCAGGCAAATTAACTTCCCATTTTTCATTAGGGAATCCATACAGGCACAGATTCTCCTTCTCTGAAAGCAAAGACGATGAATATAGGACTGCTTAGAAGATGCGGCAACTAGCAAAGCATTTCCTCTACTATGAAGTTTGACATCTAGACAAACAGTTTATATCAGAAATCTTTGATTACAACATATAGATAATGGTGGATTCACCAGACTTACACCGCCTTATATCCAAACATTAAGCAATATTAGCATGTGGATAAAATACAGTCAATATAGCCAAACATTAAGCAACATTAGCATGTGGAAAAATACAGGCAATGCTTCTAAATGGCTAAGACAACAGACATGCTTCTAAGATGGCTAACAAAAAAAACAGACATGCATTTGCCAAATGACTGCTCCAAGCACCACTCCACACTACTCTTCTGATGAGAATGCTCAAAAGCCTATGAGGCCAATGAAACATCGTGGCAACATCATGCCACAGAACATGATAGCAATTCATTTAATGACTTCCAAGACAAATTTGCAATTAGTAAGAAAAGGATATCCCCTAATGTCTTCAGTTTACTTTACTCCATAAAAAATCTTCAGCTTACTTAAGTGCAGAAGCATATAACTATATGGAGAAGTGGGAAGCTAGAAAGCTAAAGCTCAAACCAGGTAGATCGGGATCAGGGGGAAGCTCGATCGCAAAAGCTTAAACGGTTACTTACACAACAAAAAAGAAATTCAAGGAGCAAAAAATCACCAACCTTGAGTCTCATACAGATATACATGTTGGAAAGACCAAAATTCCTATACAAAACCAATGCCCTTGGCTACCAAAGGATAACAATACACATCAAACATATCCAGCATTACCCTTGGACTACACTAAATCAGAAGCCCAAGACACTTTGAACAATTATACCAGTTAGACAATTTAGTTGGACCAAATGACCTTATTTCACCATCAATAATTACCAATCAAGTCAGAAAACTAACACATGAAAACTTTAGACAATAGTCGTGAGTCGAGACTATGTCTCCGACTCACGACTATGTCTCTTCAGGATATGGAATGTTATAACTCAATGAAAAATGTAAAATTAATAGAACCTATCTCAAACAACGAAGAAGGAGACTCCAAAACCCAACAATTAAAAAGGGGCTGGCAGATCCAGGAGTCCAGTGTAGATAGCAAACATACCAGTCAGGGAGAGAAAGAAATACATTGAAATTCCTTTTTCTAGAGGAGAATCGAATGCCTTTTGCATGGGAAATTTAAAAGCTTTCTTTTCCCTTCCCTACCACAGTTTGCAAATTTAAAAAACTGGCAGCAGCAGGTGGTTCCAAACAAATAGAACAAGGTGACACAACTTCTCATACTACTCGAGTAGCTAGCCAAATGTTTGGAAAGGGAATATATCATAGAAACCCAGTGAATGTGAAAATTTTTTGGCTAAGTGGAAAATAACATCCATTTTTGAGGATTAACATTCCTGAAACAGAACAAAAGGCATGTGCAATTATGTGGCATTGGTAAGCCCCCAGAACTTCCCTGCAAAATCCACTCCTTGCACAAACTGGGCACAAGTATGGAGCAGGGTATACCATTATATTTTATAAGCCACTTCAGTAAATTAGTACCTGATCAGACGAAACTCTTTGCATATAGCATGAAATAGACAAAAGAGGTCCCAAACCCAAGAAGTTTGCTCGTATACGAAGCATGATGTAGTAAAGCTGAGAGGTGAGAGGGCTTTTTAGAAGAACAGAGAAAGTATCAAGAGGGAACAAAAGAGGTGGCAACAGTTAGGAAGATGGATGCTCTAGAGTAGTCTAGTAGATCTAGAGATAAACTATTCTAAGCAAATCAGGTTGGCAACAGTTAGGAAAGATGGATGCTCTAGAGTAGTCTAGTAGATCTGAAGAAGAACTATTCTAAGCAAATCGGGTTTTCTGCCACCCAAATTTGAGAAATTCAGCAATGTCCATCTAAGAAAATTACTAGTCTCATCCGCCAACCAAAGAGAAAACCCGAACAACAAAGCAAGGGCAAGAATTCAACCATGTGAAAAGAGCCAAATCACTTGGGAGTCTGTGGACAGGCTGCGAATTCAAGCTCCTACGGAACAAAAATGCCCAACTCGCAGTTCGCACTAGAAGCTCAACTCACATCCCACACCAAACGTCTACTCCCAAACCCGAGAAATGGCGAAACACGGAATTTAAAGAAGACCGATCCCCTGACACTGATTTACCGCCATAATCACAATGTAACCGTCATAAAATGGAAAACAAGTCGCGTCATTAAGCTCAAGAACCAAACTTGTAAAATCCACCACCGCAGCAAAACGTTCGACATCGAGCAACGCGATACGAGTTCAAAAAATAATATTAATTAAGCGGGGATTAGAACCCTAACCAGGATCGCACTGCTGATAGAATTCCTCAACATCTGCAAAACAAGAAACGCAACAACACGATAAAACGTCACCGACCCGTGAATCTCGAGAAAAACCCAGAAAGCCAAAAGGCCCAAAACTACCAGACCGACACTAACGCCAAATCGCAAGACAATATACACACACAAGCTAACGAGCAATCAAACGAGAGAGAGAGAGAGAGAGAGAGAGAGAAGGGGAGACCATTGGTTAGAGCCTTGATCATGCCAGCGCGACGGCCCTTGAAATCCCTAAACACCTCCTCCACAGTCCGAGGGTTGTACTGCCCTCCCCCATCCATCTCTCTCCAACTCCGCCCGCGCAACAACCTCTCTCTCTCTCTCTCTCTCTCTCTCTCTCTCTCCTCGAAGAAGCGCGAACAGGAGGGGGGAAGCTTTTCTCTCTCGGAGAAGGCCGCCGCGGCGACGGCGAGCGGGGGGTAGATTCGGAATCTCAAAGCCCGAATTCGCGCGTCGAGGAGCAGGGACGGGCGGCGCAGCGGCGGCGGAGCGGGCGGAGGATCGGCATTTCTCGGCGGCGGCGGCGGCGGCGGCGACGGACGGAACGGAGGAATTTCGGGTAGAGAGAGAGAGAGAGATAGGGGGGGAAATGTGCGTTTTGAAGAGGAGGGAAGGAAGGGAGGGACTGAGATTTTCTCTCTCTATTTTGCTTGACCTGGCGGATTAGAATCGGTTGTCAAAGTTCGAGGTGTGTTTCGAAACCGATTATTTTTTTTTTAAAAAAATATTATTATTATTTATTAATTAACTTTAATTGCGAAAAATCCTTTTCATTTTTGTTGCGTAATTATAAAGACAAATTATTTACTTTATGAGATAGGGATCACCATATCAGGATTTCGGGTTAAGCTGGTGCGGTGCTTTCCGTATGACGTGGCGGTCGGGGTGGCTGACGTGGCGGGTGGACTTTTGGGGTTTGATTTTTCTTTTTTTTTTCTGTTTTCTTTGAAACGAGATGAGATGAATCTGGGCAGAAAAGATTGAATAAATTCAAGATCGGAATCAAACGGGTACGGAGGATGAATAGTTCTAAAAATTTCCTTTTTTTCTACGTTAATTTTATTTCTATTGATTTTCAAGGGCGACCTGAGTGCCTATGCACATACATATTCAAGCAAACATGCGCAACCAATGGTGCTAGTTGAATATAAAATTGACAATTCCTATGTATTCGATGGCATATATTACTTATATGATCAATCTGACATTTTATAATTTGATAATATGGAAGAGTCTTGCATCCCAAGAGTCCGTGTTGGTGTTTTAAAAACTCCTAACTAAATTATCACATCTTGTTTACACGTGAATACAACTCGACTCATGTGAAATGAATTGAGTGATTAGACATGATATGAAAGCAAAATGTCTTATCCAATAAAATGTGCAACTCTGAGATAATTTAGGCTTGTGTTCAATCTCATAAGCTAGTGGTGGGGGAGGGGACATCAGAGTGAATCTTAACAAATATGGGTCACAATAACGTCTTTTCACGTCGTTTATTATCGTTGCAATTGTCCAGCCAATTCCATGTTCATATAAGATGATGACACTGTGAAATCTCACAAATTTGACTAGGGGATTTCAAATCCCTTTAAGTCTAATCTCTCATGATGAAATCGCAAATTCAAAAATCTCTTTCATTTTCAGTCCATCCCCAGACGAAACCAAACCAAAGGTTACACAATTGCCCAGTTTACCTAATCACAAGAATGCTGCTATTGACTCACTAGAAGTCAATTTTTGGATAGTTGATATGTACTTTCTCATTCTGTGAAGTATGGGCAGGGCCGTCAGTCCTAGTCCAATCATCCTAGAAGTTGGATAGTCCTTTTATAATTTCTTGAAATTTGAATAAAGTTTTTGAAATTTTTTGAAAATTTCAAAAAGTTGCTTTTAGTCTCTCTTCTTTCGAGTAAAAAAAACACCATTTAAAGAAAAGGAAAATAACACGAATAAATTTATGAATTTTGATACTATTTGTAATGTGATCCCTTAATTTTAATTTATTTAATGTGATATATGAAATTTAATTCAATATGTAATGTTGTTTCCAAACTAAGTTTGCAAATTTTTTATGTATATATAATATAGTCCCTAAGTTATATGAAAATATTTAATCTTATTCTTAAACTTAAATTAATATAATGATAACATTGAATATTTCACGTTAAATAAATTAAAATTTAATAAATTATATTACACATTGGTTCGAAGTTTTAAGAATTATTTGTATTATTATTCCTAAAAGAAATGGGACATTTTCGATGGACCTTAGAGGATTTGTTTTGCAACTAACCCTCCTTTTTTATTTTTCTAAAAGTATTAGATCACCGCAATGTGCACTTTTTTTGGGATAATTACCAAAAAAATCTAGATTTATTGTACATATACCATTTAAGTCTCTATCTTTTTCAATTTGGTCAAATTAGGGTGCGTTTGTTTTGCATTTTAAAAAATTGTTCCGGGAACGAAATAGAAAAAAATGTTTACGCTTCGGGAACAATTTTTGAACAAAAAAACGCGTTTGTAAACTTGTTCTAATAAAAATAAACAGAAACATGTTTGGTAAATTTGGATTATTTTTTTTTTTCTTATTTTTCTTATTTTTTCTTATTTTTCCTTTTTTTCTTTTTCATTTTTTCTTTTTTCTTCTTTTGGCCGGCGACCGGCCGGCGAGGGTTGGCCTTGCCTTGATCCGGCGGCGAGGCCGAGCTCGCCAATGGCGGCGGGCGAGGCGCGGCCTCGCGGCCACCGCGTAACGCCGACTCGCCTAGATCCGGCGAGGCCGAGGCTCGCCGGCCGGCCGGGCGAGCTCGGCCTCGCCGGATCTGGGCGAGATCGAGCTCGCCCAAGCCGGCGCGAGGTCGGCCTCGCCCATCTACGGCGAGCCTCGGCCTCACCGGGGGCCGACGAGCCTCGCCGTGGCCGGGCGAGGCCGCCGGCCCTCGTCGGCCGGTCGCCGGCCATGGCCGAGGCCGCGACCGGCCAAAAGAAAAAGAAAAAGAAAATAAGAGAAAAAAAAGTGTTTCTCAAAAGTGTTTGAAAACAAGAAACACAAAATTTGTGTTTCTTGTTTACATTTCTTTTTTGTTCACGGGAACAAAAGAACAAAAAATGAACATAAACGCACCCAAACGCGTTGTTTCCTTTTTGTTCCTTGAACAAAAAAACAGAAAAAGTGTTTAAAAACATAAAAAAGAAACATAAACAAACGGGCCCTTAGTTCTAAATCCTTTGACATTTTGCCAATGTAGTTATTTCAACTAAAAATCACTAACGTAAACATCAACCATTATATATGACATGACCAGTGAAGTGAACAAATTTTTTTCAATAATTATAAACAATTCTGAATTTTTTGTTGTTATTTTTTGTAATTTTTCTTTCATTATTTTTCTTTATTTCTACTAAGTTTGGCAACAAAAGAAAGAAAGAAAAAAAATGAATAAAATAAATTTTTTTGAATAATCTTAAAATCTAAAAATAATGTAAAAATTGTCCATGTTAATATTAATCGTGCCATGTAAGATGACTAACATATACATTGATGATTGCTAGCCAAAGTTGGTTGAAATGATTAGCAAATTATCAAAATATTTATAACTAAATTGATTAAATTGATCAATTTAAAACTAAATTGGCATCTGTAATATAATTTAAGATTTATTTATAATATTTCCTTCTTCTTTTTTGGCAAACAAATAGCCGTAGTTTGTAGTTTCATTTACTCAAGAATACTTTACGTTCTTGTATGAACTTATTATTTGTTTTCTTTGAGTTACTTTCAATTTAGAAATGGCCTACGACGGCTCGGTTTGCGTAAACCAAAACCATCAGCGTAAAGAAGGGTTATCATCCTAAAAGTGAATTAGAAACTTCATAACCAATTTTACATAATAATTGGCTTAAGTAGCTGGGGTTATTGTGCTCTAAATAAACTAATATATTTTTTTATCTTCCAGATTGAAGATATTCATTAAAACAGATCATATATCTATAACGGAAGATTGATCAACATATTTAACTGCTTATGACCCCGGACCTCAATGATTTGGTGCCAGTATTAGGGCAAGACTATGGGTGCGAATGGTATTTGTTCCAGGAATGAAATAAAAAAAAAAAAAAGTGTTTACAGTATTCCCGGGAACAATTTTTTAACAAAAAACTTAAACTTCGTTACGATGTGTTTTTTTGTTTCTTTTAGAACATTTTTATTTTATTTTTCACGTTTCATTTTTATTTTTTCTTTTTTTCGGCCGATCCGGAGAATACTGTTTAAAAACAACTTTTTTGAGTAATGTTTGAAATGAAGGACCTTGATTTTTTTTGGAACGTTTCGAACCACAATTTTTTACTAGAAATATAGTCACTGTTACTGTTTACCGAGTAATGTTTGAAATGAAGGACTTTGATTTTTGTTTCGATTTTTGTTCACTGTTTGACAGCTCTGGTATGCTTATTTAACTGAACTCCCTCGTACTGTTGCTTCCATTTGGCAATTATTGGTGTCTCTTTTTGCCACCGAGACGAGGAGAGAAATCGCTGCGAAGCTAGTAAAGATGGAAGACTATTGTCTACCAAAATTACCCAATTTTATAGTCTTTGGCCATTGCGAGAAGATCGATGCAATTGTCTGAAATTGTTTATGGACAAAAATGAGAAAATTTGGGATGACTGAAAACGTGCATGATAATTAGTATTTTTCTTTTTTTTTTTTCATGTGCATGATAATTAGTATTTTTCTATTTACATGAACAAATTTGGATTATAAATCTATTTGATAACGCAATTTCATTTTTTTTATTTCTACAGTAATTTTTCATTTTATAAATAGATTTGAAACGAAAATCAAAAGCATAAATTTTTTTTTCTTTTTTTAAATAAAAATAAAAATAAAAATTAGTTTCATTGTTCGCCCTCACTACTAGTCGATCGATCATGTTCGAGAGAGAGAGAGAGAGAGATTTTATGTTGTTATTAAATGAATTTCTATTTCAATAACATAAATTTTGTATTGTTATCAAAATAATCATATTGTTTAGAAATTCATCCGATAAATAAAAATAGAACAATCAATTTTTTGGCTAAAAATTAATTTCATAAACAGAATGGTTATCATTCATTCCTTAACCTTTTCCCAAACCTTTTTTATTTTTTTAATCAAACCTAGTCCCAATCTTGTCTCCTCACTTTTTATCATTTTCAAACTCATCATAATTACATTATTGATTTTTGACATAAGAACCCAAACCCCTCTCGTCAAAGTTGCGCGGCTCCTTTCGTGGTTCTGCATCATGTCGATTACTATTTTAACGAACACATCTTTCACGCTAAAACGTGATAAATCACTTTGGAATTGCAAACGCAACCGTTACTCCAAAAAGCTCATGCATTCTAAATCTCCAATTAGAGAATAATTCACATGACTTGAAAAAAAGAAAAGATAAATGACGAAATTGAAAAATCCTAAAAGAGAAATCAGGCTAAGCAACAGTGATCATCATAAAAAAATGTTAAATTATAATGAATTTATTTAGGGCTGATAAAGTTATAAATAACTTTTCAGTATTTTAATTGAGTAAGAGTAGGTTGGTGAATGATTCGTGGAGCTTAGGTTTTAATTTATCTGTCAAGAAAGTCTAAAATCGATTCAAACCTTGGTAGAGTTGAAATAGTCATGTACATTTGCTATGTAGCCAACCTAAAGACTTTGCTGACTCCAAAAAATAAAATAAAATAAAGATGATAAGGAAATAAAGTAATTAAAACATATCAGGATATTGGGGGCTGTTTGGCAACTTGCCAAACAAAGGCCAAATTTTGATTTTTTGTTCTCTGAATCGGTTTGAGACGAGAATCGTGTTTGGTAAACTTTTTGTTCCCGGAACGATTTTGGACAAGATTTGAGAATAAAATAAAAAATTTGATTCTACGCCCGAGAATCGAAAAAAGAATCAAAACGGTAAAACATTTGTTCTTCTATTTCAACATCTCGGTTGCTGTTCGCCATCGCCTGCCGCCGTCCGCCGGTCGCCGGTCCAGCGAGGTCACCGGAGGCTCGCCAGGCCAGGGCGAGGTCCGGCGAGCTCGCCGGAGGCAAGCCCAACCACCGGCAAGGCTCGGCCTCGCCAAATCTGGCGAGGCCCAGCCTCGCCGGTGGCCAGGCAAACCTTGTCGACAGCTGGGCGAGGCTCGCCCAACTGCCGGGGAGGCTCGCCAGGGCTGGGCAAGCCTCGCCCAGCTGCCAGCGAGGCTCAACCGGCGAAGGCCGACCTCGCCGAGGGCCGGCGACGCTCACGTCGGCGACCGGCCAAATGAAGAAGAAGAAGAATAGGAAAAAGGGGAAAAAAAGAAAAAAAAAAAAAAAAAAAAAAAGAAAAAAAAGTAAAAAAAGTAAAGAAAATTTTAAAATTTATTTAAAATTTATTTAAAAATAAAAAAAAATTAATTTGGAACATAATCAATTAATACGGTACCAAACGCAATTCTATTCCAGAATAAAAATTTTGAAAATTCTTAAACGCATTTTTTTACTCGGGAATCGATTCCTTTAACAAAATAAAAAATAATTATTTATAGTCGAATCGAATCACAAAGGGAATTTATCAAAGCGCCTACATATATAAAATTCCAAATCTATCTCAAACCTTATAAAGATTTTGACAATTAATCTTGAACGTGTCTCGTTACTTGAAATTCGGATCGCGTTTATGTTTATGCCCCGTATCCGATTATACCCACCCCATTTCCATCCCTAAATTTAGTGTGACACAAATATGTTGGAAAATTGTCACAACTAACTTATAGATCTAAAATGGACCTAAACAAATCCTTAAAATATTCAAAAGATAAGAAATAGACAAGAGATTTGTTATGGGGTGGGAGATCTCATAATATCATCTCACATATTTCCTCTCATCGGAAAAAAAAAAAAAGTTTGGGTGGAAATTGAGAGATTTATCAATAGTGAAGGTAGATATTACAATCAATATCCCGATGCTGGTTACTATTGGATAGAGACTAAATTAATTATCTACTCTTAAAAGGGAATAAGTAGGTCCAAATCCACTCTCGAGCCTATTAAATGGCCACTCACATTCTACCATAGTCGATAGGCTGGAGCGAAGGCCAGGAAATTTAGATAATTCAATAGGTCAATTTCAAAAGAGTCTTCTATTCAAACAAAAGTTGAATTGATTGATTGAGAGAGGGAGGGAGAGGGAGAGAGAGGGAGATGCATTATCCTCCTCTCGCCATCATCCTATTTTTTTTCCCTTTCCCTCGTTTCCTGGGCGGGCGGGGAAAGTGAAATTTTACGAATTTTGTATGATGGGGTCAAATTTACGAATCTTTTTTCTTATTTATTTCCTCAGCAACAAATTGACCCCCTTGCAAAAAATATTACAAATTTACTTCTAATTACCAATATAAAAATCGGCCCACTCGTAACACATAATGTGCTGTCAATTTTCTTCGTTATCATCGTTTTTAGCCCCCACTAGAGTCCCATCAACAACAAGAAATGGACCCACATCCGCATATCAACAATATTTATCATTCATCGAGTGGAAAAAAGGAACAAGAATTTCATTTTCTACAATGGGAAGAGAAAAAAAAGACAAAACCTACGAAAATACAGGGACCTCAAACTGACACGCCCGACTCCAACAACAACCCCTCCCGGGAATTCTCCGGCGCGCTCTCCGGCGGCGGCGGCAGCGGCGGCGGCGGCGGCGGCGGCTGCAACCGAGGCTGCAGCGACAGCGGGTGCGCCGGCGAGCGGCAGAGCGGGCAGTCGGAGTGAGAATACAGCCACATATCGATACACGACACGTGATACAAGTGCTTGCACCGCGGCAATTGCCTCACTTCTTCGCCCTCCTCGAAAGCCGACAAGCAGACTGCGCACTCGTACTCGCTCCCCGGTCCTTGACCCCCCGCCGCCGCGTCCTTCTTGTACTTGAAGCTCGACAGGAGGTTCCGGTGAGGGTTCTCAAAGCTCCGGCTCGCCGCCATGACCTCGATGAGCCGCTCGCCTCTCCGGCTGATCCGGTACCGGCTGGTGCACCACCTGATGATGATGAGGTTGTACAGGGCCAGCACGATGGCAGCCGTCCCCACCACGACTAGGCCGTAGTACAGCATCGGCAAGTTGGACTTTGAAGGCGGGGGCGGCGGCGGCGGCAGCGGTGTGTAGGGATGCTGGGCATCTCCCATGGTGGTCGGGGGTAGAAGGGATTTCGGATATGACGAGGATGTATGAGGAGCTTATAAGAGTGTAAAAGAGGGGGTAGATTAAATTATATTTTTGCTTATCATGTAGCTGTGTGTGGTGTTATTATATACGATTATTATAAATTTTGGTAGTTTATCTAAAAGCCGTGGTGGTTAAGGAATCGTAGATTTGAGCTAAGGACAAATAAAGGTACTATCGCCAGAGCGTGGTGAACAATGCTATGCGTGACTTTGAGAATTATTCACTCTCTCTCTCTCTCTCTCTCTCTCTTCCACATAATACAATTTTTTTTTGTCATTTGATGGGACTTTTGCTTAAAATCCAATCAAGCAAGTGATCTGGCAGCTCACCCACATCGATACTATCGTCTACAGCAAGTTGCGGATAAATGTCATTACATGAGGACAATCTTGTTTTCAAATCACAATATTATAATTAGCAAAACCAGAATCTTCTTCTTACACCATCTGCTTATCCTGTAAAGATTTTGAAATTTACCTTAAGGGGACGATTAAAGATGGCTTCTAGAATCATATTTTAATATCATTTACGTGTCGCCTCGACATGAGTTTTTGACTCAAGAGTTAAGATAATCAAAATTTAAATACATGTGTTGATTCTTATATAACCCCATAATTATCAATGAAAAAATTATTAGCTTGATTTATCGAACCGATAAGATGAAAGAGACTGTGCTAGATATCTTGTAACTGTGAATAACTGGAGTTGAAACAACAATTTATTGCACTTAAAGAACACTAAGCTGGCGCACAAAATTTGATTGGGGATGTTTAGAATTGAATAATTAGTCGATCAGTGGAAATTTTTCCAAGCTTAAACATTAGTCCTGTACAATTATTTTCTTGTCGTTTTGTAACAACTCGCACACATGCTCGAATTCGAGCTTGTCTCAACAAAGCACAAAGGCGAAGGTTGGCTATTGCCACGTGGGTTGATTCGGTATACCTTAATGATGGGTCAATTATGTTAAGCACAACATGGGAGATTTCAAATCGTGAGAGGCCGTAAGCTAATCGAGTACGTCGCAATACTCTAATCTGGACGGCGGGTTGCCCTAATTATCTTATATGCGACATAAACTTAGGATGGTGACGTCATTGAATTTTCATGCATGCAACTGCAAGAGAGGACACGTGTGCCGTGTTATGATTTTACGAGTTGACGTTAACGCAACGTCTCTACTGGGGACGTTCTTGTCAACGTATTAATCACCCATCGAATAGAATATGAGTAGAGATGAGGTAGTAATTGGTCAAGATTTATACAATGCCGAAAATAGGTTGACTGTATTTGATGAGAAAGAGAGAGAGAGAGAGAGAGGTTCTCCCAAAAGTGGAGCCGAAAATTCGATCCAAGGCCACTCGAGGGCACTGTTGTAGTTCTTGTTGACAACCCAACCGGGGCAACCGTCGCATGTTATGTAAATAAAAGTAGGTCCAGATAAGCATAGTTGATAGTTGAAAGAAAAATAAACTTAAGTAACTTATATAAGAATCGGTCACCCGAAATAAATGGTTAATGTAATAAGAAAAAAGTGGATAAGTGACTTATAAAGAATCGGTAACCCGGTGGGTCCTCCCGCTACGTGTCATCTAGGGGTTAGATGGGTAATGTAATAAAAAAAAAAAAAAAAGTTGATAAGTGTCTTAAATGAAGGTTCGTTTTTTCTATAAAAAAAAAGTTGGTAGATTTAAGGCGTTTTTAATAGAAGCAATAAAAGTTTGTAAACAATAAGAAAGAATTGGAAAATTAAAAGTAAAGATTAATAAATGTTGGGAAGTAATTCAAATGATAATTGATGCTGCTGTTACTAGTGCAATGTTTTAAAAACCGTACCAAATGCCATACAGGTGAGGTGAATGTATGCAGTTTGACTAGGATTATGAGGTGGCCTGAAAAATAATTGACGATAATGTATAGTGTATGCTGACAAGTCTTCACCCAAAGTTGAGTTGGTACGGTCCCGTCCAATTATTTTTGAGGTCATGGGGTTGAGTCTCAGCATGTGCTAATTAGGTCCTTCCTTTGAGAAAGATAAAATTAATTGTTTGCCATTTATGGAGGAAAAGCTCCTCCTAGTTTTGATGATAAAATGAATGAATGAATAGTGTCCAAGAGTTTAGAGGTTTGAACCATGCCTTCTACAACACAACTTTGTTGTTACAAAGTTCAATAATTATTCAAAATGGACCAGTATGACCTGGTTCAAACCGAAGTGATTAGACCGGCAAAGCTAGTTTTGACCAGTTTGGTCCATTTTTGACCGGCTTTGACCATCCATGGTATAAAGGTGTGAATCGGACTATCGCCTAGCTGGTACTTGGTTGAACCGATTGATCTGCTTCGATTTTTTAAAATATTAACTATATGGTAATTTGGTAAGAGATAAATTGGTCAGTCAAGCTAATTTAAGTCGGTAATCTCTAAAACAAGTTAGTAAATATAAATAGTCACTAATTGCAACAAAAAAAATTGAAAAATGCTAAAAATTTGTAAGATAAAATAAAATTAGCCATTTGAAAACCATAAAAATAGTAAATAATTTTATAATGTTTGGTAACTTACAAACAAGTTGCCTGAAAAACCGGCCATAGTGGTGAATTTTGAGCACAATCCATTAATAAATCAATGAACATATTACCCCATATGAGTTATTGTAATTTTCATCGAATTTATGAGAAGAAAATTCACTTCGAAATAAGACTTTGAAATGGATTGCCATTCATTGGAATCGAATTCTCATTTTCTGGGATAGATTTTGACCTCTTGATAGGATTATCAAGGACATGAGATTACAACAAGCAAAAACCAAATAAAAAGGAATGAGATTCCCACAAAATTCGTGACATATAATTCCCTAGCTTAAGGGGCTCCTCTGATTAATAGGGAGTAAAGAACTGAACTCCACAGATAAAATTATCAGGAAAGTGGGACTACAGCAAGCAAAAAACAAGTGAAGCAAGTTGTGGATAAATAGATGTCATTACATGAGGACAATTTTGTTTTCAAATCACAATATACAATTAACACATCGGGAATCTTCTTCATATACCATTTGCAGATGCTATAAAAAAATAAATAATGGAACATATCTTAATGAGACAATTAAAGACAACTCCGAGAAGCATACTTCCGTATCGGGTATGGCCCGTCACCTCAATGAGAATTTTTGTCCAGACAGTAATAATAATTATAGTTCAAAGAGTATATTTGTTGATTCTTATGTAACACATAATTATTAATCAACAAAATGATTGGCTGGACTTGACAGGTCGGTCGGACGGTAGAGATCATGCCAGCTATCTTGTAATTGCCAAAAACCGGAGTTAAAATAATCATACACACACTTAAAGAATTTCTAAAGATATGAAAATTAGTTTGCATTTAAAGTAAAGCTTATAATTCGTCGAATGTTATATACTAAGCTGGCTTACAAAATTTGACGGGGTTGTTTGAAATTGAATTATTAGCGAATCATTAGAATTTTTTCTTCTCGTCTAAACATTAGTCCTATACAATTATTTTCTTGTCATCTTGCAACAACCCGCGTGCATGCTCAAATTCGGGCTTATCTGATCAAAGCACAACGGTGAAGGTTGGCTATTGCCATGCAGGTTAACTTTTTTTGTTTTTAATCTAAAGAATTATAATTATTGCTCGAAAGGATATATTAGAAATACATAGACTTCCATAAAGAAGAAAATCGAAGCAGAGCAAAACTCAAAATACTAAAAATAAAGAAAAATTCAGAAAACAATGAGGATTAATTGAGCACCTACAAGGTTAAGCATAAACTTATTTTATGAGAACGGATCTATCAAATAAAATAGTCAAATAAAATAATTGATGACCAATCTTTGGATCTCATATTAGCATCAGTGATGAGCACACGGGAGGATTACTTTTTCTAGTAATTATGGCATTGCAAGTTGGCAATATGTGTCAATGTGCGGCTTTTTCTACACTCTAGCCATATGGAGACAACTAAAATAGGTCAAACAAATATGGCTATAGCATTTGGAAGTAAATTTTCATAGTTTAGCGAGACAATATAATTTCTACGATCATCACTGAAATTGGAGAAAAAGAACCTGTATATGAATCTGGACGGGAGAGATTTTAAATCACGAGAGCCGTGAGCTAATCAAGTACATCAGGGTACCCTAATTTGGACAGCGGGGGGCCATAATTATATATACGCAACACGACAGTGGCGTCATTAATTCGTGCATGCAAGTACGAGAGAGAACACGCATGTTATGTACAATATTACGAGTTGATGTTAACGCAACGTTTGTACAAATCTGACGAAGTACATCGCTCTTTGTATCATTGTTTCTAGAGACGGACGTCCTCATTAAGATATTTATCACCAACCTAGGAGATTATGTAATAGATGTGCTAGTTAAGAATATTGCGGAAGAAAAAAATAGAGAATCATGTACATTTCGATGTATTCATAATGAGGATTATATCAACCTATTTATAAATTTTATGAAATGACTATGTAAGATAACATATCAAATAGAATATGCATAATCATAGAGGATATTTACACAACCTTAAGATATATCAAAATCATCATAAAATATCTCTAATAGTGCTAATGATGGACCAATGCATATGCGATGTTGAAAATAGGTTGACCATATATGACAAGGCAAAAGAGGGAGGTGAACCTTCAGACGTTACCGAGAGATTTCTCTCCCTCAAGCATGTGAGGCAAAGAGCACTGATAAGGAATCCAAAAAGCGGGCCGAAAATTCGATCCGACGACATTCGAGGGCAGCGTTTAATTCTTGTCGACTTCGAGGGCAGTTGTTACACTTGAGGTAAATAAATGTTGGTAAAGATAAGCATAATTGGTAATCAGACAAGATTGGTTAACTAAAACGGATGGGCAATTTAATCAGACTAAATTGGTAGGTTATTACCATTGTAGTTGGCAATTTCTAAAAAAAAGGCAAATTTAAGGGTATTTCTAGGAAATACATATAAAAGTTTGTAAACGATGCGAAAGTTTGCAAATTAAATCAAAATACCAAATAGTTGTTAGGAAGTAACTCAAATAAAAGTTGATAATGCAGCTAAAAATTGTACTGGTGGTCGCACAAGCAAAGTAAATGGTATGTTGTTCAATCAGAAAAATCAGGTGGTGTAGTGCAGAACTTGGCAAAGTATTTGCTCAAAGTTAAGTTGGTAGAGTGGCGTCCAATTATTCTGGAAGTCATGGGGTTGAATCTCACCATAAGCTTGTTTGAACCCATTTTGAGAAAGAAAATATACTATTTGACATTGAGACAAATGCACTGGAAATCCTAAAATTTTCAAAAAGTATAATAAAGTCTTAAAACTTGTGAAGTTGGTTCAATCGAGTCATTCATTAACTTTGTCTAATTTGGCTAATAAAAAAATACTCATGTTGTTTTTTTTTTTTTTTTAAATTTTATCATGGCAATCACTAGGAAAGATCGATGAGGGTGGGGAATGGCCAATGGGGTTTGCCAACGTTAGATGAGGGCTTGTAGGCCCCCCTTTGATTGAGTGAGAGGTTGCAAGCTCTTTTAAATCAGGCAAGGGTTGTCAACCCTCACCTGTCATTAGCGAGGGTTGTCCGCCCTTGATGAGGGCCCAACAGTCCTCGTTGGCCATCCCCCACCATCACCGACCCTTCTTGGCGATGGTGGGGCAATAGTGGCAAGAGCTTGCAGCCCATATCACTTAGTTTCTCTCTCTCTCTCTCTCTCTCTCTCTCTCTCTCTCAGCTTATTTTTTTAATTTAATTTAAATAAATGTTGCATTAAAAATAAGTTTTGGACCAAAACGGTATAGTCTTAGTTTTATATTTCATGATTAGTCACATTATTGCCACGTGGGAGAGGAAAATATTAAAAAAAGCCATGGCAACATTTTCGTTAGCCAAAGTGAGTAGAGTTAATGGAAAGACTTGATTGCACTCACTTGGCAATTTTTAAGACTTATTGTATTTTTTTTTAATTTTTATGACTTAATAATACTTTTATGATAAGTTTTAAAACTTATAATATATTTATTTTGTTTTCCATTTCTATAGTTAAATGTCCTCCTAATTTTTACGGTGATGTGGGTAAATGGTATTTAAGAGGTAAGAGGTTCGAATCATGCCCTCTACAATACAATTCAGCTTTGAATAAGTTCAACAGTTATTCAAAATAGACTGATGTGACTCAGTTCAAATCAAAGTTAGTCGATGGGCAAGCTTTTTTTTTATTGGTTCTTGACCACCTCTGACCATCCACAATATAAAATTGTGAACTTGATTGGTCACCTAGCCGATACCTAGTTGAATCTACTAGTCCGATCCGATTTTTAAAATGTCGACAAGGTGGTAATTTATTGGGAGATAAGTTAGTGAGTCACACTAATTTAGGTTAGTAATTCCTAAATAGAATTAGTAAATTGCTAACTAAGACCGGTAAAAAAGGGTAACTCGATAAAAAAGTCGGTAAGTTAAAAACAATTTGAACATCAATAATTAACTCAAATGAAATTGGTATTGGAAAATTAGTTGATAATTTACTTTGACAAAGTTAATAAATCGCTCTAATCTTGAATAGTGATTTTATGTAAGAGTTGATAAATTTGAAAACGTGGTAAATTATGCAAATAAAAGTCGGTTAGTTAAATGCAAAATGTACTAATTTGCAAACTATAAAAAAGTTAATAATTTCATAAAAGTTAGAAAGGTTACCAACAAAATACTTAAAAATCGGTCGTTTTCATCAACAGTATCAGTGACTCTTACTAATTGAGATTAGCTGGCATGGAAAGAAAAACCCGTATTGTTTGGGCACGGGACAATAGAATTTTGCGCCTATCCTACGTTCAAGGAGGCGAACCATATTTAGCTTGTCGTTTGTTTACAATTAGCCCGACCCGTTTAAACTGAAACCCAAGTACAAAACCCATGTACTAGCGGCTTCGCCAGCGAAACCACCGAACCGATAGAATCTCAAGAATCTAGGGTCCGTTTGTCTGACGTAAAACTTTTTTTTGGGAAATTGATTTCTGACCTTCCGATATTGGGATAACGGAAAATTAATCAGTCTAGGGAAAATGTTTTCAATGGACCGGAAACAACGGGATTAGATTTAGAGAAGATGACTTTACTTTTTGATAGGAAGGAAATTGCTTCCTCTCCTTACTTTCCCTAAATTACCAAATAAATGAAAATTTACCATTTTTCTTTAAAATAATCTCCATGAAAAATACTTTTTCGTGATTCAATGAGATAAATATACCCATAAATATTGCTCTTCACCAAGCAAAACGACCAAACCATTTTCCGGATAATCTCAAGAATCTCACAGTTCCATCTTCATGTTCCTAAACGAACAAATATCTGCAAATGAGAACTGCCGTCTTGAGCGAAGACAGCGAACGAATTCCTGAACCCACAAATATTGCTCTTCCATTTCTTGTTAATTTCATGAATAGTCTACTTCATGATCCCTAAATTCCGCGTCTCATTTCCATTGTTTTTGCAGCAATAACTAAATAAGTGATTTGGCTATAGTGAGGACCTTATCTTACAGAACAATGAAAACAGAAACCTGGGTCATAGAGGCGAAGTTTGTGCAAAATCCATTAGAAACACTGCTAAGAAATCAATATATTCTGATAAATTGACTAACCAGAATTGGAAACACATCACCACAAATGACATATCATAATTTTGTCGAATTTATGCTAAGAAAAGACGTGTGTACTGTACCATTCCACTGAAGTTTGTGCGAAATCCATTAGAAACATTGCTAAGAGAACCAACATATTCTGATAAATTGATTAATCGAAATCGATCGTAATTTCATCGAATTTATGCAAAGAAAAGGTGTGTGCATTGTCCCTTTCCCTTGAAGTGTGTGTAAAATCCATTAAAAACATTGCTAAGAAAACCAACATATTTTGATAAATCCATTTGTGCAAAATCCATTAGAAATACTGCTAAGAAAATCAACATATTCTGATAAATTGACTAACTAGAATCGGAAGCACATCACCACAAATGACGTATCATAGTTTTCGTCGAATTTATGCAAAATGAATTTAGGTCTCTGTCCCCTTGGAAGATTCTTCTTTCGTCTTCGGTGAAAGAGGGGCAAAGGCGAGTGGGAGAAAGAAAAAGCGTGTGTGCTGTACCTTTCCCCTGAAGTCTAGTGCACTCTGAAATAAGAGTTCGGAATGGACTGCCATCCATCGGAATCGAATTCCCACTCTCCGGGATAGAATTTATCCTCCGTGAAGGATTGTCGAGGAAATGGGACTCCAACAAGCAAAACCCAGATATAAGGAATGAGGTTCCGACAAAACCGTGACGTAATAATTCCCTAAATTTGAGGGGCTCGTTTGATTTGTAGGAATTCCACAGATAGGATTATTAAGGAATGGGATTACAGCTAGCAAAACCCAACAAAAAGGAATAAGATTTCGACGAAGTCGTGTCATATGATTCCCTTGGATTTGAGGAGCTCGTGTGATTAGAAATTTGAGTATCAGTCCTCTTCAATTACTTCAATCGACTCAGGAATAAAAGAGGAAGGCCATTCCAACATCACCACATATCCTCTATAGGACGGGACTAGAAGGTTTGCGTCAGCTAGTTCGTAAAATTGCAGTTTTCGTAAACGAGTGGAAGCAAGAACAGGGGACTAGAATGGCAACGATCACCCAAGTTTAGGCCAGAGGGATCAGCAAAAAGTGCAAAGTCTCTAAATTTTTTCTTGCATGACAAAGTCCATGACATAGAAGCCAGGCGTAAAGAGAGAACTATAAAACCTATGCATTTTTCTTGCATGAATCAGGTATAGGTATACCTGTTTGAATGCATATATATCATGGTGACGGGCTGGTGCCTCCCTGAAATCCACTTCACAGGTTAGGCAACTAATCTGGTGCACAACAGTCGGTGGAGATGCTGAGATACATTTGTGAGTTGTGTTAGAAAAATCTCACGTACATAATTGGTGTAGTGTGAAGCGGTTAATATAATATAATTGGCTCACAATTCTTTGGTTTAAGTTTTTGAGTGAAAGCAAGCCAAATTGGATATGTTAATGGGCTTGAACTTAGACTCCGTCTTTGCGATCTAACGATGAAAGTATCAAGCTTTTGCTGCATGCTTCCAACAAATGGTATTAAAGTCGAGGGTAAATTGGAAGGCCCCCAACGGAATTTGGTGACCAACAAAGGAATCTCATGACCAACGCGTTGTACAAGCTCAATGGCAAACTTCACTTCATGGTTCAGGCTAGAGAAAGAAGAGATTGGGGATGAAGTTGTGCTTGATGAAGATCTCAATGAGATAATTTTTATGATATGTAATTAGTATATTTTAGTTAGTTCAAAACTCGAATGTAGAGTTTAATTGGAAATGTTGACGGGCTCGGGCTCCCTCTTAGTGATCTTTCCGGGTGAAGGTATTGAGTTTTTGCTGCATGTTTTTAATAGAGGGAGGTAGGGAGTGGAGGGAGAAGTGCAAAGTATGTGGAAGTGAGATTAAGAAGTCGAGCTTGTGCTGAGAGAGACTCTAACTTTTAGCAAAGCTACAAGGTTTTTTCATTTGACAAGGCTTTTCATTTGATTACAATCAGACGTCATTTGATTATGACAAGAAGTGGTAATTTTGTAAAATAGAAAAAAAAATCACATTTTAAGACTTCTTATGACAATTTTGTACTTAGTAACAACAATACCTGTCGTAGCATTCAATGGTCCAGCTCTTGTAGATGCTCGTTATAATATTTCATAAGATTAATTCTGAAATATGGTTTTGAACATCCAAAGTCATCTGATCAAAAGCTTTAATTTTTTGTGAAAATTCTGTTCGACTCCTAATATTGTATTTTTAAAGTCCGACTTGTGCTACTTCCACTCAAAGTTGGAAGCTGCTTAGATGAATTTCCTTTTCCCTGAAAAGTATTTTACTCAGAGCAAATTCATGCTCTCCTCTTTGAGAGCCCTTTAAATAGAGCCTCCCGTGAAGCTATACTGAACAAGAAGCTCCCTCTCATCATTGTTAATCCACTCCATGCAAAAAACCCCACTAATTTTACCATGTTTTGCTCTTCCTGATTCACTTTTTTGCTCTTGCTCCTCTGACTTTCGACTTCTTCTGCTGATTTTGCGTTGAATTCAACTGAGGCATTCACTTTCGTGATAAAGTCCATCTTTTCCCCTTGGAGAAGCTCTCAGCTGATAAGCTTTCTATATTTGCGCAGCACTCATGGAGGGCAATGCAAGTTCGTTAGAGAAGAAAGAAGCAAATGAAGTTGTCCTTATGATTCCAGGCGTTGAATGTCAAAGCGGAAGTCCTTCACCAAAACCAAAAACTGAGCAAATGGAGCCTGAAATCCTCCATCAAATTCACAAATCTCCAATTTGACAAGCCCCTCTGCTCTCGAGCTCGCTCAGTCGGTCCAGACTCCGAGTAAGCTTCCAAATATCCCGACGGAAAAGTCCATCTCAAGTTCTTCGTTCATGAAGCTGAAATCGGGAATCATGGAATCACTGCATCCTGGTGATACAAGTGCTAGTGCATCTAAGGATTCTGTGAAACCGGCGCTGAGCATGTCTCCAATCGGTTCAGTTCCATCACCAGGCGCAGAGGAGGAAGATGATGAGGATGTGTGCCAGACTGTAAATCCCAAGTCCCAAATGATGTCAGGCAAAACGAAATTTATTTTGGCTTAGCAGGCCGCCTTTGTGTGCATCACAGGGCTTCTGATAGCGAGTTTAACCATTCATGATCTCCGAAATACAGTCATTTGGCATGTGCATTTGTGGGGATGGTGTTTGCTGATGTGGGCAATCTTTTCTGGTAAGTTGGCGACTGACTGGTTGATCAACACGTTGGTTTACTTGATTGAGCAGAAGTATCTGCTCAAAAAGAATGTTTTATACTTTCTCTTTGCCTTGAAGGACAGTGCCGAGGTGCTCGCCTGGTTGTGTCTGGTTCTTATAACCTGAGTTTGGCTGATAAACCATGGAGTGAAGCGATCGATACACACGACAAAGATTCTGAACTGGGTCACGAGGGCGCTCTTTTCTTGTCTTATGGGAGCTGCCTTATGGCTTATCAAAACATTTCTGATAAAATTGCTTGCTGCTTCTTTCCAATGCAAGAGATTCTTTGATCGTATTCAAGATGGCATCTTTCAATACAACGTGATAAAGAAACTAACCAGCCCCAAGGATCCAAAGATGAGTCTCAAAGTGAACATGGAGAAGCTATTAAAAATGAAGCCGGATAAAGTTTCTGCTTGGACGATGAAAAATCTTATCGATTTTCTCCGTGAGGCAGAGCAAGAAGATAAGGATATCACCGATGAACAAAAAGCCAAGGATGCTGCTAAAGCTATAATCAAGAAAGTAGTCAAGCCAGAGAGCAAGTGAGAGCGCTAACTTCCTTAAACTCTCTTCTACTCTAGCAAATGATGCTGTGTTGGAAAAATATGGCTTCGAATTGGGTAGAACAATGAAATCGGATCTTTAGAGTACCCAAGTCAGACTTTGAAGCGTAATATCATTTTCTTTAAGAATTTATTTGCCCTACCATGTTGCTAATGGTCACCGGCAAATTTCCTCCAAGATACAACAAAGTCTCAAGTGAGAATACTATATAGCAATTCTAGTATTTCTCCAAGGTCTCTCATGGGAAACAATTAAACAATTACGTAGCTTCTCCTCGAAAGAAAACGAAAAAAAAAATGGAAGAAGATATATGTTTGATCTCAAAATAAACGTACTTATCTTTGTCTTTTCGAATAGAGACAACCCTTCAAAAGGTTGCAAAAGAACAAAAACAACCTTTCGTGAATAAGACGTCCTCAAAAGTTACGTTGAAAAGACATAAAAAATTCGGAAATACATAAAAATAAAAAATAATTGAAACTTTTCGTGAACAAATCGATCTGTTTCAACAAGACTCTATAGTTAATTTTAATAAAAATAAATCCGATTTTCTTTTTCATTAAATAAAATTAATGATCGTTGGTTAGTGCCAAATCTCGTCCACGTGCGTACTCACATCTTTTCGATGTGGGATAAGGCACCTCTTCATTTATTTTATAAACAAATTACCAACAATCCCCCACTTTCGTTTATAAAACAAAAACAAAATATAAAACGTTAGAAATATACAACCAAAATTTCCGTAAGATTAATATACATACATAAAGGTCTCTTTTGAGTTAAACATTTACTTAGTGCAAGTATCTCAAAGCTCTATCAAAGTGACAAGTAGCTCGGCTTTAAATTTGTACTTTTATATGATAGAACCGGACATACCGCACATACATTAACCTCTTGTTTCAGCGAGAAGTTCTATATTACTCCGCACTATTATGGCATTGTGCTTGATCCTGTTTCATAAGCTCCCTAGAAAGCAACCCTAACTTTCGTAAGAAGCGGCACAACTTCTAAGCTTATATAGGTGAAGTATCTACCGTGTGTTTCTGTTACAATTAACACATTACAAATTTGTATCATACTTCATTAAGAATTCAATTCAGCCTACAAAACGTAACAGACAATACTGACTTCTCATATCAGGGCTACGTCAGTATCAAACAATCACATTCAATAACTTGTTCTTACCCATTAAACCTTGTAACTAGTGATGTTCTAGAAAAATGTCAGATTACCATTATTGGTGATTTCAATTAAAGGGTTTCAGCCCCATTTCTTGTGAGGTCATTATTACCACGTCTCTCGGTAAAGCCTTCGTCAAAGGATCGGCAAAATTATTACTTAACCTCACATAGACAATTGTTATGATACCATCTTTAATTAATTGTCTCGCATATTCATGTCTCAGACTAATATGTCTAGACTTATAGTTATAGGTGCTACTATAGGCTCTTGCTAAAGTAGCCTGACTATCACAATAGATAGAAATATGAGGTATAGGACTAGGTCATAATTTGATATTTAACAACAAATTCATAGTCCATTTAGCTTCTTTCTCAAATTCTGCTAAAGCAACGATTCAAGTTTCATAGTTGAGTGAATTATGCACATTTGTTTCTTGCTTGCCTAAGAAACAACACATTCACGTAATGTGAAAATTAATCCATTAGTGGATTGTTTATCTCTCACACTTGCAATCCAACTAGCATCGTATATCTTTCTAATATAACCGAATTATTATAGAACAATAAGATAACTCTCTAATGTTCTAAATTGGATTACTAGAATTTACTCAACTTGCATATACAAAAAGTAATATCAGGTCTAGATAATGTATCGCATACATCAAAAACCAATATCACTCACATTAAAAACTCTCCACTAGGAATCAAATGGAGTACTCATATATTTGAAAACAAGATGTTTAAATCTATGCAACATCTTCTCCGTGTAATCACTTTAGCTCAAAGAATAACCCCCACTATTTTTTTTTTAATTTTAATACTTAAGATAGTATCTCGCTTCTCCTAAATATTTCATTTTGAAAATGAAAGCTAGATACTTCTTAGTCTCAATGACTTCAAGTCCCCTTTGAGAGTGCTAGTATGAACAAAATAAAGGAGTTAGGGAAGAGAATAAGAACACAAGATTTATAGTGGTTCGGCTTAATCCAAGCCTACGTCCACTCTCCCACGCTAACAGCCTTCTTGGCTGGATTCCACTATGCAATCAACAAGAGATTACAACTTCGAGTGCAAACACTTAATAGTAGATCACACTATCTCACTAAGTCACTCTTTTGGTATTTCTCTCACGATTACAAACGTTTAAGCTCTCCAAAGACAAGTGTATAATCGAAGGTCGCTCAGACTTTGGAATTATAAATTCTACGCTCCGTCTCTTACTTGCTCATCGGTTCTTCATCTCCTTAAATACTCCTCCACTTCCAAACTAGCCGTTGGACAGTATCCCGGAGAATCGTTTTCCAATATACCCATTGGACAGCTCTGTATCTAGAAGATTTGGTAGCCGTTGAGTGACAAAGGTAAAATCCCAAATTGATTCCGATCGCCCATACAAACGAAATCTTGGTTTCCATAAGTAAAGCTTCTTCGTATAGAAAGTTCTTGTCTTCAATCAAATCAATCTTGATGTGGAATCCAAACCAGATTACTAGCCGTTGTATGATTGGGCTTGAGTTACGATTCATCGAATCTGGATGTAAAGTCTGAGTCTGTAGACTTTACAATCTGAGTCTGTAGACTTTACAATTTGAGTCTCGAGTCTGGCAATCTTCAGACTTTGAGTCTTGAGTCTGACAGTCTTTAGACTTTGACACAGAAGTTTGTAAATCTTCAGAATATATGTTACGTTCAGTCTTCTGGTCGTATTCGCACTTTGACAATATCCTTTACATGTTCTATTATCTGCATGGTCTATTACTCAACCATCAAACATGTTAGTAGCCTTTGATTTATTTTGTCATCTTCAAAACATCATAAGGGATTTCCCTAACAATCTCCCCCTTTTTGATGATGACAAAACAATCTCTGAATATGCAGATTTGTAAACATACTTTTAAAAATATTAATTTAAATCAAAGGATATCATAATATAGCAAATAGATTGAGCATAACAATATATAAAAAATAGGCGCAGCTCAATAATATGTAATAAATAATATCAACCAATCAGCACATATGCATATTCATATCTTCTCCCCCTTTTGTCATAATCAAAAAGCGATAATAACGGATTCACGTAGAGAATAATAACAAATATTTTGCATGAATCACAATTTCCAAAAATCAGTTTTTATAAAGTAAGTCGAATATTAAAGATATGCAATATAGCTCACTTTGATCATATATATCAGCAAATATCCAATAAAAATCACAGATGCATCATGAAATTCACGTACACTTTTTGTCATAATAAAATGATAATATCAGTAAGAGATTTGTTAATGACAAAAGGTAATAAAAGATGCACTAACCGGATTTTTTTTTTGAACAAATTCTGACACATTTACCTTTCATTCTTTTCATAACAAGATCACGATCAATCAAAAAGATTTTTCCAAAATTGATCAAAGCTCCCCCTCAATTTGTTGCCTTTTTGAGATGATCACGATTCTTTTCCTTTTCTTTTGGATTTGATTTCTCCCCTAGACAGAATATATCTTCAATTGTCGCAGGAGATATTTTCTGATTGTACCAAGATTTGCATAGATTTGCGATCTTTCATCTCTTAAAGAATTTCCTGCAATCAACTCATTTCCCTTTTTGGTATCCATCAATTTGGATCATTCCTTGACGTTAGAGTAAAATAGAAAATCTCCATAATCAAATATTCTTTCTTAATTCATCATAACAGAGTATTCAAAGAAAGAATATTATGCACAATGATATTTTGAAAAATAAATTCTCACTTAGTCATAGTACGATAAAATCAAAGAGAATAAAATCATTGATTATCTCAGAAAAAATATCTTGCAAAATTAGTATAACGTAGAATCGGATTTTTACTTTGCAAAATATGACAATTTGAGAGCATAAAATTAAACCAAATAATCTGAATTATCTCAAATAATCACACGTACTAAATCAAATCTTAACGCACAAATCACAAAAATAAATCATACGATTCTTTCTTCCATAAAGCAAAATATGATCATTATAAAATCTCAATCAATCAATGATATATCGAATTTCAAGCATAATGAGAAATAAAAATTCCTTGCCAAATCCTCTTTCTTCTTTCTTCTTTATATCCTGCAAAAATAACTTATCTTTTCTTTGGTACCCATTTTTTCTTGGGTCCATGAGAGTTAGCAGAATATGTTGCTTTTATCCAATTTTTCTTAATAGGTCTCCAGACTTGAGAAAGATCTTGTTGCCTAAGTCGAGAACTCTCCTTTTAAGTTCGAAAATCCTTTTAAGAGAAGATTTGAGATTTGAACAAAGCTCATTTATATACTTTGAAACTTTGAGAGGAATTTTTGAATTGCTTACCTCGATTTCCTCATCGGATTTTGAGTCTCGTATCCGAGTCAGACTTTAATTCTGAGTCTGTGTCTGAATCAGACTTTGATTCTGAATGTGCCATCAAGCATATATTTTCTTGATCATTATCTTCTTTCATGATTCTTTTATGGCCATTATGCTTGTATTGACTTCTTCCATCGAAATTCCTTCCTTTTCTACTCAGCTTTTTAAATTTCTCGACCATAAAGGCAAGTTCTTCATCGTCCATGTCATTTTCTGAGTCTGTTTCATCAAAAACAGCATTAGATATTAAAGCGATGGACTTCTTACCTTCGGGATCTTGGTCATTAAGTTGTTCCACTTCATAGGATTGAAGAGTGCCAATCAATTCATCAACGGAGAGTGGCATAATCCTCTGAGTCTCCCGAATTGAGGTCTTGACATGATTCCACTCTTTTGAGAGACCTCGCAAGAGTTTGTTGACCTTCATCGGGGTAGAAATTTGCTGACCTTGATATGCTAAACCATTTACAATTTCTGTAAAACGGCTAAACATATCTCCAATTGATTCTCCTTGCTTCATCTTGAAGGATTCATATTGGCCAAGTAAGAAGTTTACTTTTGTCTCTTTTACACGATCGGTCCCTTCATATGCAACATGAAGTCTATCCCAAACTTCTTTTGCTGTTTCACATGAAGAGATTCTATTATATTCAGTAAGAGATAAAGCGCAATATAAAGAATAAATAGCTTTTGCATCAAGCGCTTCTCTTTTGGACAACTCCGTCCGAGACATAGGAGCGGGGGTTTGCTTTCTTTGTCTTTGCCATTCTTATTTGATGTAGACGCAGCAATGGGGTTGATTCCTCTTTCCACAACATCCCATTGTAAGAGATCTCTGGATCTTAGGAATGCTTTCATTTTGTTCTTCCATACGTCGTATTCCTTTCCATCAAAATATGGTGGCTTTGTGTTGCTTTGCCCTTCCATAAGTCCTGGTGCCAACATACTAGCCATAAAGAATCTTTAACTCAAAAGTAAAAACACTTTTATAAACCGAGCACTTGGCTCGATACCAATTGAGAGTGCTAGTATGAACAAAATAAAGGAGTTAGGGAAGAGAATAAGAACACAAGATTTATAGTGGTTCGGCTTAATCCAAGCCTACGTCCACTCTCCCACGCTAACAGCCTTCTTGGCTGGATTCCACTATGCAATCAACAAGAGATTACAACTTCGAGTGCAAACACTTAGTAGTAGATCACACTATCTCACTAAGTCACTCTTTTGGTATTTCTCTCACAATTACAAACGTTTAAGCTCTCCAAAGACAAGTGTATAATCGAAGGTCGCTCAGACTTTGAAATTATAAATTCTACGCTCCGTCTCTTACTTGCTCATCGGTTCTTCATCTTCTTAAATACTCCTCCACTTCCAAACTAGCCGTTGGACAGTATCCCGGAGAATCGTCTTCCAATATACCCATTGGACAGCTCTGTATCTAGAAGATTTGGTAGCCGTTGAGTGACAAAGGTAAAATCCCAAATTGATTCCGATCGCCCATACAAACGAAATCTTGGTTTCCATAAGTAAAGCTTCTTCGTATAGAAAGTTCTTGTCTTCAATCAAATCAATCTTGATGTGGAATCCAAACCAGATCACTAGCCGTTGTATGATTGGGCTTGAGTTACGATTCATCGAATCTGGATGTAAAGTCTGAGTCTCAGACTTTACAATCTGAGTCTCGAGTCTGGCAATTTTCAGACTTTGAGTCTTGAGTCTGACAGTCTTTAGACTTTGACACGTAAGTTTGTAAATCTTCGAATATATGTTACGTTCGGTCTTTCCTCGGTCGTATTCGCACTTTGACAATATCCTTTACATGTTCTATCATCTGCATGGTCTATTACTCAACCATCAAACATGTTAGTAGCCTTTGATTTATTTTGTCATCTTCAAAACATCATAAGGGATTTCCCTAACACCCTTCAGATACCCCCACCACAAGAATATTTCATGAGGCATCCAATCAAAACTATGCATTGTCAAATTTCATGCTCAATGAAATACATACATCAAAATAGAAAACCAATGCAATTCTACTCTCTTGGCTCATTTATGCTATTCCTTAGAATCAAATCTATGAGGGGCAAGGACAGCAAATAGAACACATTAGAACTAAACAAGGGACACCCAAAAAACCCATTCGGTATCTCCAGATTGCCTCCATAAATAGAGCACTACATATCATCCCATGCATGTAAGAACATTCTCTAAAAATCAATAAATGCGAGCGAATCGAGTATCAAGGTATCAAAAGTGCATAAACTGGAATTGAGAGAGGCGAAAAGAAGATACCAGCAATTCTAGGAATGGAATCAACAACATCATATAATCCGAAACCTTCTAAAAGGTATAATCAGAGCCATACCTCATTTCTTCACCAAATTGCACGCAAGGGCAAAACCATAAATTTAACATTATTATGCTTGAAACCATTAGATAATATGATTGAATCGAATTTTCATGCCACTGCTTATGTGCTTGCATAAGCCCATAATAACATAAACATTCGTGCACATATTAATCCTGGACATCAAGCAATCAAGCCGATTCCAATTAATCCTATGCTTGAATGCATGGCTAAAAAATACTAAAGCATGGAACTAATCAAGACCAAAAGTCTAGCTCAATCACACGATACCAAAATTCTATAGAAACCTTCCAATTCTAGTTCAAAATTCACACACTTGTGTCAATCTCGTAATGCATTGCGATTGGACTCACTTTTCTTGGTCAACCGCCTACAACGATTAACAGCTCAAGCATACACATGCGTAACAATTTCTTGTTATTGAAGTCTTAAATAGGGGCATATCGCATCTCTTCAATTCTATCATTATCCCACACATGGAATTGAACACACACGCCAAAAGATGACTAAAGACCTCAATGACAAATAATGTAGCAGTTTATGTGCTAAACATGGAGATAAAAATATTGCATACCTTAGCATATAAGCCGATAAGCAAAAAAGCGATACCTTAGTTCATTCTCAAGTAATCCTCCAAAACATCCATGAATAACCCAAAATTTAATATATACACCAAACATAACTGTAAAATTGAATGTAGCATTTCCAGTAAAATAAGCAAGTGCTAAGCGGCTCAAACTCAACTAAAATATGGATCCCCAGTAATGGAGTCCAAAGCACATGTCTTTATGCTTGGAGTATCAACTTTACAATATAAGAAAATGCACAATCACAATTTCCCGAATGTAGAACCAAAAAGTACTTTGGTGCAAGTGAAATTACCGAAAGACGAGAGGAACATCACACACCAAACTAATCCAAACTTATCATTTTCATTTATTTATTTAACTAATTGTCAAAATTAAGATTCCATCTTACAAATTACTTGTGCATCTCGAGCAAGCAATCAAATTTCATGTTACGTGTTGTCCAGAATCTTAAGACAGAAAATAAACAGATGAAAAATTTTTACTTCAACATATATCATATACATTAGGGACTAATCGAAGCATTACATAAGAACCTCGAGAAGTGCATAAACCAAGACAATGCTATCACCTCTCGGGCGATTCCTTTAGAAAATAATATTATGGTGTAAAGCATAGTTACGAAATGACAAGAACTTCATCAATGCACCACGCATACCGTAAGCAAATCAACATGGTACCGCAATTGCAAGTCTTTCGTTACTATACACAGGCGTAGAAAATTAAATTACCTGCGCAAATGTCCCACGTGTAAAATCAATCCATCAAGAAACTAGAGCACTTGTGGAGTTTGAGCACTCGCAGAACGCATCCCCGCGATCTCGCAAGTAGTGCCAAGTCTGAATCTCCCACAATCATGCGCCAAAGGTGAAGCAACTTCAAGCAATCAAAAGACCGCACAATCAATCTTGGTCACCCACGGAGTCACGTACCCGCCCCAATTCTCGGGTGTCAGATTGAACTACCATTTTCACCTTGCGCTTGATCTCGTGGATCATAGTCTCAACATCATCAATGTCGGGCACGAAGGTGAGAGATTGTTGATCCTCTAGAAAAATTTGCTAACCATCCCCAATGAGCTACACCAGCGCAAGCACTCAACATGCTTTGCATGGTGTACCCATCTAGCGCAACATGTATGTAAGGCATTGCCTGTATAAATCTCAGCAAATTTGAGGAGGCCTTTAAGTTGCTTTTGCTGCAACCGGCCTTCGATTTAGGGAACTGCATGGAGATAGATCCTAAACCGCCACAGGCCCCACATCTTTAGAAGCGGGATTTTCATCCTCGTCTTTGCCGCCGGACTCACACAAAGACCGAGACGAACCGAGGTAATCAGTGCTGACATCATTGCGAGTCGAATACAGAGACGATAATTTCGATGGCGATTGTGTGTATGGCGAAGCGTCGTGGTAATTCGCTGGGGAGACCGTCTCTGACTGGTGCGTGCCGTTGCGGGTGTGATCTTATTCCGTTTTGGCGTTTTTTCTCGACTTCTCCTGCGTAAACTTTGAAGTCCAGGCCACGTCCGCCACATTGGATGGAGAGGTCTACACGCAAATAATGATTCTGGATTTGTCATTAACTTCGAGGTGACAGAGGCGGTGGAGAAGATCAAGCAAATAATAATAATCTACAGTCCATCCATCTCATTTCCAATTTCTGAGAGGCATGTTGCGATGGGCAAAAGAAGAGGAAGATTCAGGATTCATGGATGACATCCCGAGGACCGCTGATGATGAGCCACCACGGGCTGGTACTTCCTCCGACTCTGACTTCATTGTTACACAAATAAATCCTTAAAATTGTTGGAAAAATATGGCTTCGAATTGGGTAGAATAATGAAGTCGGATCTTTAGAGTACTCAAGTCGGACTTTGAGGCGTGATATCACTTTCTTTAAGGATTTATTTGCCTCACTACGTTGCTAATGGTCACTGGCAAATTTCCTCCAGAATACAACAAAGTCTCAAGTGAGAATACTAGATAGCAATTTTAGTATTTCTCCAGGGTCTCTCATAGAAAACAATTAGAAACAATGGCTGTAGTTTCTCTCGAAAGAAAACGAAAAAAAATGGAAGAAGATATATGTTTGATCTCAAAACAAACGTACTTATCTTTGTCTTTTGAATAGAGGCAACCCTTCAAAAGGTTGCAAAAGAACAAATACAACCTTTCGTGAACAAGTACGTCTCAAAGGTTACGTTGAAAAGACATAAAAAATTCAGAAATAAATAAATAAATAAATAATAATCGAAACTTTTCGTGAACAGTCGTACTGTTTCACAACAAGACTCTATAGTTAATTTTAATAAAAATAAATCTGAATTTTTTTCAATAAATAAAATTAATGATCATCGGTTAGTGCCAAATCTCGTCCACGTGCGCACTCACATCTTTTCGATATGGGACAACGCACCTCTTCATTTGTTTTATAAAAAAATTACCAACATGCTGTTGCTTCAAAGCTCCAGGATTGGTGCAGTTGGTTGTGACTTTGGGGGATTTCCAAGTCCGGAAATTAAGTTTACCCTTTGAATTTCACCAACTGCATGCAAATTGCCCTAAATCTAGGCAATTTGCACAGGCCAAAGGCCTGGCTTTAATAGTTCATGGGGCTGCCTTTACATAGCCGGGTGTACAACCCATGCACTTGGGTTATTTAAAAAAATCTCATTGCTCCAAAGTGTGTCACTGACTCCTGTTTTCTGCTTTGTACTAGGTTTATCGAGGAGGAAGAACTTTCGTGCATCATGGCGAAGGAATACATCGAGAAATTCTTGGCTTTCTTTCCTGAAGCGAAAGAAACTCGGAAAATCAGGAAGTCCTCTTTAAAGAGTTGGGTGGTAAGTGCGTATCTGATCTCTTTGCTGGCTCTTATCTTGCTTCCAAGCCAAATGTTTTTGTTTTTTTTTTTTTTTGGTGACCCAGGGAACCCCGCAAGGCCAGCAGCCGGAGATAAATCATTGGGGGCGACACGTGCTAGTCACCACACACGTGCCACCGAATAAGTCACCAATAGTCTCAAGCTAGCCTTCCTGCAACTTGCATTGCAGGAGTTTCGAACTCTAGACCTCCTCGATGGAAGTCTAGCGTCTACCCAGCTGAGCCACCGCGGTGGGTGGTGCTTCCAAGCCAAATGTTCTATGGAGCATTTTTCTAACAATCTGAATTAAGGAGATTTTTGGAAGCTGAAAGAACTAGAAACGATGCATAAAAAATATAGACATAAGGACATGATCTAAATTATACAGTTCACGTCTGCAGGTGAATTTCTATCGTGAACGAAAATCACTCACTCACGCTTTCAAGGATGCAGAAACAGCCATTGAGGAGCTGAACAACCTTGCTTCAGCAGCTTTGCTTGTCGTGATCATCATTCTGTGATTGCTTCTGACAGGATTATTGACGACGCCAGTGCTCATCTTTATTTCGTCGCAGCTTTTTCTTTTCGAGTTCAGTTTTGGGAACGCTGCCAAAGACTTGTTCGAAGCTATCATGTTTGTATTTGTGAAGCATCCGTTCAACGTGAGTGACCGCTGCGTCATCGATGGGGTTGAGGTGAATGACTAAGCCTATGACTCTGCGTGACTGGTTTGTACAGACTCCATATTCGTCTGGCTTTTTGATTCATCACAGATGGAGGTTGACGATATGAATATCCTGACTACCGTATTCCGGACAAACGACGGTGAAAAGATATCTTACCAAATTCAGTTCTGGCCTCTAAACCCATCAGCAATTACAACAGGAGCCAGGACATCAGCGAATGTTTGGAGTTCGATTTCTCCACTTCAGTCGAGAGCCTTGAAGCTTTGACACATAAAATAAACAAGTGTGCCATCTGCTTTTCCTGAATCTCTCTTTTGAGGCTGTTAATAATTTGACTGCACAGAAGCGTGTTTTTGATATCAATGATAGTTTGTGGTTTGAATATGTGCATATGTTATAGATGAGAGTATTCAATAGATAGGTTATGGAATATGGAAATATAGTTTAGTAGTTTTATATGGAGGAGTACTATGGGGTTAGTTGGAACGGTGAGGGAGCCGAGGGACATGCACATCAGTACATGCACAAGTTCGATCAATTCTTTTGTCCTTTCGCAGCCATATTTCGACCGACTTTATTTTCTTCATTAATAAGATTGCACCCGCGGTTAAGGTTAAGGTTATATCTCACTGAGAACTATCGACTTTCTTTTCTTCATTGATAAGCTTATTGACTTACGCTTCATGTGAACTCAGACCCGTCATAAACATCCTCTCTCTTTTGGGTTTTGAAGCTGCTGCTTGGAGTTAAAGAAACCCTGGTGTGTGTGTGCACGTGCGCTTTCATTTTAGCAATGCCGAGTATTTTACGAGGTGCGAATTCTGATCGAATAGGCCTTCAGGTACATAGAAAGGAAGCCAAAACACCGGCATCTGGATCACAGGAAGCTGAAACTCTTTTGGGTTTTTGAATATGTTGCTTCTTGTTCTAGAAATTCTGGTGGATGCGTGTGAGTGCGCTTTCATTTTAGCAATGCCGAGTGTTTCACAAGGTGCGAGTTCTGATTGAATAAGCCTCCAGGTACTTAGAAAGCAAGCCGAAAGACTGGCGACCGGGTCACAGCGTTGTGTTTAAGGAGATTGCGCACGTTGACAATTCGAAGGTCTTGAAGATGGCTATCCCTGCCAGCCACACATCAAATTTCCAGGAGGCCAAGGAAAGGACCAAGCGGAGATCCGAGCTCGTGCTGGAGCTGAAGAAAATTTTCGATGAACTCCATCTCAAGTAACGCGTGCTTCCACAGTAAGTTCGTCTCTGCTAGAATGGGTCGGCGGCCGCTACTGTGCACGGTTATGACGTCTCCAGGAGCACGGCATTCCTAGTAATCCGCAAATATGCGAGAATGGGACTTCATATCGACCTTTTTTTCCTTGCTTTTCTTTCTTGTTTGGCTAAAAAAGTGTGCGGCTATGTTCTTCGCTTGATCATAAATGACATATTGCATAAGAATTACAATGTACCTCTATCTATAGGCTGAATCTATAAGAACGGTATCAAATAAGTGGAGCAGTGACCAGATTTTACGATAGTTTTGCTCTGATCATTTAATTCTGCTTTACCTTTCTCCTTAGCTGGTCGATCTTTTAACTTCTAGTGACCAGCAAACGTGCACATGCTAATTTAAAACCCTGACGAGATAAGATAGTCTAAGACTCAATTCTCGTATGAACTCGAGACAAACTCAACAACGGGAATGTTTTATGAAAAGCGATGATTGTACGATGACCATGAGCTGAGTCCTCCCTTTGACTTTTCATTACGTAATTGACTGCACTGAGGCCGATCCAAATGGATCTACGGATGACAAACATTGAGGCTTCCTTAATCATGTGATGTTTATTGGTACTTTACTTTATTAATTATTGACAACATGGATCGAATATTCACTGAGTTTTAGGATTGAGCCATCGTGCCCCTTTCGGAGAATGTTCGGATTGCTCTTTCCAAATCTGTAGCATTTTCTTGTGGGGTCGATCTCTCTGACTTATAATTAGCAAATCAGGAGTCTTCTTCACATGAAGATTACACCATTTCTATATGCTAGTTAATGAATGGAATTCGTCTTGATATGAAGTGATAATGACACAAATGGTCCTTGAAATTATTCTAAGGAGTGCATGGAAGAAAATCAAATCAAATTTTTCATATCAACGGAGGAAAATAATTTTTAGTTCATTTTCAAGTTTCAACCGAACAATAAAAAAATTTGCAATTTTTCTGGAAAATATTTTTCAAAAACACTATATTTTCTACTAAATGAATGGAGCCTTAATTCCATTTTCATTTTCCTAAATGAACAAATATTTCCAAATGAAAACTGCAGTCTTGAGCGAAGAGAGTTCATGAATTCCGGAACTTACAAATATTGCCCTTCTATTTCTTGTTAAATTCAGGAATAGTCCACTTCATGATTCCTAAATTATTCATCTCATTTCCCTTGTTTTGCAGCAATAGCTTCCCCGGAAAATGCATGAAATAAGTGATTTGGCTACGGTGATGACCTAATGTTATAGAACAATGAAAACGCAAACCTGGGTCATAGCAGCGAAGTTTGTGCAAAATCCATAAGAAATCCTTCTAAGAAAACCGACATATTCTGATAAACAGAGCAATCGGAATCAGAAGCACATCACCACAAATGACGTATCATAATTTTCGTCCAATTATGCGAAGAAGAGGCGTGTGGACCGTAACTTTTCCTCTTATGTTTGGTTCGCTCTGAAAAGAGAGTTTGTATTGGACTCCAATTCATCGGAATTGAATTCCCATTGTCTGGGATAGAATTTAATCTTTGTGGAGGATTGTCGAGGAAACGTGACTCCAACAAGCAAAAAACCCAGATAACACGGAATGAGGTTCCGACAGAACCGTGGCATATAATTCCCTAGCTTTGAGGGGCTCGTTTGATTTGTAGGAATGTGAAGTTTCCGCAGTTAGGATGATCAAGGGAATGGGATTACAGCTAGTGAAACCCAATCAACTTTGTCGGAAGGTTTGCTTCATATCATCCATTGATTTGGTGATTGGGTTGCACTGTAGGACAGGACAGGAAGGTTTCCATCAACGAGTTCATAAAATTGCAGTTTTCGTAAACCAGTGGATGCAGGAAAAGTACCAAAAAAATCTTAAACCTATTACATTGGTACTAATTTAGTTATAAATTTTTCAATTGGACTAATTCAGTCATAAACCTTTTAATATTTATACCAATTCAGTCCATCCGGCCAATTTTGATTGGTTGACGCTGACGTGGACGTCGGCGGTGGCCGGACACTAATGTGATAATTTTTATGATTTTTTGAATTTTTTATTAATTTATTTTCCTTTTCTTTTCTCCCTTCTTCCTACTTGGACTGTTCTGGCAGTGGTCGGCAAGCCTCTGATGAGGCTTGTGGTCGAAGGCTCGCCGGCTACTGGGCGAGGGCCACGAAGCCCTCGCCTGTCACTGGCGAGGGCTTAGCGGCCCTTGTCTTTGCCCTGGTGATGGCTGCCATGGCCTCGCCAGCAGTGGGAGAGGTCGCCTTTGCCCGCGGCAAGGCCAAGGTGAGGCTGACCTCGCCCAAATCCGGGTGAAGCCGCCTTGCTAGCAGCCCTAGGAGAGACTGGACGAGGGTCGTGACCCTCGCTAGCGGCAGGTGAGCCTCACTGGAGGCTCGCTGGCCACCGCCAGAACAGTCCAAGGAGGAAGAAGGGAGAAAAGAAAAGGAAAAAAGAAAAGAAAAAATAATAAAATAATAAAAAAAATTTGAAAAAAAATAATAAAAAAATATAAAAATTGCCATGTTAGCATTTGGCCACCAGCCAACGTCCATGTCAGCACCGACCGATCAAAATTGACTGGATGAACTGAGTTGGTATCAATACAATAAGTTTAAGACTTTTTTGGTACTTTTCTTGAATGGATGCAGGAACAGAGGATTAGAATGGCAATGATGGCGCAAGTTCAAGCCATGGTGATCAACAGAAAGTGCAAAGTCTCTGAATTTTTTCTGCGCTCCCAACAGAGAGAGATGCAAAGTATGTGGAAGTGAGATTAAGAAGTGGAGCTCGTGCTAGAGAAAAGTAAGATTAGTGAGAGGAACTGCAGCCTTTAGCAAAGCCATAAGGTATTTTCATTTCACAAGGCTTTTACATCTGATTAACACGAGACATTGTAACATTGCAAAACATATATAAAATCATATTTTAAGACTTTTTATGGCATTCTTGCACTTAGTAACGGCAACACACGTCGTAACATTCTATGGTACAACTGTTGTAGATGCTCAATATAATATTTCATAAGAATAATTCTGAAATGTGGTTTTGAACATCCAAAATCCTCTAATCAAATGCTTTAATATTTATTATAAATTATGTTCGGCTCCTAATCCTGTAATTTCAGATTCCAACCTGAGCTACTTCCGCTCAAAGTTGGAAGATGCTTAGCAAAATTTTCCTTAACTGTTCTAACTGTGTTTTTTTTTTCAACTGAAACCTTCTTAGATTTTCCTTTTCCCTGAAAAGTAGTTTTCTCAAAGCAAATTCATGCTCTCTTCTTTAAGAGCCCTTTAAAATGGAGCCTCCCGTGAACCTATACTGAACCAAAAACCCCCTCTCTCATTGTTAATCCACTCCCTGCAAAACCCCACTCATTTTACCATGTTTTGCTCATCCTGATTCACTCTTTTCCTCTCGCTCCTTTGCCTTTCGACTTCTTCTGCTGATTTTGCGTTGAATTCAGCTAAGGCATTCACTTTCGTGATAAAGTCCATCTTTTGCCCTGAGAGAAGCTCTCAGCTGAAAAGCTTCTTATATTTGCGCAGCACTCATGGAGGTCAATGCAAGTTCGTTAGAGAAGAAAGAAGCAAATGAAGTTGCCCTTATGATTCCAGACGATCAATGTCAAAGCAGAGGTTCTTCACCAAAACCAAACACTGAGGCAATAGAGCTTGAAAATCCTCCATCAAGTTCACAAATCTCCAATTTGACAAGTCCCTCTGCTCTCGAGCTCACACAGTCGTTGCCGACTCCGAGTGAGCTTCTGAATATCCAGGCCAGAAAGTCCATCTCAAGCTCCACATCGCAAGCTGGAATCGAGATCCATGGAACCGCCGCATCCTAGTGAAACGAGTGCTAGTGCATCTAAGGACGCTGTGGAACTGGAGCCGAGCATGTCTCCAATCGGTTCAGTTCCATCACCAGCTGCAGAGGAGGAAGACGATGAGGATGCGCGCGAGACTGTGAATCCCAAGTCCCGAGTTGTGTTAGGCAAAAGGAAGGTTGTTTTGGCTCAGTGGGTCTCGTTTGTGTGCATCACTGGGCTTCTGATTGCGAGTTTAACCATTCGTAATCTGCGAAATACAGTTATTTGGCATGTGCATTTGTGGGGATGGTGTTTGCTGATGTTGGCAATCTTTTGTGGTAGGTTGGTGACTGACTGGTTGATCACATTATTGGTTTTCTTGATTGAGAAGAAGTATCAGCATAAAGAGCTGGTTTTGTACTCTCTCTTTGCATTGAAGGACGGTGTCGAGGTGTTCGTCTGGTTGTGTCTGGTCCTTTTAACCTGGTTTTTGTTGATAAACCATGGAGTGAAGCGATCGAGACACGTGACCAAGATTCTGACCTGGGTCACGATGGCGCTCTTTTCTTGTCTTATAGGAGCTGCCTTATGGCTGATCAAATCAGTCCTGATAAAATTGCTTGCTGTTTCTTTTCAACACAAAAGATTCTTTAATCGCATTCAAGATTACATCTTTCAACACTACGTGATAAGGCAACTTTCCGGCCCCGTGGTTCCAAGTCTCAAAGTGGATATAGAGAAGCTTATAAAGATGAATCTGGATAAAGTTTTTCCTTGGAAGATTATAAATCTTGCCGATTCCCTACCAGATAAGGAGATCACCGATGAACAAAAAGCCAAGGATGCTGCCAAAGCTATATTCAAGAACGTAGCCAAGTCAGGGAGCCAGTGAGAGCGCTAACTTCCAAAACTCTTTCCTACTCTAGCAAATGATGCTGTTGCTTCAAAGCTCCAGGATTAGCACAGTTGGTTGGGACTTTGGGGATTTCCACTCAGGAAACATAGAGATTACCCTTTCGAATTTCACCAACTGCATGCAAATTGCTCTAGATTTGGGAAATTTGCACAGGCCAAAGACTGGATTTAATAGTTCATGGGGCTGCCTTTAGATAGCCGGGTGTCCAACCCATGCCCTTGGGTTATTAAAAAAATCTTATTGCTCCAGAGTGCGTCACTGACTCTTGTTTTCTGCTGTTTACTAGGTTTATCGAGAAGGATGACCTTTTGCGCTTCATGCCGAAGGAACGAGTTGAGAAATTCTTGGCTTTCTTTCCTGGAGCGAAAGAAACTGGGAAAATCAGGAAGTCGCTTTTCAAGATCTGGCTGGTAAGTGCGTATGAGACCTCTTTGCTGGCTCTTATCTCTTTCCAAGCCAAATGTTCTATGGAGCTTTTTTCTAACAAACTGAAATTAAGGAGATTTTTGGAAGCTGAAAGAACTGGTGGCTGGGCATGCATATTGACCGACAGACAAACATAGACATAAGGACATGATCTAAACTATATAGTTCACGTCTGCAGGTGAATGTCCGTCGTGAACGAAAATCAGTCATTCGCGCCTTCAATGATAAGAAAACATGCATCGACAAGCTGGACAAGCTCGCTTCAGCACTTTTTCTCGTCGTGATCATCATTCTGGGGTTGCTTCTGACAGGATTATTGACGACGCCAGTGCAAATCTTTATTTCGTCGCAGCTTTTGCTTCTCGAGTTCATTTTTGGGAACGCTGCCAAAGACTTGTTCGAAGCCATCGTGTTTGTATTCGTGAAGCATCCGTTCGATGTGAGGTGACCGCTGCCTTGTCGATGGGGACGAGGTCAATGACTAAGCCTATGACTATGATGACTGGTTTCTACAAATTCCATATTATTCTGACTTTCTGATTTATCACAGTTGGAGGTTAAGGAAATGAATATCATGACTACTGTCTTCCTGACAAAGGACGATAAAAAGAAATCTTACCCAAATTCAGTTCTGGCCTCTAAACCCATCAGCAACTCCGGCCGGAGCGCAAACATGAGCGAATCTTGGAGTTCGTGGTCGATCTCTCCACTTCAGTCGAGAGCCTTGAAGCTTTGACAAATAAAATAAGAGAGTGCGCCATCTGCTTTTCCTGAATCTCCCTTTATAGGCTGCTAAAAATTTGACTGGACAGAAGCACGTTTTGGATATCAATGATAGTTTGTGGTTTGAATTTGTGCAAATATATGGTATAGATGAGAGTATTCAATAGATAGGTTATGGAATATGGAAATATAGTTTAATAGTTTTTATATGGAGGAGTATATGTGGGGTTAGTTGGAACGGTGAGGGAGCTAAGGGATATGCACATCAGAACATGCACAGGTTTAGCCAATTCTTTTGTCCTTTTGCTGCCATATTTCGACCGACTTTCTTATTTTCATTAATAAGCTTATTGCACCCCCGGTTAAGGTTAAGGTTATACCTCACTGCGAACTATTGACTTTCTTCTCTTTTTTAATAAGCTTATTCACATGTGTCATGTGAACTCAGACCCGTCATAAACATCTTCTGTCTTTTGGGTTTTGATGCTGTTGCTTGGGGTACAAGAAACTATGGTGTATGTGTGCATGTGCGCTTTCATTTTAGCAATGCCGAGTATTTTACGAGGTGCAAATTCTGATTGAATAAGACTTCAGGTACATAGAAAGGAAGCCGAGACACTGGCATCGGGATCACAGTGTTGAGTTTAAGGAGTTTGCGGAAGTTGACAACTCGAAGGTCTTGAAGATGGCTCTCCATGTCACCCACACATTGGATTGCCGGAGGTCATGGAAAGGACCAAACGGAGATCCGAGCTCGTGCTGGAGTTGAAGAAAATTTTCGAAGAACTCCATCTCAAGTAACGCGTGCTTCCTCAGTAATATTCATCTCAGTTAGAATGGGTCGGTGGCAGTTCCTGTGCATGGTTATGACGACTCCAGGAGCACGGCGTTCCTAGTAATCTGCAAATATACGAGAATGGGACTTCATATCTGCCCTTTTTTTTTCATGCTTTTCTTTCTTGTTTGGCTAAGAAAGTGTGCGACTATGTTCTTCGCTTGTTTATAAATGACATATTGCATAAGAATTACAATGTACCTCTATGTATAGGCTGAATATATAAGAACAGTATCAAATAAGTGGAGCAGTGACCAGATTTCGCGATAGTTTTGCTCTGATCATTTAATTCTGCTTTAGTTTTTTCCTTATCTGGTCAATCTTTTAGCCTCTAGCGACCAGCAAACGTGCACATGCTAATAAAAAGCCCTGACGAGATAAGATAGTCTAAGACTTAATTCTCGTATGAACCCAATACAAACTCAACAACAGGAATGTTTTATGAAAAGCGATGATGGTCCGATGACCATGAGCTGGGTCTCCTTTCATTACGTAATTGACTGCACTGTGGCCGATCCAAATGGATCTACGGATGACATAAACATTGAGGCTTCCTTAATCATGTGATGTTTATTGGTACTTTATTAATTATTGACAACATGGATCGAATATTCACTGAGTTTTAGGATTGAGCCATCGTGCCCCTTCCGGAGAACGTTCGGATTGCTCTTTCCAAATCTGTAGCATTTTCTTGTGGGGTCGATCTCTCTGACTTATAATTAGCAAATCAGGAATCTAAGATTACACCATTTCTATATGCTAGTTAATGAATGGAATTCGTCTTGAAGTGATAATGACACAAATCATCCTTGAACTTATTCTAAGGAGTGCATGGAAGAAAATCAAATCAAATTTTTCATATCGACGGTGGAAAATAATTTATAGTTCATTTTCAAGTTTCAACTGAACACTAAAAAAATTGTAATTTTTCTGCAAAATATTATTCAAAAACACCACATTTTCTATGAAATGAATGGAGCCTAAATTCCATTTTCATTTTCCTAAATGAACAAATATTTCCAAATGAAAACTGCAGTCTTGAGCGAAGAGAGTTCATGAATTCCTGAACTTACAAATATCGCTCTTCTAGTTCTTGTTAAATTCAGGAATAGTCCACTTCATGATTCCTATATTATGCATTTCATTTCCCTTGTTTTGCAGCAAAAGCTTCCCTGGAAAATGCATGAAATAAGTGATTTGGCTACGGTGATGACCTAATGTTGTACTTTAGCTAGTACGTCCATGATGGGGTGCGATTGGACCGCACCATTTAGACTTGATATGCTACGATGAAGGGGTGTGATGGGGTCATATAAAAGACCCTTGAAGACAACCGTTGAAGGGGTTGGACAAAACGTACGTTCAGAAAATTTTCTTCCTTTCTCTCTCCTTTCCATCAAGGCGTTCCATTTTCTTCTTTATGAGAACGATTTGCATTTACGCCGTGGAAATCGGATGCTTTCCTTGTGATCACATCCAGACCGACGTGAGGAGTAATTTTGTTCGTGATTCATTTGCAATTCAACGTTCGTTCCGAGGTTAATTGCTGTTTGTGCATCGGAATCGAGTAAGTCTTCTTCCGCTGACTTGAATTCCAACATTGGTATCAGAGCCCAGTCGTGATTTTTTCCTTATTTTTCATCGAGTTTTCTCATTTACCATTTGATATTGAGAGGAGATTGTATTCTACACTGTTTTTGATGTTTATTGGTCGGAATTGCAATATGAAAACTCGAATTCGAACCGAATCGAAAAACGGGTTCGGGGTCGCGTGCATTTGTGAGGTTTTGGCCTTTTTCGAATTATTTTTTTTTGGCCAAAATCAATTTTTGAATATACAGGATGAAAGAGCTCGTCGAGATGAGTCCGGCGATGGGTCGACCGTCGCCGGAGAACACCGGATGTGCCCATACGCGCGGTTAGAAGCCGTTGCACATGGGATCCACGTGTCGGACGAGCTGGGGATGCCAGCGAACCGGCGCGTGACGTCACGCGCTGGCGTCGGCGAACTGACACGTGATATCACGCGCGCGTCAGCGAGGCAACATGTGCTGACGTCACGGATGATGTCATCCATGACGTCATCAAACGGTCGGTAACTGCTAGGATGACGTCATCGATGACGTCACGCCGGCAACAGTTGGCCGGCCGGTTACTAGCCGGTGACCCGACCCGAGACCCGACTCGACCCGTGATCTGACTCGAGGTTGACCTGACCTGACCCGACTGTTGACCGGTTAATGAGTTGGACTGGTCAACCAGTCCGGAGGTCAAACCGGTCGGACCGGCCAGGAGTCGTTTGGCTCGCTGGCGCATGCGTCACACGCGCCGCGCACTCAGGCGGTGCGTGTGGGCGCATGCGGACTCCAATTGGAGCGTGGTCGGTGGCTTTGGTTCATATGAGTGTCCTCTACACTGTAGTATATTTATTTTATACTTTTGAATTTTATAAATACATGAAAATGTATAGGAAGCTCTATGTATGCATATTTTTTGGGGTTCAATGCATAGTTTATTCATTTGTAACTTGTATTTTCTTGTGGTTTAGGAAATATAGTAGCTAGCTTGTGTGCAAGTGATGTCATATATACTGTGTAAAGCTTGGTTCGATGATATCATGTATATAATTTAATATACTTGCAATTTTCTAGTTGCTAGAAAATTCGAACAATGGTAGGAAATCCATTACATGTTGAATTGCGATTTTGATTATAGTTGAAGCATGATTGTTGTTTATATGTTGGTTATTATCATGCTATGCTTTTTGTGTTAATGGAAAATGTAAAAATTACATAAGATTATGTAATTATTTTTCCTAGTGGGAGTTCATAGGTTGGTAGAATTTGAGGGAGTCATCACCTAGGACTTAAAATTTGCGCAGAAATTAAACTAATTAATGATAATAGAACAATTGTACATAGAAGTTGATTGGGAACATAGTGAACTTTTGCTTTTGTGTCTTTTGTTGAATTATCATTAATTTAGTTTGTCTTTACTGCAAATTAAATATGTGTGTTACTTTGTAAAGTGTGCTAGTATTGATTCTGCGTTTATTATGTCAATATGATATAAAAATTGATTATGACATTGGCATCCAAGACCATTGTGGCTGACCTCAATAAAGGTGAGAAACTAAACGGTGACAATTATGATATTTGGCATCGAAAGGTTCAGTACATCCTTGAGGAATAAGAGGTTTTGGAAACCCTCAACTATACCATGGATGAGCCTGAGCATGGAACTTCAGCTCAACACAGAAGAGATCTGGAAGCTTATCAAGCTTGGAAAAAAAAATAGCATTGCTCGCATCACTTTGCTGAGCTGTATGTAAGATGATTTCCTGTGTAAGTTTGAAAGTTATGATAAAGCTCAAGCTATGTGAGTTGCATTGAAACATAAGTTTGGGGGTACATATGCCACTAAGCTAAGGAGACTCACCATCAAATTTAACACATTTCGAAAACGCCCAAATGTAACGATGAGATAGCATCTTTGGAAGATGTCAAACATGTTCTGTGAGCTGAAGTCGGCAAGTCACTGGCTTACTGATGAACAGCAAGTTCAGGCTGTTATAAGGTCTCTTCTTGATAATTGGGAGCATATGAAGATCAATATGATGCATAATGAGAATATTGTCACTTTTGATGATATTGCGCATCATTTGGAATTAGAGGATGAGCGCCTAGAGGCTGCGAGATCCTCTACCCATGCTTATGTTGTTGAATCGAGTTCGCACAAGGTTTTGGGTTTCAAGCGCAAAAGGAATTCTTAATTCAACAATAAAGGGAAGAAGATTGATCAGGCACCTAAGAGGGCTAAGACCTTCCAATGCAAGAAGTGTGGTGAGAAGAAGGACAATGCCAAGATGGAGTGCTACAATTGTGGCAAGATAGGTCACTTTGCTAGTGAATGCATTGAGCCAAAAAAGGTACCCTATTACTCAATTACTTTGAGTAATGCTTTTGTTTCTAGTACTGTAATGCTTGCTGAATCTCATCCAATGTGGACTATAGACTTAGGAGCAACATACCACGTAGTTAAAGACCGAGAAGCATTTGTGGAGTATGGTCGGATACCGCCTGGAAGAAGATGGATATATGTTGGGAATAATTCAAGAGTTGAAGTGAAGGGTATCGGCACATGTAAATTAATCTTACGTGGTGGTCGAAACCTGTTCCTGCATGATATTTTTTATACTCCAGATATTCGATGAAACTTGATCTCTGTAGTTGTTCTTCTTAGCTTAGGTTATGTATTGAATTTCCATGGTGATTGTGTTGACATTCTGTATGGAACAGTTTATTATGGTTCAGGTCATGTATCAAATGGTTTTATGGTGTTAGACATTGACTATGATCAGTACAATATTAATGTCGATGGTTGTTTTTCTTTAATTGTATATTCTAGTAATGTTGAGATTGATGCAAGTACTTGACATGTTAAATTAGGTCACATTGGATTGCAAAGAATGCAAATATTAGTTAGATAATGCCTTTTAGGGTCACTTACTAATGTTAGTCTATCCGTATGTGAACATTGTCTAGCAGGAAAAGCAACTAGAAAACCATTCGGTAAATAGACTAGAGCTGAATTTCCAGTACATCTCATACATTCTGACATTTGTGGTCCTTTTAATGTGAGGGCTAGACATGAAGCCTCATATTTCATCACTTTCATATATGACTTTACATGTTTCGGTTATGTCTTTCTGATCTCCCATAAGTTAGAAGCATTAGACTGCTTTAGACGATATATAGTGATGATAGAGAATCAGTTGAACAAAACAATAAAGACATTTAGAACCGATCGTGGACGTGAGTATCTATTGGAGTAATTCAAGGCTCTTTGTGATGAAAAGGGAATTGTACGACAATTGACTATTCCTGATACTCCACAACAAAATGGAGTAACTGAGAGAATGAATAGAACCCTATTGGAAATGGTTAGGTCTATAATGACGCAAGCAAATTTACCTATCTCTTATTGGGGAGATGCATTATTGACTGCTGCCTATATACTTAACCGAGTGCCCTCAAAATCGGTCACTTCCACCCCTTATGAATTATGGACTGATAGGAAACCAGACTTGAGTAATCTACGTCCATGGGGATGTGCAGCTTATGTTCATGATTCTTCTCATAAATATGACAAATTAGGTTATAGAGGGAAAAAATGTATATTTATAAGATATTCTGAACACTCCAAAGGGTATGTGTTCATAGGTGAACAAGCTGATGGAAGTGTGACCGAAATAGAGTCACAAGATGTCACGTTCTTGGAGAACGATTTTCCTAATAGAGGTGAGATTGATAATGATTTCCAATTATATGAGATGGAAGATTTTGATAACACACCCACTGATATTGTAGAGGTGGAAGATCCTGATAACACACCCACTGATATTGTAGAGGGAAATGAAAATTTACCTCAACATGCAAGATCTAATGGGAGTGTTGCATTGACTAATGAATTGAATTCAAGAAAAATTCAATTGCGTAAAAGTAATCGAAAGAGTATTCCTCATCGTCGTTTTGAGATTGAAGGGGAAGCATTTACGATTGCTCAGAATGACAATGCCGAGCCTAAGACTGTTCAAGAGGCTCTCTCATCCTCTGATAAGGAAGAATGGAGAAAAGCTTTGGAAGATAAGATGGAGTCAATGAGGGCAAATCATGTCTAGGACTTGGTTGATCTACCATCCAATTGTAAGGCCATTGGAAACAAATGGGTCTTCAAGATTAAGCGAAGGGCGGATGGATCCATTGAAAAGTATAAGGCTCAACAAGAGGGTATAAACTATGAGGAAACCTTTTTACCAGTTGTAAGGTTCGCATCAATACGTATTATTCTAGCCATCGTTGCACATTTGGACCTTGAATTACATCAAATGGATGTAAAGACGGCATTTCTCAATGGAGAACTAGATGAGGAAATCTATATGAAACAACCGATAGGTTTCATAGCTAAAGGTTAAGAGCATAAAGTTTCCAAGTTTCATCGCTCAATATATGGCCTTAAGCAATCATCTAGACAGTGGTATCTTCGTTTTCATCGAGCCATAATCACTTTTGGTTTCACGATGATTAAGGAAGATCACTGTGTATATGTCAAGTGGTCTGAAAATAAATTTGTGATTTTATCACTTTATGTGGACGATATTCTATTGGCCGGAAATGACAAGGTTTTGGTTATCACCATAAAAGAATGGTTGTCTTCTAATTTTGAAATGAAGGACATGGGAGAAGTTGCTAATATATTAGGAGTTAAGATCGAAATAGATCGATCAAGGGAACTCCTTACTTTATCACAAGAGTTTTATATTATGAAGATTATTGAGCATTTCAATATGCTTGTAATCCCATTAATACCTCTGTCATGCAAAGTGAATGCCTAAATACTGAGATGTGTCATAAGACTCAAGAAGAAATTAAAGTGATGGAAACTGTTTCTTACGCTAGTGCGGTCGGAAGTTTGATGTATGCTATGATGTGTACTCGACCCAACATATGCTATGCCGTGGGATTGGTGAGCCGATATCAATTAAATCTCGGTCAAGCACACTGGAAAGTAGTGAAGAGGATCTTGAGATACTTGAAGGATACCATGGACTATCGACTTTGTTACAAAGGGAATGATTTATGCCTATTAGGCTATTTAGATGCCGATTGGGATGGAGATCTGAATGAGCATAAATCGACTTTTGGACATGCGTTCTTGCTCAATGGAGGTGCGATTTCTTGGAATAGCAAGAAACAGACATGCACGGCCTTATCTACGATGGAGACGGAATTTATTACATGTTTTGCCGCAGTGCAAGAAGCAGTATGGCTAAAACGTTTCTTAGAAAATTTAGCCACTGTCACTGAGGTTCCAAGATCGATGATAGTTTATTGCGATAGTCAAGCAGCCATTGCCTATGTAAAGGATCCCAAGTATCATGGAAGGACAAAGTACATTGACATAAAAAAAACAACTTCATCAGAGATATAATAGCGCAGAAAGAAGTGATCCTACAATATATTTCAACAAATAGAATGGTTGCTGATTCATTTATGAAGGCTATTCCTAGAGACATATTCTTGACTCATAGGATGTCACTAGGATTGCGTAGAATGTGATATCTGTTATTGTAGAGGATTATTGATTTATGTATTTGTGGACAGATGTATTGTACTTGTTTGTTTATTAGTGATTTGATATTTTATCAATAATTACAAATTCACTATGAGACTAGCACAAACACACATATATTATTGAAAAGTATGTCAGCAAACAATGATTGGTTCACTCATACGAGCAATCACCTCAAGTGCTTTAGAAAGCACGTTGGGATGAGACGTTATGTACAAATAAATGCTGAAGAGCAAGTCTAATACATATAATATGTCACCTTGATTAGAGTCAAGATGAGGTCTGTGATTTATTTATAATAAGACTGAACATGATAGTCCCATAATCATGTATGCCTGTAAGATGCCGGATGCGAGTACTTAATTGGACGCTATAGAAAGCGAGCTGATATAGCACTCTGGCTAAACATTAGTACGTGAGAAGCATGTGATTATGATTAGGCTAAGATTCGTATAGTTGGTATATTTGATAAATGACATACGTTCTTATAGAAAGAGTAATCCACTATAGCATGTAATTCATACTACATGTGCATTGTACGACCACTAAGGGAAGATGAGTAAAATTATCCCTATTTACTCATCATGTGAGCCCTTGAGGTAATTTGTAATTTACCTTAATTTTGTGCCCTATGTTACTTTTGACTATGTTTTCGAAGTGAAAGATCAATGTTGTTACTTTAGCATGTTACGGGCGGTCATGAATGGATATGGTCTATAGGACGTGTCTAGAAAAGCAGTTGTTCTGAAATTGAGAGAGACATGAGTGCGAATGAAGACTATTGTTATTTTACATCTATCACATGTATTTACTGGTCGACCAATTATATCGCCCCATGTGATTGCGGATATAATTGAAAATACATGGTCTTTTTGAGAATAGTCAAGTATAGCCTTTAAGGGATAGTTATACTTGGATTGATGTAACAAAATATGTCTGGGGCATTGTGAGACATCGATTGTTTATTTCTTTCCGGGGTTGTAGCCATTATGTTATCCCTAACAGGTGCATAATTTGAGTTCTCAAGTGCAGGTGTACTCACTGGTCGCACGGCTTATTTGCTAGTATGAATTGTTCTGTAAAGTTGATAAATGTTGAATGCCTTATATTCTTGATAGAGCGATATCAAGCCCATCATGTCCTAGTGGTAGATGTTGTACTTTAGCTAGTACGTCCATGATGGGGGTGTGATTGAACCGCACCATTTGGACTTGATATGTTACGATGAAGGGGTGTGATGGGGTCATATAAAAGACCCCTGAAGACAACCGTTGGTGGGGTTGGACAAAACGTACGTTCAGAAAATTTTCTTCCTTTCTCTCCCATTTCCATCAAGGCGTTCCATTTTCTTCTTTACGAGAACGATTTGCATTTACACCGTGGAAATCGGATGCTTTTCTCGTGATCGCATGGAAATCGAATGCTTTCCTCGTGATCGCATCCAGACAATTTTGTTCGGGATTCATTTACAATTCAACGTTCGTTCCGGGATTAATTGCTGTTTGCGTATTGGAATCGGGTAAGTCGTCTTCCACCGATTTGAATTCCAACACCTAATATTTTAGAATAGTGAAAACGCAAACTTGGGTCATAGCAGCAAAGTTTGTGCAAAATCCATAAGAAATCCCTCTAAGAAAACAGACACATTTTGATAAACAGAGCAACCAGAATCACAAACACATCAACACAAATGACGTATCGTAATTTTCGTCGAATTTATGCGAAGAAGAGGCACGTGGACCGTAACTTTCCCTCTTATGTTTGGTTCGCTCTGAAAAGAGAGTTCGTATTGGACTTGATGGAATTCGAGTCGGCGGAAGACGATTTACCTGATTTCGATGCGCAAATAGCAAATGGCCCCGGAACGAATGTTGAATTGCGAATTTATCACGAACAATACTTCCTCACGTTAGTCTGGATGTAATCACGAGGAAAACACCCGATTTCCACGGCGTAAATACCGATTGTTCTTGCAAAATTGAAATGGAACGCCTTGATCTTCTTTGATGGAAATTGAGAGGAAATTTGGTGCAAATGAATGGCCAACCGTCCAACGGTTGTGTTCGGGAGCCTTTTATACGTCTCCCTTCATACCCCTCCATTTGTGCCTTTCCATCGTAGCATATCAAAGCCAATTGGTGCAGTCCAATCGCACCCCATCATGGACGTACTAGCTAACTAGCTAAAGTACAACATCTCCCACTCGGACATGATAGACTTGATAGTTCTCTATCAAGAATATAATACATTCAACATTCATCAACTTTACAAAACAATTCATACTAGCAAATAAGCCGTGCGACCAGTGAGTACACCTGCACATGGGAGCTCAAATTATGTACCTGTTAAGGATAACATAATGGCTACAACCCTGAAAAGATATAAACAATCGATGTCTCATAGTGTCCCAGACATATTTTGTTACATCAATCCAAGTATACCTATCCCTTAAAGGCTATACTTGACTATTCTCAAAACACCATGTATTTACAATTATATCCGCAACCACATAGGGCGATATAATTGGTCGACCAGTAAATACATATGATAGATGTAAAACAACAATAGTCTTCCTTCACACTCATGTCTCTCTCAATTTCAGAACAACTGCTTTCCTAGACATGTCCCATTAGCCATATCTATTCATGACCGCCCGTAACGTGCTAAAGTAGCAACATTGATCTTTCTCTTCGAGAACATAGTCAGAAGTAACATAGGTCACATAATTGAGGTAAAATACAAATTACCTCAAGGGCTCACACTATGAGTAAACAGGGATAATTTTACTCATCTTCCCTTATTGGTCGTACAATGCACATGTAGTATGAATTACATGCTATAGTGGATTACTCTTTCTATAAGAGCGTATGTCAATCATCAAATATATCCACCATACAGATCTTAGCCTAAACATAGTCACGTGCTTCTCACGTGCTTCTCACGTACTCATGTTTAGCCCGAGTGCTATATCAGCTCGCTTTCTATAGCGCCCAATTAAGTACTCGCATCCGGCATCTTTCAGGCATACATGATTGTGGGACTATCATGTTCGGTCTTGTTATAAACCAATCACAGACCTCATCTTGACTCCAATCAATGCAACATATTTTATGTACCAAACTTGCTCTTCAGCATTTATTTGTACATAACGTCTCATCTCAACGTGCTAACTACAGCACTTGAGGCGATTGCTCGTGTGAGTGAGCCAATCATTGCCTGCTGACATACTTTTCAATAATATATATGTGTTTGTGTTAGTCTCATAGTGGATTTGTACTTTTTGATAAAATATCAAATCACTAATAAACAAACAAGTACAATACATTTGTCCACAAATACATAAACTAATGATCCTCTACAATAACAGATATCACATTCTACGCAATCCTAGTGACATCCTATGGGTCAAGAATATGTCTCTAGGAATAGCCTTCGTAAATGGATCAGCAACCATTCTATTGGTTGAAATGTATTGCAGGATCACTTCTTTATGCGCTATAATATCTCTGATGAAGTTATTCTTTATGTCAATGTGCTTTGTCCTTCCATGATATTTGGGATCTTTCACATAGGCAATGGCTGCTTGACTATCACAATAAACTGTCACCGGTCTTGAAACTTCAGTGACAGTGGCTAAATTTTCCAAGAAACGTTTTGGCCATACTGCTTCTTGCATTGCGGCAGAACATGCAATAAATTCTGCCTCCATCGTAGACAAGGCCGTGCATGTCTATTTCTTAATGTTCCAAGAAATTGCACCTCCATTGAGCAAGAACTCATATCTAGAAGTCGATTTACGCTCATCCAGGTCTCCACCCCAATCGGCATCTGAATAACCTAATAGGCGTAAATCATTCCCTTAGTAACAAAGTCGATAGTCCATGGTGCCCTTCAAGTATCTCAGGATCCTCTTCATTGCTTTCCAATGTGCTTGACCGGGATTTGATTGATATCGGCTCACCAATCCCACAGCATGACATATGTTGGGTCAAGTACACATCATAGTATACATCAAACTTCCGACTGCACTAGCGTAAGGAACAATTTCCATCACTTTGATTTCTTCTGGAGTCTTAGGACACATCTCAGTACTTAGACCTTCACCTTGCATGACAGGGGTATCAATGGGATTACAATGCTGCATATTGAAACGCTCAAGAATCTTCATAATATAAGACTCTTGTGATAAAGTAAGGAGTTTCCTTGATCGATCTCTTTCGATCTTAACTCCTAATATATAAGCAGCTTCTCCCATGTCCTTCATCTCAAAATTGGAGGACAACCATTCTTTTATGGTGATAACCAAAACCTTGTCATTTCCAGCCAATAGAATATCGTCCACATAAAGTGATAAAATTACAAATTTATCTTTGGACCGCTTGACATATACACAGTGATCTTCTTCGATCATCGTGAAACCAAAAGTTATTATTGCTCGATGAAAACGAAGATACCACTGTCTAGATGATTGCTTAAGGCCATATATTGAGCGATTAAGCTTGCAAACTTTATGCTCTTGACCTTTAGCTATGAAACCTATTGGTTGTTTCATATAGATTTCATCATCTAATTCTCCATTGAGAAATGCCGTCTTTACATCCATTTGATGTAATTCAAGGTCCAAATGTGCAACGATGGCTAGAATAAGGCGTATTGAGGCAAACCTTACAACTGGTGAAAAAGTTTCCTCATAGTCTATACCCTCTTGTTGAGTATAACCTTTTGCCACAAGGCGAGCCTTATACTTTTCAATGGATCCATCCGCCCTTTGCTTAATCTTGAAGACCCATTTGTTTCCAATGGCCTTACGATTGGGTGGTAGATCAACCAAGTCCCAGACATGGTTTGCCCTCATTGACTCCATCTCATCTTCCAAAGCTTTTCTCCATTCTTCCTTGTCAGAGGATGAGAGAGCCTCTTGAACAGTCTTAGGCTCGGCATCGTCTTTTTGAGCAATCATAAATGCTTCCCCTTCAATCTCAAAACGACGACGATGAATACTTTTACGATTACTTTTACGCAATTGAATTTCTCTTGAATTCAATTCATCAGGCGATGCAACACTCCCACTAGGTCTTGTGTGTTGAGGTAAATCTTCATTTCCCTCTACAACATCAGTGGGTGTGTTATCAGGATCTTCCATCTCATATAATTGGAAGTCCTTATCAATCTCACCTCTACTAGGAAAATCGTTCTCCAAGAACGTGACATCTCGTGACTCCATTTCGGTCACACTTCCATCAGCTTGTTCACCTATGAACACGTACCCTTTGGAGTGTTTGGAATATCTTATAAAGATACATTTCTTCCCTCTAGAACCTAATTTGCCATGTTTATGGGAAGAATCATGAACATAAGCTGCACATCCCCATGGACGTAGACTACTCAAGTCTGGTTTCCTACTAGTCCATAATTCATAAGGGGTGGAAGTGACCGATTTTGAGGGCACACGGTTAAGTATATAGGCAGCAGTCAATAACGCATCTCCCCAATAGGAGATAGGTAAATTTGCTTGCGCCATCATAGACCTAACCATTTCCAATAGGGTTCTATTCCTTCTCTCAGCTATCCCATTTTGTTGTGGAGTACCAAGAATAGTCAATTGTCGTACAATTCCCTTTTTATCACAAAGAGCCTTGAATTGCTCCGATAGATACTCACGTCCACGATCGGTTCTCAATGCCTTTATTGTTTTGTTCAACTGATTCTCTACCATCGCTATATATCGTCTAAAGCAGTCTAATGCTTCTAACTTATGGGAGATCAGAAAGACATAACCGAAACGTGTGAAGTCATCTATGAAAGTGATGAAATATGAGGCTCCATGCCTCGCCCTCACATTCAAAGGACCACAAATGTCAGAATGTATGAGATGCAATGGAAATTCAGCTCTAGTCCCTTTACCGAATGGTTTTCTAGTTGTTTTTCCCGCCAAACAATGTTCACATACGGATAGACTAACATTAGTGAGTGACCCTAAAAGGCCTTCTCTAGCTAATCTTTGCATTCTTTGCAATCCAATGTGACTTAATCTAGTATGTCAAATACTTGCATCAATCTCAACATTGTTAGAAGACGCAATTAAAGAAAAACAACCATCAACATTAACATTGTACTGATCATAGTCAATGTCTAACACCATAAAACCATTCGATACATGACTTGAATCATAATAAACTGTTCCATACAAAATGTTAATACAATTATCATGGAAATTCAGTACATAACCTAAGCTAAGAAGAACAACTACATAGACTAAGTTTCGTCGAATATCTGGAGCATAAAGGACATCATACAAGAGTAGGTTTCAACCACCATGTAAGATTAATTTACATGTGCTGATACTCTTTACTTCAACTATTGAGTTATTCCCAACATTTATCCACCTTCTTCCAAGCGGTATCCGACGATACTCCACAAATGCTTCTCGGTCTCTAGCTACATGGTCTGTTGCTCCTGAGTCTACAGTCCACATTGGATAAGATTCAGCAAGCATTACAGTACTAGAAACAAAAGCATTACTCAAAGTAATGGAGTAATGGGGTACCTTTTTCGGCTCAGTGCATTCACGAGCAAAGTGACCCAACTTGCCACAATTGTGGCACTCCATCTTGGTCTTGTCCTTCTTCCCACCACGCTTCTTGCGTCGGAAGGTCTTAGCCCTCTTGGGTGCCTGATCAGTCATCTTCCCTTTGTTATTGAACTGAAGATTCCCCTTGCGCTTGAAGCCCGAAACTTTGCGCGAACTCGATTCAGCAACATAAGCATGGGTAGAGGATCTCGCAGCCTCTAGGCGCTCATCCTCTAATTCCAAATGACGCACAATATCATCAAAAGTGACAATATTCTCATTATGCGTCATATTGATCTTCATATGCTCCCAATTGTCAGGAAGAGACCTTATAACAGCTTGAACTTGCTGTTCATCGGTAAGGGAGTGTCCTGCCGACTTCAGCTCATGGATCATGTTTGACATCTCCCGAAGATGCTGCCTCATCGTTACATTTGGACGCTTTTGGAATGTGTCAAACTTGATGGTGAGTCTCCTCAGCTTAGTGGCAGATGTACCCCCAAACTTATCTTTCAAGGCAACCCACATAGCTTGAGTTTTGTCATAACTCTCAAACTCACACATGAGATCATCTTGCATACAGCTCAGCAACGTGATGCGAGCAATGCTATTTTTCTTTTTCCAAGCTTGATAAGCTTCCGAATCTCTCCTGTGTTGAGCTGAAGTTCCATGCTCAGGTTCATCCATGGTATGGTTGAGGGTTTCCAAAACCTCTTGCTCCTCAAGGATGTACTGAACCTTTCGGTGCCAAATATCATAATTGTCACCGTTCAGCTTCTCACCCTTATTGAGGTCAGCCACAATGGTCTTGGATGCCGAAGCCATAATCAATTGCTATAACACATTGACATAATAAATACAGAATCAATACTAGCACACTATACAGAGTAACACACATATTTAATTTGCAACAAAGACAAACTAAATTAATGATAATTTAACAAAAGACACAAAAGCAAAAGTTCACAATGTTCCCAATCAACTTCTATGTACAATTGTTCTATTATCATTAATTAGTTTAATTTGCACAAATTTTAAGTTCTAGGTGAGAACTATTTTAAATTCTACCAACCTACAAACTCCCACTAGGAAAAATAATTACATTACCTTATGTAATTTCTATATTTTTCATTAACACAAAAATATAGCATGATACAACGTATAAACAACAATCATGCTTCAATTATAATCAAAATTGCAATTCAACGTGTAATGGATTTCCTACCATTGTTCTTATTTTCTAGCAACTAGAAAATTGCAAGTATATTAAAATATATACATCATATCATTGAACCAAGCTCTACACAGCATATACAACTTCATTTGCACACAAGCTAGCTACTGTATTTCCTAAATCACAAGAAAATACAAGCTACAAATGAATAAACCGCATTAAACCCCAAAAAATACGCGTACATAGGGTTCCCAAAGCATTTTCATACATTTATAAAATTCAAATGTATAAAATAATTATACCACTGTGTAGAGACACTCATACGAACCAAACGCCACCAACCACGCTCCAATCGGAGCTCGCACGCTCAGGCGGCGCACGCGCCAGCAAGCCGAACGGCTCCTGGCCGGTCCGACTGGTCCGACCGGTCCAACCGGTGATCGGTCCGACCGGTTTGACCGCCGGACCGGTCTGACCGTTGACCGGTCAACGGGTTGGGTCAGGTCAACGGGTCGGGTCGGGTCGGGTCGCCGACCGGTGATCGGCCGGCCAACTGTCGCCGGCGTTGACGTCATCGATGACGTCATCCCGGCGGTTACCAACCGTTGGATGACGTCATGGTGACGTCACCACGCGCCGGTTCGCCGGCTGGCGCCCGTCGAGCACACGCCGGTTCGCCGACCGGCGCGTGTAGCGCACGCGCTGGCTTCGCCAGCGCTTTAGGCGCGTGACGCCCACGCGCGCTGGCTTCGCCAGCGCTTTAGGCGCGTGACGCCCACGCGCAGCGGCTTCTGGCCGCGCGTGTGGGCGCGTGCGGTGTCTCCTGGCGGCGCTCGACCCATCGCCGGACTCGTCTCGACGAGTCTTTCACCATGTATATTCAAAAATTTATTTTGACCAAAAAATTGTTTCGAAAAACGGCCAAAACCTCTCGGATGCACTCGACCCCGAACCCGTTCTTCGCTCCGGTTCAAATTCGAGTTTTTCATAGGGCAATTCCGACCATCAGAGATCCAAGTAGTGTAGAATACAAACTCTTGATCTCAATATCAAATTGTAAATGTGAAAACTCGATGAAAAACAAGGCAGAAATCACGATCGGGCTCTGATACCAATGTTGGAATTCGAGTCGGCGGAAGACGACTTACCTGATTCCGATGCGCAAACAACAAATGGCCCCGGAACGAACGTTGAATTGCGAATTTATCACGAACAATATTTTCTCACATTAGTCTGGAAACACCCGATTTCCACGGCGTAAATGCCGATTGTTCTTGTAAAAATGAAATGGAACGCCTTGATCTTCTTTGATGGAAATTGAGAGAAAATTTGGTGCGAATGAATTGCCAACCATTCCAACGGTTGTGTTCGGGAACCTTTTATACATCTCCCTTCGTACCCCTCCATTTGTGCCTTTCCATCGTAACATATCAAAGCCAATTGGTGCGGTCCAATTGCACCCCATCATGGATGTACTAGCTAACTAGCTAAAGTACAACAGGACTCCAATTCATCGGAATTGAATTCCCATTGTCTAGGATAGAATTTAATCTTTGTGGAGGATTGCCAAGGAAACGCGAATCCAACAAGCAAAAACCCAGATAACACGGAATGAGGTTCCGACAGAACCGAGGCATATAATTACCTAGCTTTGAGGGGCTCGTTTGATTTGTAGGAATGAGAAGAAGGCGTGGAATTTCCGCAGATAGGATGATCAAGGGAATGGGATTACAGCTAGCGAAACCCAATCAACTTTGTCGGAAGGTTTGCTTCATATCATCCATTGATTTGGTGATTGGGTTGCACTGTAGGACAGGACAGGAAGGTTTCCATCAACGAGTTCATAAAATTGCAGTTTTCGTAAACGAGTGGATGCAGGAACAGAGGATTAGAATGGCAATGATGGCGCAAGTTCAAGCCATGGTGATCAACAGAAAGTGCAAAGTCTCCGAATTTTTTCTGCGCTCCCAACAGAGAGAGATGCAAAGTATGTGGAAGTGAGATTAAGAAGTGGAGCTTGTGCTAGAGAAAAGTAAGATTAGTGAGAGGAACTCTAGCCTTTAGCAAAGCCATAAGGTTTTTTCATTTCACAAGGTTTTTACATTTGATTACCACGAGACATTGTAACATTGCAAAACATATATAAAATCATATTTTAAGACTTTTTATGGCATTCTTGCACTTAGTTACGGCAACACATGTCATAACATTCTACGGTACAACTGTTGTAGATGCTCAATATAATATTTCATAAGAATAATTCTGAAAAGTGGTTTTGAGCATCCAAAATCCTCTGATCAAAAGCTTTAATAAATAGTATAAATTATGTTCAACTCCTAATCCTGTAATTTCAAAGTCCAGCCTGAGCTACTTCCGCTCAAAGTTGGAAGATGCTTAGCAAAATTTTCCTAAACTGTTCTAACTGTGTTTTTTTTCAACTGAAACCTTCTTAGATTTTCCTTTTCCCTGAAAAGTAGTTTTCTCAAAGCAAATTCATGCTCTCTTCTTTAAGAGCCCTTTAAAATGGAGCCTCCCGTGAACCTATACTGAACCAAAAACCCCCCCTCGTTGTTAATCAACTCCCTGCAAAACCCCACTCATTTTACCATGTTTTGCTCATCCTGATTCACTCTTTTCCTCTCGCTCCTTTGCCTTTCGACTTATTCCAACTGAAATGAAATATGACTACCGAAATTGCATTGTACATCCAGAATAGGCCTAAGAAGACATGATCCCAAGCGGATACTTGGCATGTGCCCCCTCTTCCAGGTCCATCTTTTCCCTCAGAGAAGCTCTCAGCTGAGAAGCTTTTATATTTGTGTAGCACTCATGGAGGTCAATGTAAGTTCGTTAGAGAAAAAAGAAGCAAATGGAGTTGTCCTTATGATTTCAGGCGTTGAATGTCAAAGCAGAGGTTCTTCGCCAAAACCGAACACTGAGCCAATAGAGCTTGAAAATCCTCTATCAAGTTCACAGATCTCCAATTTGACAAGCCCCTCTGCTCTGGAGCTCACTCAGTCGATCCCGACTCCAAGTGACTCCAAGTGAGCTTCTGAATATCCAGGCCAGAAAGTCCATCTCAAGCTCCACATACGCGAAGCTGAAATCGAGATCCATGGAACCTCCGCATCCTGGTGATACGAGTGCTAGTGCATCTAAGGACGCTGTGGAACTGGAGCCGAGCATGTCTCCAGTCGGTCCGGTGCCATCACCGGCTGCAGAGGAGGAAGACAATGAGGATGTGTCCGAGACTTTGAATCCCAAGTCCCAAGTGATGTCGGGCAAAATGAAGTTTATTTTGGCTCAGCTGGTCATGTTTGTGTGCATCACAGGGCTTCTGATTGCGAGTTTAACCATTCGTAATCTGCAAAATACTGTTATTTGGCATGTGCATTTGTGGAGATGGTGTTTGTGGATGTTGGCAATCTTTTGTGGTCGTTTGGTAACTGTTTGGTTGATCGCATTATTGGTTTGGTTGATTGAGGAGAAGTATCTGCTCAAAAAGCAAGTTTTATACTTTGTCTTTGCACTGGAGGAGAGTGCCCAGGTGTTCGCCTGGTTGTGTCTGGTTCTTTTAGCCTGGGTTTGGCTGATAAACCACGAAGTGAAACGATCTAGACACACGACCAAGATTCTGAAACGGGTCACGAGGGCGCTCTTCTCTTGTCTTGTAGGAGCTGCCTTATGGCTGATCAAAACGTTCCTCGTAGCATCGCTTGCTGCTTCTTTTCAACACAATAGATTCGTTGATCCCATTCAAAAGTACATCTTTCAATCCTACGTGATAAAGAAAGTTTCCGACCCCGCGGATCCAAAGAGAAGTCCCAAGAATAATATAGAGAATCTAAAGATGAAGCTGGATAAAGTTTCTTCTTGGACGATTAACTTCATTAGCCGACGGGGGCAATCTACTCTTACCAAGCCCCTTGATGAGGCAGAGCAACAAGAGGAGGAGATCACCGATGAACAAAAAGCCAAGGATGTTGCTAAAGCTATATTCAAGAACGTAGCCAAGTCAGGGAACAGGTGAGAGCGCTAACTTCCTTGAATCTAGCAAATTATGCTGTTGCTTAGCAACTTCAGGATTGGCACAGTTGGTTGGGTTTTTGTGGGGTTTCTAGCTCAGGAATAGAGGTTACCCCTTCGAATCTCACTAATTGCAAGCACATTGCTTTATATCCGGGTAATTTGGACAGGCTAACAAAGGACTGGATTTAATAGTTCGTGAGGCTGCCTTTAGATAGCCGGGCGTCCAACCTTGCCCTTGGGTTAATCTTATTGCTCCAGAGCGCTACTGATGCCTGTTTTCTGCTTTTACTAGGTATATCGAGGAGGATGACCTTTTGCGCTTCATGCCGAAGGAACACGTGGAGAAATTCTTCTCTTTGATTCCCGCACCGGCAGTAACTCGGAAGATCGATGAGTCGTCTTTGAAGAGCTGGCTAGTAAGTGCCTATTGGATCATTAAGGTTTTGACTTGTGCAGAGCAGTTCTTATCTCGCTTCCTAACCAAAAACTCTGTGGAGCTTGTTTCTAACAAACTGAAATTAAGGGGATTTTTGGAAGTTGAAAGAACTAAAAAACCATGCATACGGACTGATAGATAAATATAAACATAAGGACGTGATCTAAACTATATAGTTCACGTCTGCAGGTGAAATACATTCATGAACGGGAATCGCTCTTTCTGTCACACCCCAAAACCTCAAAGAATGGGAATGACATGGCCGTCCTTCTTTACAAAGAACGCAGCCTCAAATACAACCAATAAACCGATATCAACTTATATATATCTCAAACCATATATATATATATATATATATATATATATATATATATATATATATATATATATATATATATATATGTATAAACCAACAAATTGGTTGCAACATCGAGTTTCTATAATCCACCAAAAGAAAAAGAGATATATGTTTAAAACTCAGACAATCCAACTACTAGTAAATATTATTTGCACCACTTCCTTGAACCATACCAAAAAACAAAATAGAACTCCTCAAAAGCTCCCACCGACTACGCACTCGCTCTATTCGCCCCTAGCTGAGGAACCTGAAAAGATTAAAGGAGGAATGGGATGAGCAACCACAGCTCAGTGAGTAGTACATATCTTCTAAGCAGATCGAACAACCACTATGCATGTATACAAAACAATACCAAATTCCATAATGCCGATTCAATATATAAAATACAAATCGAATCATATAAAAGTTATTTCTCATCATCAAAGCTTTATACTAATATGGAAAACTCATTTAAATCGCCATCAAAAGTCAAGTATCAATGGTCGAATCCATTGGATAACCTCCATCAAAAACACATATCAATGGTCTATCCATTGATCAATCTTTTGCTCAATAACTAACCATGGTCACGACACAACGCCTTGTGACAAGGCGACCAAGATTCTCCCCTTGGCAAGGTCTCCACCTACAAAGCCGGTGGCTAGGCCCAAAAGGATATCCTAAACCTAGTATGCATACCCCGAAAACCCCTCACTGGGTTCACAGTCATATTGAGCATAAATAACCATTCTCCAATACCAGAAATCCAATCCAAAAATCAATATCTTAAACCAAACAAATAACATTTTTGCAACATAGCCCATCATCCATTTCATAACCGTTTCTCAAATCATCATAAATCTTTCCATAAATCAGTCGCAAAGCAATTTCATATATGTTTCTCCATAAACCTTGTATAACATGTTTTTCAAAGATTCACAATCAACCAAAGGGTAGCAATTGCTCGATCTGGCTTTTATGCAATAAAAATGCCCGTCTCAATTCAATATATATACATATATATACTTCAAGACATGATTTTATAAAACCAAAGAAGATATAGTATCACTCACCTCGTCCGATGACCAAACGACGAACGATACTCAGATCGTCGAATTCAAGGTCCTATCAATTAACCGAGAAAAATGTTAAAATCTAATAAAATTCTGTCTCTACTTCGAAACAACTAAATTACGCCTTAAATTTAACAAAAGGACTTCTATGCGCTAACAAATCGCATAACCAAAGCGATTGTTCAAGCCATTCGCAACACGAAATTTAAGTGCAAAACTTGATTGCGCCTTAACTTTCTCTTCCGAACTCCGATCCGAACGTATTTATATTCAATAGAGAGCCCTTGAAACATATCACAAGAATCTCAACTTGACCGTCCCAAAATCAAGCCGAAAAATGACAAAATACAGGCCCAAAGCTGCTGGACACGTACTGTTCATTGTGCGCGGAAACTTTGAAATTTTGTTTCGGACAAACCATACGCTCAAATCACGGTCCGTAAAATCCCACGGCTCCACAACACCCTAAATTACCATTCTTGCAAAAATACGTGGCTCAACAACTCCAAAATTAGACTTCGCCGCTCAGTTTTCCAAAAATTTCGAATTTAAATCCAAAAATTACTTCAATCGGACAAACGAGGGCTTGATCTCTTACCGGTGCTGTGTTATGGAGTCGAGTCGGCTTAGCGAGGCATCCGAGACGTGCACGTGCCAAGATTCATTTCCTTTCTTCCCCCTTCTCTTCTTCTTCTTCTTCTTCTTCTTCCTTCTTCTTTTCTTTCTTTTCTTTTTTGATAGAGGACCCCTCAGCTTCTATTTAGCCGAGCCCTCTCCCTCTCCTTTTTGTTTTACTGACTTTTCGGTTTCTTTTTCAGTTTCTTCTTTTGGGGCCCACTAACATAATATTACATTATTGCATAATATTACACTTTCGCGCCTTAGAGGATACGAAAACATGCAACAAGAAGCTGAACAACCTCGCTTCAGCGGTTTTTCTCGTCGTGATCATCATTCTGGGGTTGCTTCTGACCGGATTATTGACGACGCCAGTGCAAATCTTTATTTCATCGCAGCTTTTGCTTTTCGAGTACATTTTTGGGAACGCTGCCAAAGACTTGCTCGAAGCTATCGTGTTTGTATGCGCGAAGCATCCGTTCGATGTGGGTGACCGCTGTGTTGTCAATGGGGTTGAGGTGAATGACTAAGCCTATGGCTCCTCTGCGTGCCTGGTATGTACAGATTCCATGTTCTTCTGACTTTTTAATTCATCACAGATGAAGGTCGTCGAGATAGATATCCTGACTACTGTCTTCCTGACAAACGACGGTGAAAAGATATCTTACCCAAATTCAGCTCTGGCCTCTAAACCCATCAGCAATTTCAACAGGAGCCCGCACATGAGCGAATCTGTGGAGTTCATGGTCGACTTCTCCACTTCAGACGAGAGCCTGGGAGCTCTGAAAGCTAAAATAAAAACGTACGCCGTCTCCTCCTCCTCCTGAATCTCTCTTTTTATGCATTTCATGCTGCGCTCACACAAATGATCGCTTGTGTACGCCACATTGAAACTGCCGCGACTTATCCTTCCCGTGCGAAGGGGAAAGGACAGTAGAATTTAGGAGTATTGCCTTGCCAGCCCGTGGCTCTCAATTAGACGCTGGCTCTCCCCCTCCCGTGATGTTAGACATTTAGGTTATATTTAGTCGTCCGAGTTTCTAATCGGAAATGACTTAATAAGATAGGATATAAAATTCTAGAATTTTTTTATATCCTATAAATTGTTTGATGAATCGCAAGATTAAAATTGGATATGTTTATATCATATTATATACATTTTTTTAAAAATATAAACAGTATATCATTATAAATGAACCTAAATATTCATAAATGGAGATGGTGAAAATCTCTCGTAACACTATTATTTAATTTAATTTAATTTAATTTAATTTTTCCTCTTTTTTATATTATTTTCTTTATTATTTCTTTTTTCCCCTTTCATCATTCTTTAATAAAATTTTATCAAATAGTAAATTGTACTAACATACCTAAAATACAAAAATACCTAAAATATATAATACATATAAATATTTAATTTATAGATTGAATTTTTATTATAAGATAGGATTAAAGTTGAATATATAAATTAAAATAAGATTAATTAAAAATTAATTTTTAATTTTTAATTTCTTAAATTAAAAATTCAAATATTATTTATATTGAAATGTAATTTCAATTTTGTTAATTTAATAAATTTTTTATTTGAGAAAATAACTTTCTTATTATGAACATTAGAAATCCTATCCACATTTATCCCACCTCCTCATGGGATAATTTTATCCTGTCCATATCCTCATTATATTTGACTTTATCCCGTCTTGAGCGAAAGATTAAACGTAGGATAGGATAAATCATATCCTATCCAGAATTTTATTCCGACTGCCAAACATAGCCTTAATGTTAAGTTAAATTAATTTTCAAATGAGGAGTTGCTATTAACCTATTAGAAATCAAATAAGGCACCTAAAGTATAGCAATCAGAGAATTTAAGATTGGACACTTGATTATACAAAGTAATCAGCTAGTGCATTTTCGGTATCTAATTTTATTTAGTCACCACAATGTTCAAGTGGCTTTCTTGTTAGTCATGAGTCCTAAGGTTCCATCCCTAATCAACCTAAAGGAAAAAAAGAATCAATGTACTGAAAATGCTCATGAAGTGATAATCAAAATAGCAGTGTGCAAACAATAACCTAGCATTTTTCTAAGAGCATTTAAACTCTATTAATCTATTGTCGAGCCCTAAGAGTTTATCAAATTTTGAGTACAATTTTTCAAAGATTTTCACACATTTTAAAAGAAAAGTACTCAAAACCTAATTTCTAAGTTTTTTTTTCCTAATTTTAGAGAAAAAAATTGGGATTTTAATTTTTTTAAAGATATATATTTTTTAACTTTTAAAAAATAAAATTAATTTTTAATCCGAAAATAGGGACACTGAGCTGGGCAGGCCCAACTCGAGAATGAACTAAACCTGGACTCGCCAGATTGGCCCATGGACACGCCTCGGCTTATTGAATATGAGCATCAAGCTCATTCTGTGGAAACTAAAATGCACTAAGCTCAAGCCCATTAAGACTAAAGCCGATCCGATTCCAGGTGAAACCCAAACTCATAAAACCTTCGTAAGCCCAAGCTCCATCAAGTCTAGTTAAGCCCGAAATTCATTAAACTAAAACTAAGCCCATTTACACCACTCCTAAAGTCCTCCCTCATCAACATAAGCCCATCCTTATCGAACCCACGCCGAGCCTGCAGTCGACGAGCCCCCACCCTTTTTTTTTTTTTTTTTAAAATCTATTTTTTCAAATTTTAGTTAAGCCCTCACCGTCGAACATTTCCCTTTTTTAAATTTTAATTAAAATTAAATTTGCATAAAAATAATAATAAAACAGCCACTAAATTGTCATGTCAGCCTTCTTATAGTTAAAGTGCATGAAGTTGATAAGATGGCTCGATTAAATCAATTTCATAAATTTTAGAAGTCAATCGCATTTTTGTAATAAATTTTAGGATTTCTAGCGAATATATCATTTTTCTTATTTAATTTACTTCCCTTTTTTGTTTCTCCCTCTTTTTTTATTTCTCTATTTTCCATTCCTTTTTTTTAGACGTTTCTTGCGCCTGTCATCTTTTCCCAGCGGCCACAGCGACCCATAAACTTTCACCTTCCACTGGACAATCTCAAAACAAACGAAGCTTAAACAATAGCCTACTAGAAATCACGCAATTTATCAATGACTAGCACCGATATCTGGAACATGATTTGCCGATGATCACCGTCGACAGTCGCAAGAACACACCAAATCAAAGCAAATAACAAAGAACAATGAGGACTTGTGTTCAGATTTAGTTTCGATAATAAAGAAATCCGACTAAAATCAAACTTGACAAATGATGGAATCTCTCTGACGTATAATCCAGATTTGTATATAGTCGGAACTAGGGGTGTGCATGATTCGGGCGGGCGGTTTTTGATCTAGAACCAGGAACCGCCTACTAAAAACCAGTTCCGAAAAATTGGAACTGGAAACCGTTCACTAGTTGCATGGATCCACCCGGGAAGCAGACCGTCGGTCCGGTTCGATTCTTGGGTGGATCTATAGAACCGGTCCAACCTCCACACCTTCCCCTTTTTTGCCTTCAACTGGTTGTGACCCTCGCTCCGCTTTCGTCTTGGCCACCACCACCATCTTGGCCACTGCCTCCGTCGTCTCCCACTCTGACAATGAGGAGGACAACAGGGATGATGAGCCATTCTTAGACTTAGAGTTCGCCCGTCCCTGAAGATAAGGATGATGGGGAGAAGCCTGAGGAGGGGGAGGAGGAAGAGGGGAGGTAGAAGTGGGACGAGCCCAACAACGAAGAAGACAATAGTGATAGTGAATGTAGAGGTGGCGACAACGTGGAGAGAGAGTTCAAGTTTGAGGGAGGAAAAGAGAATTAACTCACTGTTTCGCCGAGTTTGGACTAGGACTCAAAAGGAGATGAGTAGATTTGGAGGTGAATCGAAAAGGAAGAGGAAGCTTTGGGAGATTTTAAACTAAGAGAGACAAGATGGAGTGGGAGAGTAGTGAATTAAGACAAGATGGTGATTGGAGCCCTAAATTTTAGATTTGCTAATTTCAAATTTTTTAATATTAAAAATTAATATATTGTTATAATATAACCGGTCCGGTCCGGATGGGCGAGTAGGTGGATCCACCCATGGAACCGGGAACCGGACCGGTTCCCTTAAGAACCACCGGTTTTGGGCGGTTTCGATCTGGTTCCATGCGGTTCGGGTGAGTCTCAATTCTTTGCACACCCCCGATCGGAACAATCATACTCGTGTGCGAACTTGGTTTGGGAGTTTCATCAAACACATGGTGAGCACAGAGTGATGAGAAGACGTTAGCCATTTCTCAGGACTCAACCCAGACCTAGACCCGAGCATGCACCAGAAATGCTCAACATCAGACAAATCGACTCAGTTGGACACAGGAAACTTAAGAATCAAAGAAACCTTGCTCGGCGCTTCTGTCATCGAAACAGGTCAGAGCTAAGAGGGCTGGTGGGGATAAGTTTCGATCACAATAATCCCTGCTTGGCTCGAAGACGGTGGCGCGAGGGGGAGTTCGAGACAAATCGAACTTTGGTCGGCTGTCTCGCAATGTCTCCAAGACGAGATCCTCGGGAAATCGGCCGGGTTGAACCGAAAAGGAACTCACCGGAAATGCAGGGATTTGGGACGAGGCGTGCTCGAGGGCGTCGGTTAGGGGTCGGCGATTCGCGTTGAGGACGGCCGACTGACGCCTAGCCGAGTCAAATTCTGGCTCTTTCACTCTCGATCTCTCAATTTCTCTCTTTCTGCCGATCTCTCTCTCTCTCTCTCTCTCTCTCTCCCTCTTCGAAAAACCTCCCCCAACTCACACCCCTCTCTCCCTTTTAAGCTCTCTGGCGCGCATGGATCCCTGCCCTTCCACCTACCATTGCCCACCTGCCCTTGACCAGACATCTTTGCTTGACGCCCATTGCCATTGTCTTGTCCCCCGTTGTACCAGCTAGGAGTGATGGGCTCCAAAGTGGGTAGGTTACAGCCTTAGACCTTTACCCGATTTCTTCTTTTTTGGACTCTATGCTCGACTGTGTTTACACTGGATCCTGTATTGGAACCACATTATTTTTTCCGGTCTCGTTGTAGGGCAATCATATTTTCACTGGAACTTATTTTACAACCACCTTATGTCTTATATGGTTTCGAATTTTACATTAATATGCAAGAAAACAACGTATTCATCCTAATTTGTATTGAAACATTAAACATCAAATAATGTAATTCTACAACCGTATAATCAGCAACATGGAAATTAACATCCCATTAGTTTATATGTCCTCTAGGGCATGCAGTTGTAATAATGTCCAAATGCTCGATTTGTGCTTACCAATAGAGCAAGTTAATGCCCAGAGTCCAACAAAATTATAGAAGATCAGACCAAGTTTTTAATTCGTCAAGGGTGCAAGTTGGCTAGAGACCTCGAATCAAACCTACCAACTTTGGCAAAGCAGCCTTAGATAAGCGCAATCGAGACCTGCAAGGAAATCATAACAATCTTCACATCAGTTTTGGAGAAATTAATGATGGACATGAACTGTGAGGAATCAACCAAAGGTCATCAACGTTACTTTCTCAAGATTATTTCTAATATACCTACTCAAAAAGCTGTATATAAAGATACGTATGACGATTAGATAATGTTTGTGATTTATATATCATCATCAACCCTATGCTTGCGTGATGGAGGAGATAGGTTTTCTTTTTGATCGAATGGAGGAGATGGGTTAAGCATGAAGGGTTTCCACTGCTTTGCATGTGAAAGTTGCATGGCTTCAATATGCATGCATAGCTAAAATAAAAGTGTAGTTTCCTCGAAACTACAAGGATGACACTCTCTCACTAAGCTACACAAACATTGTTTAATCAGCAGTTCAATAATAAACTAGTCCTGAGGGGCCTAGTGAAGCAGAAATTCCCTCGGTACTTCCCAAAAACACAGATCCACCAAAGGTTCAAAATAAGCATATCTCCTAGATTTTACAAGAGTGTCATATAAAAATTTGAACACCCGCAGGATCCTATTCGTCGTATATTTCTTTGGGTTATTCCACAAGATAGAGATACAACCACAACCGTATCCCTAAATTCTCATCTTCTTTGTTTTGTCTCTAAGCTATAATACTTATGGTTTATGAGGCCTTGTAAGATATTGCTCATTAGGTCTCTCACTAGTCTCTCTCTCCCTCTCTATCTCTCAACAGAACAATGTTCTTGTATTTTAGCTCAGTAACTTACAACGCAAAGCCCATCCTTCGGAATCAAACCTCCGACCCTCCCAAAAAAGCAAATGGAAAAAGGGTTAATAAAAAAAATTCAATTTTGGACTCATCTCACTCTGGATAGCTATGTTGAAGTCAACGAGCTGCAAAAGAGAGGTGATGGTGGTGAGTCTAGGTCTAATAACAAGGAGACAACAGGCAACAACGAGCTGGGTTGTGTTCCTGCGGCACACCAACAAGAGGCAAATCGGCTAATAACGACGGCGGCGACTGGTGAGGGTGCAGTAAATCTAGGGTTGTTGGATGTAAGCTTGCTGTATATAGAGGGTTCTTGCGAATCACTGGCTGCAATTGAGAGAGAGGGAGAGAGAGTGCAGAGGATCGCACAAGCTCGAAGAGAGACTGAGAGAGAGAGAGAGAGGTCAGTACGCTTAGGATCTTCCTTTTTTCAATTATATCTAAAAACCAGTTTCAAAATCGGTCCGGTTTCTGAGTGGGTCTTCATTTGGAACCAAGAACAGAATTGGTTCCAATCGGTTCCCAAAAAATTGGAATCAATTTCTGGCCCTGTTTTTCAGGTGATTTGGTTTGGATTTCGAGTAAACCCAGTTCGGTTGCATTCCACTGGTACCAGCGTCCTCGTCACACTACAGAGAAGTGAGGGAAAGAGAGGAAAAGGAGGAAAGGGCTAGGCCGAGGAGAAGAAAAATGGGAAAGGGGTTGGGCCCAAGTGGGGGAAGGAACAAGGAAAAGAAGAAGGAACTCTGCAGCCCTAACCATAGCCCGGCCCCACTCTTTTTTCAATTAATAATTAATATATAATTTTAAAATAATAAAAATGAATTTTTTTAAATAAATTCTATTGCTATCGATGCAAATGCTCCTAATACTTATATGCATATGCAATTTAATTAAAAAATATTTTTTAGGGGTTAAAAATAAATACCTAATTTTCGATGTAATTAAATCTTAAATGAGACGGCAAACTTGGGTGTTAATAGAAACCTGCAGTGTCTAGAAAGGCAAGAATTCGGAAGAAACGCTAGTGTGGATACAGAATTTTGTGTGTGGAGAAGTTTGTCAATTATGGTTATAATGATGACTTATGCATCCTGGAGTTCAATAAATTCTTGGCTGTTGAAGCTGTAGCCTGGAGTTCAATAAATTCTTGTCCGTGCGTGCGCTTTCATTTTAGCACTGCCACGTATTTTACAAGGTGCAATTCTGATTGAATAAGCCTTCAGATACTTGGATGACAATTCGGATTCCTGGAATCCGGATCCCAACGTTGTGGTTAAGGAGATCGTGGACGGTGGCCACTTGAAGATGGTTCTCCACGTCACCCACACGATGAATTACCATAATGCCAGGGACAGGGCGGCCCAGAGATCCGACCTGGTGCTGGAGCTGAGGAAAATCCTCGAAGAGCTCCATCTCAAGTGCCGTGTGCTTCCTCAGTAAGTTAACCTCAGTCAGACCGGGTCGGCAGCCACTACTGTGCACGGTTTTGATGACTCCAGGAGTATTGCGTACCTAGTAATCTGCAAGTTTGTGAGAATGGGACCTCATTTTCTGCCTTTCATTTTCTGCAACTTTGTAATCTGCTAGCGTGTGACTATGTTCTTTGCTTGATCATAAATCACAGTGCATAAGAATAACAATGTACCTCTATATATAGACCAGGACAAACTTTCAAATGACAAAGACGTCTGTATCCAGTTATAACAGAGTTCATCAACTGCTTCATGGATGTATAATAATCATGTTAGACGAGATACATGAGCTATATCTTTAACAAAGTTGGGCAATGTGATTTCCAAGAATGTAGGCTGGTTTGTTTGAAGAAAACCTTTTTTGGGATCTATGGTCAAACCCGATCATACCGTACATAAACAGGTGCCATAAGGTCCAATAGAATATGTAATATGACGTAGATGGATTTTGTTTTAGCTGTTTCACTTACTTAATTATATAGAAATGCATTCTTTTATCTGCATTGACCCGATTTATGATACAATCAAAGTGAAATACAGCCCTAAAGAAAGAAGAGCAAAGGTCAAACTATATTAGTACCAACTACTTCCTTTGTATTTAATGTAAAAAGCTATGCCATTTGCTGGCCAGAATATTTGGATCTTCGGGTCTTAAACAAATTAATTAGATAATTAAGCACGTCTAAATTGTGATATTGATTAAGTAAATGATATGTTCAACTTCTATTTATTTATTTATTATTCCTCCCTTTGACTTTTCGTTACATAATCGACTGCACTGAGGCCGATCCCGATGGATCTACGGGGGACATAAACATCGAGACCTCCTTAATCGTGCTCTGTTTACTGTACTCGATTAATCAAATGACTACATTGATGGAGTCTTCACCAATGTTTATAATTGCGCCATTGCGTCGAGTTCCGAGCATTTTCAGGTCTCTCTTGGATTCTGTACCGTTTTCTTGTGGGATTGATCTCATCCGGTTATCCGTATGAGTTTCAAGTGAGTTGGGCTTACATGCAGGTGCATCTGATACTAATTGATTTAAGCCGATTGTCTCTGGCTTAAGCCTCGCGCCATTTATCATAGTTTTTCATGGTTGAAGATGATAAAACAAGGCAACGCGATGCTTCTTCAGTTCGGTAAAATAAAGAAATGTTGATTTATTATGGGCTAAAGTACACACAAGTACCAAAACTTGACACAAATAGACACTTAAGGTGCGTATAGTAATGTTTTTGTTCCAGGGAATGATTTTTGTTTAGAAACATTTTTTTTTATTTTTGTTCTCGAAGATAACTCTTAAACATTTTAAGTGTTTGGTAACGTACAAAATTTCTATTCTTGAAACATAAATGCATTTGATACGGTCTCAAATATTTTTGTGACTTAGAATTTCTTTTAATTTATTAATAATTTTATTACTTTTTTTCTTCTCTTTTCTTTAGTCGGCCACCGGCCTTGGCCACGGTTGGCCAATGATTGGCTAGACGAGGGTCAGCGAGGCAACCTTGCCCAAATTTGGCAAGACTGAGCCTCACCTAGCCACCGGTGAGGCTCGACCTTGCCTGGGCACTACGAGGTCAGCCTTGCCTACCCAGGCGATGCCGACCTTGTGGTGGTTGGGTAAGGCTCAACCTCACCTAGATTTGGTGAGGTCGAGTCTTGCCAGTGGTCGGTGAGCTCGGGGTGACCTTTTCTAGCTGATCACCGGCCATCACCGAGGCTAGTGATTGGCTTGGGAGAAGAAGAGAAAAAGAAGAAAAGGCTTATTTCTTAAATTGTTTTTGGGAACAAAGAAGTGTTGACACCTAATTTAAAATAATTTTTGATTAAAGGGAAATTTAAAAAAAAATTGAATTCAAAAATTCAACGGCCAAATGTTTTGGAGCCACTTTGTTGTTGAGAAGTTGAGTGAAGATGTGCAAATATATCGGAAGATCTTCAAAAAAAAAAAAAAAACAAACTCAAGTCTTTTTCTATAAATAAAGAATACGAAGCCTTTAGATGAGGGGGGGCTTCTCTTTATTTTTCGTTGAAGGAAAAAGAAAACACAAAAAAGGAAAAGTCAAGAGAAGCTTTCGCTTCTGCAGAGAGAAAAAGAAGAGAAAGGGAGAAAAGTTAAAAAGAGAGCAGAAGGGAAAGAAGGTGATTGGACATTTACTGTTCATCACCCTCTTCCCTCTGCTGGTTCCGTCTCGGCCGTCCTCTTGCTAGCTCCGTTTCTGTTTCAATCCGGCGATGCTCGAGTTCAATACCGGAACCCGACGGAAAGCCCTCGATCCGGTGGCCCGTGTTGCACCGACGCCGCCGAACGGCACGACGACCCGAGCGACCACCACGAGCGTCGACGCCGCAGCCCCGCGACGCCGGATTTCCTTGTTTCACCGCCGGTCCGCCTCAACCCGAAGACCAGCGATCGAAGTCCCTTCTCCGAGCGCCATCGCATCCGAAAGCCCGCGCGGCCCGCGGGCGTCGGCTAGCCGTTTGCGACCCAGGAGGCCGACGCCGCCCTCGCCACTCCATCACCCCTCCGCACGCCGATCAAGCCGCCGGACTCCACCACCAACGCCGCAGAAGCTGGTCCCGCTTGCCCTTGCCGCTCGCCCCGACACTGCGGCGCCTCCGCGGAGTCCGATCCGCTCGGATCCTCTCGCCCAGATTTGCTCGAGCACCACCGGCACCCCCCTCCGAATTGCCGGATCTCGCCGGAGCTCCGCACCTCCGCAACCTCCGACCGCGACACCTCCTTCCGCCGGTTGTCCCGCTGCCCGGCGCGCCTCTGTTTCGCCGGGTCCGCCTTCGCCGAAGTTCCTTTGCCAGGACCAACGACCGTTGGCTCCTCGGTGACTAGCCGCACGAGCTCCCGAGCTTTTCTTTTGGAAGCAAAGGAAAAACAAAAACAAAAACAAAAGAAAAAGAGAAGCAAATTAGGTAGTTTGTTTTTCTTTATTTTATTATTTATTCATTTTAAATTTTGTTATCATTGTTTAAGTTAGAATATGGTTTGTCAATATTAATATTTGTGCATTTTGTAGGCATTATACGTAAGGATTTTGTCCGAACTTATTGTAATTATTAATTTGATCCGAGAGACATCGGATCAATTTTTTAATTATATTAAGTTTCAGGCTTTTTGATGATATTTTGGTTGTTAAATTAATGTAATTATTAATTTGATCCGTAAGACTTCGGATTAGATTTTTAATTATTTTGAACTATTTGTCGTGATAATTAGGTTTAAAATAATCGTTAATTTGACCTTATGTGAGACAACGGGTTATTTTTTCGGTTATTTTAATCATTTTTTTATTGAATATCTTGATTGTTTAGATTTAATGTTTAGTCCGATAATTACTTATTTTGGAAAAACACTAAAACATTAAAAAAATAAAAAAAAAAATCAAAATCTTGCATCAAAGCATGTAGGTTTAATAAATCGACATGTAGGATTAGGTTTATGAAATTTTCATCATTTAGTAATTATTACTAAGTTCATTTAGTTAGAAATTGCTCGTCATTAGAATTAAGTCATTTAATTAATTTAAATTGCATATTTAATCGTTGTATTTCTTTAATTTTGAATTTCATGAAAAATACAAAAAAAAAAATAGAATAAACTCATTTCATGCTTTAGGATAGATTGCATGCTTATTCATGTTATATACTTTAGGTCATATTGCCACGTCATATCATTTCCTTGGTTAGTTAATCAATTAGTTTATAATTGATCATATTTCATGTCATCATTGTTAGTGTAGGTTGCATATGTGTAATAAAAAAATCATTAAAAAAATCATAAAAAGGACATGCATATAGAATTACGACGTCATACAAGATATGCGTTTTAGGGTTATGTAAATTAGATTGCATACATATTGTAATGATTTAAATTATGTCACATGAATTGCATCTCATATGTCATTAAAGTAAAACTCATGCATATCAAATTTAAATTAAGATTGCACATAATTAATATTTTTTAAAAGAAAAAGAAAAGTAGGTGTCTTGTCATTTAGAAATCATGTTTAGGACATGCATTTTATTAGCATTTATTTATTTATTTGAATGTTATTTTATTGATTGTGCACCTGCATGACCACCATTTGCATGTTAGTAGTTTAGGTTAAAATTAATTAACATTGTCTGCTAAATATTTTTTTGAAATTAAAATAAAAGGTACCGCAAGGGCGTTAGACTAATCTAGCGTAATCATGTCTCCGGATTTATTGAATTTCTGGTTCGTAAAAATAAAGTATTCTCCCATACTTTATTTGGGTTTCTAATCAAACCCTAATTGATTAGTGGCGGCTCCAAATTGAATTGAAATTGCATGTTTAAATGAGTTAATTTCTATCAAGTCGCGATTGGTAGGACTTGGGAGGGTCCGTACCAAGTTTTCGAACTTAGTAATCCATTAACCTAAACTTTAGGATTACCCTGAAAATTTAGGTCGCGACAAGAAGTAACTTTTCTTTTTTGTTTATTGTTTTTGTTCTAAATCTATTCTCGAGAATAAATATGTTCCTAAGAATAAAAAAATTACCAAACGTGTTTCTGTTTTATTTATGTTCCTAGGAATAACAAAATAAAAATATTTGTTCCTGGAAGCGTTACCAAAACGCACCTTAAGTGTCAAAACTTCCCAAAGATATATTAAAGTATCAAAATCGAAGAAGAATATGAAACTTAAGTGCCAATGGCATTTGGTCAAATTACAGATGTGACATTTTTTTGGGGAGTTAAGTGCAAAATGACATTTTTTGCGCTGACATGGCTATATAAATCTAAAACGACGTTATTTTGCCTTTAGATTTGAATATTAATATAAAATAATAATTAAATAAAACAAAATAACTAAATTTATTTTAAAAAAATAGCAACATTTGGTGAAGACCTGCATAGCCCTCACTGTCGTTGCCCCACCATTGCCAATGGTGGGAGGAGGGTTGGTTAGGGTTGCCGAGCCCTAGGCAAGGGTTGCCAACTCTGGCCAATTGGCGGCGAGGGCTTGGAAGCCCTCGCCTAGATATGGGGTGAAGGTCACAGCCCTCCCCTAGATTCAATGAGGGTCGTCGACCCTTGCCCAACATCTAGGCAAGGGCTTATGGCCCTCGTTAGCGTTGGCTAGGCTGAAGGTCAGTAGCCCTTGGCCCAATTAGGCAAGGGTTGGCGACCCTCATCAAATCTGGGGGAAGGTCGCAACCCTCGCCCAAGATTTGGGCCCTCATTGACAATTGGCCAAGGTCACTGGCCTTTACCTAGGGCCTGGCAATCTCGACCGACCCTCCCCCCACCTTTGACAGCCCTTGCCAGATATAATGGGGCGATGGTGACGAGGGCTTTGTAGGCCCTTGTTGAATGCTGCACTTGTTTTTTTTTTTTTTTTTCTTAAGTTATTTTAATTAACACATATATTAAAATTCGATTTTCTTAGGCAAAATGACATCATTTTGTATTTTCATTGCTAAGTCAACTTTCCAATATGTCACCTAGACCACTTATATTATTAAAATATGCCACATTAGATTTACGGTCACTTTTGTTGAACTTGGTATTTAAATTTCCCATTTTTTAAAAAGAAAAGTGGCACTTAATTGTACCTTTTGAAAGTTTTGGCATTTAAATGTTCACTTATACCAAGTTTTGACACTTGCGTTGTGCTTTAACAATTTATTTTGTGAAATGAAGAAATGTTTTTTATGCGTGATAGTAAGAGAGGACAATCACAGCAAGAGTTCTATAACTTGCTTGATCTGGCATTTTCAGGTCTCTCTTCCGGATTCTGTACCGTTTTCTTGTGCGATTGATCTCATCCGGTGATCCGTATGTGTTTCAAGTGAGTTGGGCTTACATGCAGGCGTATCGATACTAATTGATTTAAGCCGATTGTCTCTCGCTTAAGCCTCGCGCCATTTATCATAGTTTTTCATGGTTGAAGATGATAAAACAAGGCAACGCGATGGTTCTTTGGTTCGGTAAAATAAAGAAATGTTGATTTATTATGGGCTAAAGTACACACAAGTGCCAAAACTTGACACAACTAGACACTTAAGGTGCGTATAGTAACGTTTTTGTTCTAGGGAATAATTTTTGTTTAGGGCGTGCATGGAAACGTTTCTTAGAAACGTTTCCGGAACACTTCTGTACGGATTTTGTTCTCGGGAACAAAAAAAGAACAGAAACGCGTTTCGTTGCATTTCTGTTCTTTTTTTGTTTTCTTGTTCCTGGAACAAAATAAGAACAAAAAAAAAAACAACAAATTGTTGTTTCGGCCTTGAGAAACACTTCTTGGACGCTCGAAAGGAACAAAAATGAAAAGAAAAAAAAAAAAAATTGTTGTTTCTCCTTCGTTCGTCCTCCTTCGTTCGTCTCCTTCGTTCGTCCTCCTTCTCTCTAGCGACTCCTCACTCGGCCAACTCTCCGACGACTCCTCACTCCGGCGAGGCCACGGCGCGGGCGAGGCCGAGCGTCGCCGGTGCGGGTGAGGCCGAAGGCCGCCATGGCCGGGCGAGCTGCTCGCCCGCCCAAGGCGAGGCCGAGCCTCGCCCAACCACGGCGAGGCCGCCGCCGGGCCGGCCGGTCGCCGGAGGCCGGTGACCGGCCGAAAAAATAAAAAATAAAAAAGAAAGGAAAAAATGAAAAATAAAATAAAAATGTTTAAAAAATTAAAAGAAACAAAAAAAGAATAAAATTTACCAAACGTGTTTCTATTCATTTTTTATTCCCGGAACAAACGTTACCAAACGTGTTCTTTTGTTCAAAAATTGTTCCCCGGAACAGAAACATTTTTTTTTGTTTCTGTTCCCTGGAACAAAAAAAGAACAGAAACGTTACCATTCGCACCCTTAGAAACATTTTTTTTTTTTCTATTTTTGTTCCCGAAAATAGCTTTTAAACATTTTAAGTGTTTGGTAATTATACAAAATTTCTATTCCTAAAACATAAATGGATTTGGTACGATCCCAAATATTTTTGTGACTTAGAATTTCTTTTAATTTATTAATAATTTTATTACTTTTCTTTTTCCTTTTCTTTAGTTGGCCACCGACCTTGGCCATAGTTGGCTAGTGATTGGCTAGACAACGGCCGGCAAGGTGACCTCACCCAGATCTGGTGAGGTGGAGCCTCACCTAGCCACCAGTGAGGCTCGACCTTGCCTAGGCACTGCGAGGTCAGCCTCGCCTACCCAGGCGATGCCGACCTTGTGGTGGCGGGGTAAGGCTCAACCTCGCCTAGATTTGGTGAGCTCGAGTCTTGCCGGTGGTTGAGGAACTCGGGGTGACCTTGTCTAGCTGATTGCCAGCCATCACCGAGGCTAGTGACTAGCTAGGGAGAAGAAGAGAGGAAGAGAAAAAGAAGAAAAGGCTCATTTCTTTAATTGTTTTTGGGAACAAAGAAGTAACTTTTTTTTTTGTTTCTCGTTTTTGTTCCAAATTTATTCTCGAGAATAAATATGTTCCCGATAACAAAAAAAATTACCAGATGTGTTTCTGTTCTATTTATGTTCCAGGGAATAACAAAACAGAAATACTTGTTCCTTGGAAGCGTTACCAAACTCATCTTAAGTATCAAAACTTTCCAAAGGTACACTAAAGTATCAAAATCGAAGAAGAATATGACACTTAAGTGCCAATGGCAAAAAATTTTGGTCAAATTACATACGTGACATTTTTCTGGGGAGTTAATGCAAAATGGCATCATTTTGCCTTCGGATTCAAATTTTAATATAAAGTAATAATTAAATAAATCAAAAGAACTAAATTTATTTTAAAAAATAGCAACATTCGGTGAGGACCTGCACAGCCCTCACCGTTGTTACCCCACCATTGCCAATGGTGGGGGGAGGGTTGGTTAGGGTTGTCGAGCCCTAGGGAAGGGTTGCCAACCTTAGCCAACTAGTGGCGAGGGCTTCCGGCCCTCGCCTAGATATGGGGTGAGGGTCACAGCCCTCCCCCAGATTTGACGAGGGTCGTCGGCTCTCGCCCGAGATCTAGGTAAGGGCTTGTATGCCCTCGTTGGTGGTTGGCTAGGCCAAAGGTTGGTAGTCCTTGGCCCAATTAGGCAAGGGCTGGTGACCCTCATCGAATCTGGGGGAAGGTCGCAACCCTTGCCCAAGATTTGGGCCCTCATTGGCAGTTGACCAAGGTCATTGGCCTTCACCTAGGACCTGGCAATCTCGATCGACCCTCCCCTCACCTTTGACAGCCCTTGCCGAATATGGTGGGGGTGATGGCGGCGAGGGCTCTGTAGGCCCTTGTCGAATGATGCACTTGTCTTTTTTTTTTTTTTTTTCTTAATTTATTTTAATTAATACATACATTCAAATACAATTTTTGAGGCAAAATGACATCATTTTGCATTTTCATTGCTAAGTCAACTTTCCAATATGTCAACTAGACCACATATTTTATTAAAATATGCCACACCGATTTACGGCCACTTTTGTCGAACTTGGTATTTAAATTTCTCAATTTTCAAAAAAAAAGTGGCACTTAATTGTACCTTTTAAAAGTTTTGGCATTTAAATGTTCACTTATATCAAGTTTTGACACTTGTGTTGTACTTTAATAATATATTATGGACAGACACAGTTTTGTGAAATGAAGAAATGTTTTTGGCGTGTGATAGTAAGAGAGGACAATCCCTTAAGTCCTAAAGTTTTTGAATTGTGTATTTAAATCCTATAATTTGCGGCCGTTCTCTATGTTAGTCCTTTCGTTAGCTATGTCAAATTTGCAAGGACAAAGTATCTATCTAGAGCCTTTTCAACCACCTAAAAAAAAAAAAATCTCAGATTAGTACATATGTACCATATATATCTTAAATTAATTTTCTTTTATAGACACATATGTACCATATGTGGTTGTTTCCGAAGACCAAGAAATGATCATTCCATCCCTAAAGTTTTTATTGGCGTGTTTGCTCTATGAAAAACAAGTGATTTAGAAAATATTTTTCAAAAAAAGATCGTATAAAAGAATTAGTCAACGGAAACTATTCTTATTATCGATAATAATTTATGCCTTATTATTTTCATGGTTAATGAAAAACAATTTCATTCATTTATTTTTGCAAGTGATACAAGAGATTATTTTCTAGAAAATATTTTTTAACTTACTCATTTTTTCACAAAACCAACGTATCAAGTCAAAAAAAACCCATTTTATCAAATACAACCAAACTTCGACTGAAACAGTTCAAGCCCAAAATTTCAATGTTTTGCTTCACATTTTCAATAATATTCCCCGCAAGGCAATTGGCAACCAAGAGAAGACGAACTCATCGTGTCATCATACCCTTCACTACCTCTGGTTGAAATCAACATATAAGCAAGTACCGAAACTCATTAGTGAAAGACAACTGGACTGAAAGCCGCTCACAATAAGCCGCAAATGATCACACCTCTATACCAGTCGCAGAGACCCATGAACTAATGGTAGCTTGAGAATTTTGCTTCTTTTTTTTTTTTTTTTTTTTTTTTTGGTCGCAAAGAGAGATGTCTTCATTCCTTGAAATTCCTGAGAAAATGAGAAGAGGAGGTGGAGTTGTTGCAATTTTGAGGGAGGCGAAATTCTGGACTGAAAATGAAAAGAGAGAGCTTTTGGTCGTAGAGATGCGGGGGAGAGAGCAGAGATAACGTGAAGAGGGACGGCTATTGGAGAAGTAACGCAGAGAGAAAAGAGAGCTCAAAAATTTTGTGACGGGTGGGACGCGAAAGACAGGTGCTTTACACTTTGAATGAAGCATTCTATTGCTGAGTCGGCAAAACTGTTTCGTCTAATATTTTCTCGAACCACCAGCGCGTTGTACGTCAGTCCAACATGGATCCCGCCGATTCTTGGCACATGTGGAATTTTAAGAGGTTGTTCAGAGCGATTTTCGTAAATTATTTTCTTCCAGATCTCGCATCACACGCGTTTGACTCCTTTTTTTTTTTTTCGTTTTTTCACTTTGATCGAGCTTTTAAATCATGTGATATTGACAAGAAACGAGGCATTTTAACTAACATTTCCCGCGGACCTTGACTGGTGCGGAGATGAAGCCTTCTCTCTGTCAGTATAAATCCTTCAAATCTCCTTCGTTTCCTCATGATTTTGCTCTGCTCTTTCTTTCTAATCTCCTAGTTTCTGAGTTCTCATTTGGGCAACCTCTCCTTTTGTTTCTGTCTTCCCTTCTGGTCCTCCTTTTCCCTCTATTTCAATGTTCTTTCCTGGATTCGGGCTTTGCATTCATTCATTCGGTTCAGCTAAAGCTTCCATCTTCACATTAAAGTCCCAATATTTAGAGAAGAAGGCTTAGGCGTGGCTTAGATTTTGAGTGGCTATTGAGAGTGAAACATTCATCATGGAAAATAGGAAAAGTTTGTTATAGAAGAAAGGAACAAACGAAGTTGCTGTCATGATTCCAGGCGGTGAGCACCAAAGCACAGGTTCTTCATCAAGATCCAATCTTGATCCAACAGAGATTAAGAATCTCCAATCAAGAGCACAGAGTTCTGCTCAAGGAATCACTCTATCTGGCCCAACACCAAGTAAGCCTCGCATAAATCCCACTGTTCATTCAGCTAAAAGCAAGTTCCTTTTGAAGCGGAAATCAAGATTTGAAGAAGCATCAGGTCCTCGTCATGCTGCTTCAGTTAAGGACAATACCCAACTGAAGATTAAAGAGATTTTGCCTAATGTGGGTTTGCCTCGCAATGATACCAGTGCTAATGCCACTAGAGACAGTGCAAAAGCCATGCCAAACGTGGCTCAAATGCCTCGTTCGAAGGCTGCCAAAGTGGGAGATGATGAGCACCCGTACAAGGCTGCAAATTTGAAGGTCGAAGAGACGCCAGCAAGAAATCCATAAAGAATATTATCTGGATCGAGTTGGCAGCATTTGTGTGCATTATGGGACTTCTGATTGCGACTTTAACCATTCGCAAGTTGAAAAATACAGAAATTTGGCACTTGGAGCTGTGGAAATGGTGTGTGCTGGTGTTGGCGATTTGTTGTGGTAGGTTGGTGAGTGACTGGTTGATTTAACACATTGGTTTTATTGATTGAGAAGGACTATTTGCTCAAACATAAGGTCCTGTACTTCGTCTATGGATTGAAGGACAGTGTCCAAAGGTTTATTTGGTTAGTTTTCATTCTTTTAGTTTGGGTTTCGCTGATGAACCATGGAGCAGAGCGATCGACGCAAGAGAGGGAGACTCTACATTATGTGACAAGGGCTATTGCTTCTTGTCTTGTAGGAGCTGCTCTATGGCTTGTCAAGGCACTGTCAATAAAATAAGTAGCAGGTTCTTTTCAATGGGAGAGGTTCTTTGATCGCATCCAAGAAACTCTCTTTCACCACTACGTAGTCAAGACCCTTTCAGGCCCACCTTTGATGGAACAGGATGACAAGCTCCACGGGCAGCTCAGTTTCAAGAAGTACATCAGAGGAGTGTCGAAGAAGCTAGAAGAGGTGGTTGATGTAGAGAAGCTGAGTAAGAAAGGTTGCGTTTGTGCGCTTCAGAGGGCTGCTGATAGCGAGTTTAGCCATTCGTAGTCTGCGAAATACAGTTATTTGGCATGTGCATCCGTGGGGATGGTGTTTGTTGATGTGGGCAACTTTTTGTGGTAAGTTGGTGGCTGACTAGTTGATCTAGACGTTGGTTTACTCGATTGAGCAGAAGTATCTGCTCAAAAAGAATGCTTTCTACTTTCTCTTTGCATTGAAGGATAGTGCCGAGGTGTTCACCTGGTTGTGTCTGGTCCTTTTTGTTACGCCCCAATTCTCGGGCATGCACACACCATTCTACTTGGTCGATTTTATAATGTGATATCCCAGGACTATGTATCACTGACCATTTCATTTATTAAGTACATGCGGAAGCAGTTATAAATCCCAAAACAATAACACAATGGAATAAAAAAGTAAGGTCATATTTTTCATATTGAAATCTACAACCGAACCTTTATTGTCACGCCCCAACTCTCGGTCATGTGACCATCCTTCAATCTTGGTTGATTTTATAATGTGATATCCCATGACTACGTATCGCCGACCCTTTTCGTTTTGATAGCACATGCGGAAGTAGATATAAAAATCCCCAGACCATAAAGCAATGGGATATACAAGTAGGACTAGGAAATTGAACCTGAAAACCAACACCCTTATGATCATATACAAGCCATACTAAAACGATTGGTTTCTACTCAAATTGATTCTATAGCAAAAGTCATCAGGATTCTACTCCGGATCATTCTTGGGGTTTTCCTCCAGATACACCTCTTCAAGTTCTTTATCCTCGAGTTTTTCGTCAGGGTCTTGAAATATTTTCCCCAAACTGGGATGAGAGTATGTCTCGGCAAGTTTTACCCCATACGACCTGATTAGTAAACTAATACACCTTAGGGTTGCCTATGCACAACATAAGTCAAAGGGCTTACCTTAGCCTCAGATTCCACCTGCATATTAGCACATATTAAATAGGCATCCAAACAATCACATCACTGATCGAAGCATCGATCAAATTGACCTAATCGATTACATGTCAGTCGGACCATTTCTAGATCATTTATTCCATCCCATATAACCTCCAATAGTACACTCAGTCATAGAGCCATATCAATGCTCTCGGGTATTAACTTCGCCAAAGTGACGTACAATAAACACTTTATGTGCATACTCTTAGGCATTCCAATTATCTTTAGCCACACGGGCACAACACACGACACACAGAACTATGGCCACGCAAGCACAATCTACGCCACAAAGGCATGTTCTACGCCACCCAGGCATGATCAATTATTGCCACATAGGCTTGATATATATTATAGCCACATAGTCCTGATATATATTCAGCAATTTACATGCATCCTCTAAGGCATCCTATATGCCAAAGCGATGTAACAGTCACCGAGGCATGTCACACAGCATTTCTTCTCATCTTTTATCATATTCGATAAAATATCGTGCGTGAGCACACAGTTGGCCTTAGCCAAAATATAATATTTTCCTTTCCATAACTCTCACATTTTCTGTAGTCCCCTAAAATATTTTTGGCATTAATAACCGATGCCGGGTTATTTTTCAATTAATAACCAACCTTATTCAATTTAGGAATAAATCCCAAATATCATAATTAATTTAATTCCATGCAACGTAGAGCTCAAATAAATAAACAGACTGCGCACGACAATCAGCATGAAATTCTAGTCATCGGCCATCCCGGTTGAATTTCCGGAAAATAAATAATTAAATAAATAATTTCGAAAATTAATTTAATAAATACAATAAATTCAATTTAGCACAATATAAAGCTCAATTAAATAAACAAGCTGTGCCACGATCATCAGCATAAAATCCCGGTCCACCTGCCATCCCAAATGAATTTTCGGAAAATTAAATAATTAATTAATTAATTTCGAAAATTAATATTTAATTCTTAAAAATACCATTTAGGCCCGAATTGCCTAATTAACACCTGATAAGGGTCGAGAAAAATCCCACGAAGCATCCAATAAATATTATAGACAATTCTCTATCTAGGTACACTAACCACCTAACTAATATGTAATGCAATTAACTAATAATCGCTAATCCATTCTAATCTAACAACCTAATTACACTTAACTAACACTAATCAACCTTTAAGTGTAATTAGAAAACTAAGAATGCATTAGTGAGTAAAACTAACTCAAAACGACGGGCACGACGCGAGGATCGACTTTCCTCAAAGCGGGCCGAGCATCTGGGCTCGGGAAGACGGCTAAAATGGGCCAAAACCTCACTGCAATACCCATTTTCTGTCTTCTTTGTTCGCCGCTGGAAGGGGCGGTTCCGGCACCGGTTGAGGCGGCCAAGGGCGGCGGAGGGCGAGGCGGAGCTCCGGCTAGGCTGACAGTGGCTGGAGGAGGTCGGGTGGTGGCCTGAGGTGGCCGGAAGGGACTGAACCGAGGCGAAACAGAGGCTGGACAGCAGCTCGTTCAAACTAGGGCAGATGGCGCACAACGGGTGAGCGGGAAGCAGACGGGATGGTGGCAGTGTTCGACGACGGTGACGGTAGCTCGGTCTTCAGCTTCCATGGTGTCGAGTAGCCGAAGAGGAAGATGGGGGGGGGGTTCGGTCGACGAAGGAGAGTGAGGAGGAAGAAGAAACCAATTTCCCCTCTTCATCTCACGCTCTCTTTCTTTTAGGTCATCACAACTTGGCCCACCATGACCTCATATGATGTTACCTTCCACTCACCATTTCTTGACAATTATACCCCTTCTAGCAGCATTTAGGTAGGCTAAAGTGTGGGATATATGCGGCATACGAATTTTGTTAGGTTTTTCCCCTTCAATTGGACCTTAATTGCACTTGAATTAAATCAAATTTGACCCACATTAATTCATTCGACACCTCGTCAATTAAATTGATATTTTTCCTTTCCCCTATAGCCTACTTGCATCCCAATTTCGAATTCAAGAACGGTCCTCTGCAATTTCCAATAAAAATGGCCATAATTCAACTTTTTCCCAAAAAGTCTCGGTTGTCTGAAAAATCTTCTGAGATTGAGTCAACACTCCTAAAATGACCTGTGACATGACAGACTCTTCAATTTCTAAAATCAGACTTAGATTGTCGGTTAATTTCAATTCGACGCGCTCTTAACGTGACCTAGGCTACTAGGTAGTTTTCAGAACTTTTTAGGACAAATGACTTGTGGTCGATTTTCTCCGAGCTATAATGAACCCACTCGACACATTGGTGACTCTCGATTGTCGTGAAAATTTCTATAATTCAAATATAAACACAGGGCACCAAAACGACAGTAAAATCAAATTAGTGTTGGTCGACGAGAATTTTCCAATTTAGTGGAGTCACCCATGATCGGTCATTCATCTCAATCGAACCGACCTATTTCTGATTTCAAATTGATTTTATACTGTGCCGCAATGATCTCTAAAGATGAGCACAGTCGAGAAGTCGATTCCTGGTCGAATTCTCAAATCTATTTGCCTTAAAGTTCTTAATAACTCACCCAACTAGTCTAGTTATCTCGTGAGTGGCCAACTCAGAGAAAAATACTGTAGAGATCGATGAAATGACCAATTTAACCAATCGAAATCAGAGCCTGAAAATCAAGATGTCACATTTATACATGGCATAACTCAAAGTCTATTCACAAGACTACTCACAACATTCTAGTTACACTCTATATACACAACACAAGTTTCACAAAAGATGATGGGATCTCAATCCTCATCCGGGTCGTATTAAGGATCGTCTTGATTCTCTTTTGACTCTTCTTCACTAAGCTCACATCCTTCAAGCTCTTCATCTTTTACTAGCTCATCGTCCTCTTCTGGTTCCTTCTTCACAGGCTCATATACGGGCCTAAAATGTTGTCCCGCAACCGGGATGAGACTACGTCTTAGCAAATTCTACCCCACTAAGACTCAATTAGGAAACTAATAGCTAACCATGTTGCCTATGCACACACGGGTCAGAGGACTTTGGCCTCAGATTCCACCTGCATATTAGCACAGTTCAATAGGCACCCAAGTAATCACATCATAGATTGATATCTCGATCAATCGACCTCGTCGATTTCAAGTTAGTCGAACCATTCATCGATCATTTCAGTTCAATCAACCAATTCATGACAAACGGATCAAATCATATCGGTGATTCCATCTATACTCGATAATTGTTCTCAACGTTCTAAGTCGACATTCCCACACAAAAATAGGCTCAAGGCGCTAGAGGTGACCTAACACGAAGTCTTGTCATCGTGCGGTACTTAGTCCTTGACCACTAATGACCATAGTATAAGGCGCTAGAGATAACTCACACGAAATCTCGCTATCGTGTAGTACTTAGTCCTTTACAAAATGCAATAGGGTAAGGCGCTAGAGGTAACTCACACGAAATCTTGCCATCGTGTAGCACTTAGCCTTTCACTATGCAAAGAATACTACAAGGTACTAGAGGTAATTCCCATGCGACTTAGGTCGCCATGTAACACTTAGCCCTTGATTACAATAAGCAATGGTATAAGGCGCTAGAGGTAACCCACACGAAATCTTGCTATCATGTAGTACTTAGTCCTTTACCTGCTCATGACCCATTAGCTTCCCTTAACACAATACACATCACATCACTTCCAATAATCATCTTGCTTCAACTATAAACCAACAAATGATTAATCCCTCACCGCCTAATGACAATGTGCCTCGCACTTAAATTCCTCAATTAAAGTAATGTCTTAACCTAATTTCTTCGTATTAAAACTACCCGATAAAATCTTGTGCGTGGGCACACAGTTGGTTTTAGCCAAAATATAATATTTTCCTTTCCATAACCCCCACATTTTCTGTAGTCCATTCAAATATTTTTGGCATTATCAATCGATGCCTGGTTATTTTTCAATTAATAGCAAAAAATTATTCAATTAAAGAATAATTCCCAATTTCACAAATAATTCAATTTAGCACAAAATAAAGCTTAATTAAATAAACGGATCACGACACGACAATCAGCATCAAATTCCGGTCGTCGACTATCCCCCTAATTTTCGGAAGATAAATAATTAATTAAATAATTCTGAAAATTAATAAATAAATACAATAAATCCAATTTAGGCCCATAATGCAATTCTCTAGCTAAGTACACTAATTACTTAACTAATATGCAATGCAAGTAACTAATAATCACTAATCCATGTTAATCTAATCACCTAATTGCATTTAATTAAATCTAATCAATCCTTAAGCATCATTAGTCGACTAAGTAAGGATTAGAGAGATTACTTATTTGATTAAAAGCGGAGACCAGAATACCGCGATGGCGACGCGACGGCGGCCGAACTTGGGCTCGCGACGACACCAACGGGCTTGGACCAGGCCTAAATTTGGCCCAACAAATCTCAGCCCAAATTAAGATTTGTCGTTGAGTTGGAAAGGCTTGCTTAGCGGGCTTGGGCTTGCTTCGCGGGCTTCAATTGGCTGGACCAAGGGCTGAAATGGGTTGGCTTCTGAACTTCAATGGACTAAACTAAGCGGGCTGCGACTTGAGTGGACTGAGCTGGGAACTTGGGCTGCTGCAAGGCTTCGAGATGGGCTGGACTCCACTGGTTGTGGGTTGAACAAGCAAGCTCGAAGATGGGCTGCTGAAATCTTGGGCCAAAAAGAGGCCTTCGAAGAAGGCTTGCGGCTTTGCTGGCGTTGAAGATCACGGGCTGCAGCGGGACTTCACTGGAATCACGAACGAATTGGGTTGGCGGCTGCAGCTTGACTGATGAAAACACGCGAAGGAGGAGCTTCTTCGGTGGACGTTGCTGCGTTGGCGTGCGGTCGTAGATGGAGAAGCTTCGGTGGTCAATTGGCTTTGTTGGGTGCTTAAGCTGTAAGACATAAAAATTAATATGCGGAAGCCAAGATCGTTTATAGACAAACCTCCAGCCATTGTTTGCATTCACGTTCGTCAAATCTCCTGAAAAATCAAGAAAGCAATAGGCACACTCTACTAACCAAATTTCCTCACGTACTGATGATGTATTCTGAATGTGAGGATTTGTGTTAGACCTTGTGATCACCCGTCAGAAATGAACGTACGTTCCTATTTATACATCGTCTCCCATCAAGACGGGCGGTTGTCAACCAAAGGGTATGAAGCGTGGAAAACTTCATGTCGAATAGTCGCAACTTTTAGGAGAAAATTTGGGTATAAAATGTGGGATCACAAAAAATAAATAACATTCTCCCACTTGATCCCATCATTTTCATCATACGAATCATTCAACTAATTTCACGAAAACTTTATGCTTAAAGAAAAGAAACAAAACATATGGATCATGGCGACATGTCCTCTAAGAGTGAGTAAAACCTTCCATGTATCACAATGCATTTTATTTCTTTAATGTCAGCCTATATGTGACAACAAATCTTAATGAATAAACCCCATGTTTATTCCAAAACCAAGGATAAATGTTATTATCATAAACAACAAAATGTGAACACAAAAATTGAGAATCAACATTACAACTGAATAAGAGTTCCATACAACAAAAATCGTTTATATGTCGACAAATCACATGATGGGACCTATTCCCATATTAGTTACATGATTCTTATACTTCATCGGTGGCATGCCTTTAGTTAAAGGATCAGCTATCATCAATTCAGTGCTAACGTGTTCAATGACCACTTTATTCTCCTTAACACGCTCCTTATGGCTAAATACTTAATGTCGATATGCTTACTTCGACTGCCACTTTTGGCATTTTTAGCCATAAAAACTGCAGCTGAATTGTCACAATATATTCTTAATGGCCTAGAAATAGAATCAACAATTCTAAGCCCAGCAATGAAACTCTTCAACCATACACCATGCGAGGTAGCCTCAAAACAAGAAACGAACTCAGCCTCCATAGTGGAAGTAGCAGTCAAAGTCTACTTGGCACTTCTCCATGACACGGCTCCGCCAGCTAACATGAAAATGTATCTAGATGTTGATTTTCGTGAATCAATGCAATCCGCGAAGTCCGCATCCGAATAACCAACCACTTCCAGGTTGTTAGTCCGTCTATACATAAGCATATAGTCTTTGGTACATTGAAGGTATCTCAACACTTTCTTTGCAGCTCTCCGGTGGTCTAAACCTGGATTACTCGATATCTTCCCAACATTCCCACAAAGAAAAGCGATGTCGGTCGAGTGCAAACTTGAGCGTACATCAAGCTTCCAACAACGAAGCATATGGAATGTTGCACATTTGTTCCCTTTCTAGATCGTTCTTCGGGCATTGGTTCAAATTAAACCTGTCACCCTTCACAATGGGTGCTATACTTGGTGAACAATCTTTCATCCGAAATCTCTCTAGGACCTTATTGATATAGGTTTCTTGAGATAGTCCTAAAATTCCTCGAGATCTATCTCTATGGATCTTAATGCCAATGACATAAGATGCCTCACCCATATCCTTCATGTCAAAACTCTTAGAGAGAAATTGTTTCACCTCATGTAGCAACCCCTTATCATTGGTTGCAAGTAGTATATCATCCACATACAGCACAAGGAAGCAAATTTTGCTCCCACTAACCTTCTGTATATACATTGATCCATGACATTCTCTATAAAACCAAATGAAGAGATAACATCATGAAACCTTAAGTACCATTGGCGGGATGCTTGTTTCAAGCCATATATAGATTTCTTAAGCTTGCACACCAAATACTCACCTTTACTAGAGGAAAATCCTTCAGGTTGTTTCATGTAAACCTCATCCTCTAGTTCTCTATTGAGGAACGCCGTTTTCACATCCATCTGATGTAATTCCATATCAAAATGGGCAACCAATGCCAAAACAATACGAAGAGAATCTTTCTTAGATACAGGAGAAAAAGTCTCAGTATAATCGATTCCTTCCTTTTGAGTGAATCCTTTGGCAACAAGTCTAGCTTTATATCTTTCAATGTTATCCAATGAATCTTTCTTAGTTTTGAAGACCCATTTACAACCAATAGCCTTCGCATCATTAGGTAACTCAACCAAATCCCAGACTTTGTTAGATGCCATAGAACTCATCTCTTCCTTCATGGCATTGTACCACAAATTGGATTTATTACTATCCATGGCTTGTGAAAACGTTTCAGGATCATTCTCAGCTCCAATATTGTAGTCAGACTCTTGTAAATACACAATATAATCACTAGGAATAGCCGATTTCCTTGTTCTAGTAGATCTTCTCAATGTTGGATCAACATTCTCTTGAGGAGCATGTTGCTCAACTGGTTGTTCAACAATTTCTGGTAATTGCTGAACAACTGGATCTACTAGATCAATATCAGCAGGTTGTGGAACTTCAATAATTGGTTGTTCAATAGTCGGCTGAACTGAATGGGCATTATGAGCAACAACCAATCTTAAACTTGAGGTGGAAAGTTGAGTGTCTGAATGATCTTCCTTAGGAACATGATCCCTTGGTCGATCGCTCCCACTGATCAAGTCATTTTCAAGAAATTTAGCATTTCTTAATTCCACAATCCTAGTGGTATGAGATGGACAATAAAACCTGTATCCCTTAGACCTTTCGGCATATCCAATGAAATACCCACTTATGGTCCTTGGGTCTAACTTCTTTTCTTGTGGATTATAAATTCTTACTTCAGACGGGCATCCCCAAACGCGCACATGATGCAAACTCGGTTTCCAACCCTTAAATAACTCAAAAGGTGTCTTTGGGACAGCCTTGGTCGGAACTCGGTTTAAAATGTACACTGCCGTCTTAAGTGCTTCAGTCCATAAGAATTTAGGAAGTTTGGAGCTATTAAGCATACTACGCACCATATCTAATAAGGTCCGATTTCTTCTTTCCGCTACGCCATTTTGGTCCGGAGAACCAAGCATAGTATATTGGGCAACTATCCCATGCTCTTGAAGAAATCTTGCAAATGGACCAGGTGCTTGTCCATCTTCAGTGTATCTACCATAGAATTCTCTACCTCTATCTGATCTCACGATCTTAATTTGCTTATTGCATTGTTTCTCTACTTCCGCCTTAAATACTTTAAAGGCATCTAATGCTTCATATTTATTATGAATCAAGTAGAGATACATATAACGTGAATAATCATCTATAAAGGAGATGAAGTATTTCTGACCACATGAGTTCATATTTGGACTACAAATATCAGTATGTATGATTTCTAATATTTCTGTACTCCTCTTGGCACCTTTCTTTGACTTGTTAGTCTGCTTTCCCTTTATGTAGTCCACACAAGTATCACAATCAGTAAAATCTAATGTACCAAGTACTCCATCATTTACTAATCGCTTAATTCTTTCTATGGAGATATGTCCCAATCTCCGGTGCCACAACATAGAAGAATGTTCTTTCATAACACATCGTTTCATACTAGCTTTATCATGAACATGCATCGCATCATAATAGGCATTGTCTTGTAAATTAATTCGAAAAAGACCATTAGACAAAATACCACTCCCGACAATTTCAGATTTAAATGATAAACAGAAGTTTGAATCTGAAAAGTTAAAAGAGTATCCCAAAGGTATAAGTCTTGAAACTGAAATTAAGTTTCTAGAAAAACTAGGAACATAAAAGGTCTTTTCCAAATCTAAAACAAAACCACTATTGAGAAGTAGTCTATATGTCCCAATAGCTTCCACATGCGAACGCATCTTGTTTCCTGAATAGATGCTTTGTTCACTTCCCATTGGCTTCCGGTGGTTTTGAAAACCCTGTAAGGAATTCGAAATATGGATTGTAGATCCAGAATCAATCCACCAAGTGTTGTGACTTACATCAGTCATATTAGATTCATAACAAACACAAGAGATTAGATTACCTTTCTTCTCGAGCCAGGCCTTAAATTTGACACAATCCTTCCTTATATGCCCCTTCTGTTTACAAAAGAAGCATTTGGATTCTTTCTTAATGTCAGCTTGGGGAGGTATTTTACCTTTTCCCTTATGCTTGCCATAGCCCTTATTCTTTCCTTGTGTTGCCAAATGAGCACTTTCTCCCAATTCCATAACCAGTCTTTCTTGCTCTTGAACACACATGGTCATGAGTTCATTAATAGACCATTTATTCTTATGTGTATTATAAGAGATCTTGAAATGTGCATACTGTTGTGGGAGAGTGTTCAGAATATAATACACAAGGAATGATTCAGATATCTCAACCTCAATGTTCTTAAGCTGAGCTGCAATGTTCCTCATTTGCATGATGTGCTCACGCACACCTCTAACACTAGTGAGCTTCAATGATGAAAACTTCATAATCAGGGTCATGGCATGCGCCTTCTCAGAACTTTCAAACTGCGCATCTATAGCCTCCAATAAAGCCTTAGCATTGCTATGCTGAGCAACTGAACCACGAATACTTGGAGATATCTTAGCTCTTATAAACATGGCACAAATGCGGTTAGACCGCTCCCATTGGTTATAAAGAGCTATCTCAGCTGGAGTGCTCGAATCAGTAGGAGTAGGTGGTTCGTCTTTCCTTATAGCATAGTCAATGTCCATCCACCCCAATTGAAGAAGAACCGACTCCTTCCAAATTTTATAGTTCTCACCATTCAAAGACGGGAACATCAAACTTAAATTCAGAGAAATTCACAGATTGCGAAACTGCATATCAAATAATCATGCTTATGTCATAAAATTTGAGGCAAATATAAATAAATCATGTTTTACCAATGTAAACATGTCACAATATGAATCACATAACATAAAAACTACATGTGGGCTAAGTTTTTAATTTAAATAGATTCATAATTACATCATAAAGAAACTACCATATTATATGCATTTTCTTAATCCCTGTGGGTAAATTAAGAAAAATAATATGATATTTCATCCTAATTAATCATATTAATATAATGAAAATTCCTGTGGGATAAAATTCATCATATTAATATAATTAATTACAATCAATGTCCATTTCTAAATATGATCCGGAGGCTTTTAATATATAATTTAATTAATTAAAGATGCTTTGTGGCCACTCCCTAATTAATTAAATATATGGACCATTGGACATTTAATTTCATGCATAAAATATTCATAACAATGCATGAAATGATATAATAAATAAATACATCAAGGGCAGAACAATAAATAAATAAATTGGCCAAGGGTACGATTGCAAAAAAATTTTAAAAAAAAATTGGGGCAAAAGTGTAAAAAAGGAGCCGTGGAAGAGGGGGATTTAAGGCGCGTGCCGAGCACGCGCCAAAATTCCGCGCGGGCGCGTGACCCGCACGCGCGCGGTTCAGCGCGTGGATCCCACACGCGCAGCGGTTGAGCGCGCGTGTGAGCGCGTGGCGCGTGGAATCCACGCGCCTGCAACCGCAGTGCGCGCGCGGGCTCCACGCGCCTTCTTCCTCGCGCGAACAGAGGCCTCTCTGTCGGTTTTTCACCATTTTCAGCCACCATTTCTTCTCCGGCAGCCCATCTAAGACCGAAATAATTGATGGGTTTTGAAGAGAACGTCGGCACGACCACATGGGTACAAGTTTCAGCGAAAATGATAAAGAAATAAGCCCCAAATCATAAGAAAATTCCCAAAAACACAAAACCTCAACCACAGAGACTTCCGCCGCCCGATTAGCCTCCGGCGAACACCAATATACCGGAAAAACTCATGGCTAACGTTCCTCATGGCGGTGCGACTGAATGGGTCGAAAATCAAAGGGTGGGTCGTGCGGATTTTGCCCGGAATCATCGAATCTCTCTTGGCCTCAAAACTTCAAAGTTACTGTTCATGTCTAAAATGCCCGAAAAATATACCAAAAAATTCGAAAAAACAAGGCAGAGGCAATAAACACGCTCTGATACCAAATGTAAGACATAAAAATTAATATGCGGAAGCCAAGATCGTTTATAGACAAACCTCCAGCCATTGTTTGTATTCACGTTCGTCAAATCTCTTGAAAAATCAAGAAAGCAATAGGCGCACTCTACTAACCAAATTTCCTCACGTACTGATGGTGTATTCTGAATGTGAGGATTTTGTGTTAGACCTTGTGATCACCCGTCAGAAATGAACGTACGTTCCTATTTATACATCGTCTCCCATCAAGACGGGCGGTTGTCAACGAAAGGGTACGAAGCGTGGAAAGCTTCATGTCGAATAGTCGCAACTTTTAGGAGAAAATTTGGGTATAAAATGTGGGATCACAAAAAATAAATAACAGAAGCTTGACCGAAGGAAGTTAGCTCAAGGGCAAGTGGCAGGGTGAGGCTGACATGAGGGGGAGACGAACAAAGAGAGGAGGGGTTGACGTTCAAGAAGCCCCGGGACAGCTTCAAGGCTTCGGTGGGGGACACGCGTGAAGTGGAAGTGGTGCAGGCTTCGGTCAACAAAATGACTTCACCTAGAGAATCCTGCTGATAATTGACCGAGGAAAATAAAACTGGGTGGAGCAGCTGACGTTCGAACGGTGGAAGAATAAAAGAAGATGAGCTGCAGGGAAAATGAATTGAAAACAAGAGCAGCAAAGGAAAGGGGATGAACGGATGAGGCATGCGAAGGAGAGAGGGACAGCGTACGAGAGAAGCTAAGGATGAAGGGGCAATAATTCAAGACAAATATCCCATAATCATCATTAGAATGCCTCGTTAGTCTTCAAGCTTATCCACTTGCTTTCTCTTAATACTTTCTTGCCTTTTTATCCACAAATAAATCAATTTAATACCAAATGTTGCACCCCACCATGCCTAGTCCGAATTTCTTAAATTTTTAGACATCCAATTTCTTCTCCAATCTCTCAATTTGATGTCCAAATCTCGATAAGGAAAAAGCCCACAAAATTTCTATAAGCTCCCAACGCCAAGTAGTTCGGTTTGCAAATCGAAAACCCCTTTTATTCGGTCGATCCGAATTTTCGTTTGTTTTCCGAAACGTCCGAATCGATTTTCCGTAAAAATCTCGAACTCGACGGAACCTCTCCGAAAGACAAGACAACATCCTATAAATGAATTGTGACATTTCGAACGTCCGATTTCCGAAACCGAATTCTATTTTGTGGTTAAAATCGATAGAACGTGATTTTAGTCCAATCCGACCTATCGGGTAGCTTTTAGAGATTTTACCGCGGTTATATCCTTAACGGCTTCACCCAATAGATTGGTTAACTCATGAGTGATCAGCTCAGAGAAAAAGGACCATAGGCGCGCTGGCGAAATGCCCATTTTATATATTTGGCACGGGGTCAAAATTCGGGATGTCACACTTTTAGCCTGGGTTTTGTTGATAGATCATGGAGTGAAGCGATCGAGACACGTGACCAAGATTCTGAACTGGGTCATGAGGGCGCTCTTTTCTTGTCTTATAGGAGCTGCCTTATGGCTGATCAAAACATTTCTGATAAAATTGCTTGCTGCTTCTTTTTTATGCAAGAGATTCTTTGATCGCATTCAAGATGGCATCTTCCAATACTATGTGATAAAGAAACTTTTCAACTCCGCGGATCCAAAGATAAGTCCCAAAGTGAACATAAAGAAGCTAATAAAGATGAAGGCAGATAAAGTTTCTGCTTGGACGACGAAAAATCTTATCAATTTCCCCGATGAGGAAGAGCAACAAGATAAGGAGATCACCGATGAACAAAAAGCCAAGGATGCTGCTAAAGCTATATTCAAGAAAATAGTCAAGCCAGGAAGCGAGTGAGAGCGCTAACTTCCTTAAACTCTCTTCTACTCCAGCAAATGATGCTGTTGCTTTGAATCTCCGGGATTGGTGCAGTTGGTTGTGACTTTGGGGCTTTCCAAGTCAGGAAATATAGTTTACCCTTCGAATTTCACCAATTGCATGCAAATTGCTTTATGTCTGGGCCATTTGCACAGGCCAACAAAGGCCTGGATTTAATAGTTCATGGGGCTGCCTTTAGATAGCCGGGTGTCCAACCCGTGAGCTTGGGTTATTGAAAAAAATCTTATTGCTCCAAAGTGTCGCTGACTCCTGTTTTCTGCTTTGTACTAGGTTTATCGAGGAGGATGACGTTTTGCACTTGATGCCTAAGGAATACGTCGAGAAATTCTTGGCTTTCTTTCCCATAGTGAAAGAAACTCGAAAAATCATGAAATCGTCTTTCAAGAGCTGGCTGGTAAGTACGTATCTGATCTCTTTGCTGGCTCTTATCTCGCTTCCAAGCCAAATGTTCTATGGAGCTTGTTTCTAACAAGCTGAATTAAGGAGATTTTTGGAAGCTGAAAGAACTAGAAACTATGCATACGAAATATAGACATAAGGACATGATCTAAATTATACAGTTCATGTCTGCAGGTGAATTTCTATCGTGAACGAAAATCACTCACTCACGCTTTCAGGGATGCAAAAACAGCCATTGAGGAACTGAACAACCTTGCTTCAGCAGCTTTGCTTGTCGTGATCATCATTCTGTGGTTGCTTCTGACAGGATTCTTGACGACGCCAGTGCTCATCTTTATTTCGTCGCAGCTTTTGCTTTTCGAGTTCATTTTTGGGAATGCTGCCAAAGACTTGTTCGAAGCTATCATGTTTGTTTTCGTGAAGCGTCCGTTCAACGTGAGTGACCGCTGCGTCATCGATGGGGTTGAGGTGAATGACTAAGCCTATGACTCTGCGTGACTGGTTTGTGCAGACTCCATATTCGTCTGACTTTTTGATTCGTCACAGATGGAGATTGACGATATGAATATCCTGACTACCGTATTCCTGACAAACGACGGTGAAAAGATATCTTACCCAAATTCAGTTCTGGCCTCTAAACCCATCAGCAATTACAACAGGAGCCCGGACATCAGCGAATGTTTGGAGTTCGTGGTCGATTTCTCAACTTCAGTCGAGAGCCTTGAAGCTTTGACAAATAAAATAAGAATGTTTGCCATCTGCTTTTCCTGAATCTCTCTTTTAAGGCTGTTAAAAATTTGACTGCACAGAAGCATGTTTTTGATATCAATGATAGTTTGTGGTTTGAATATGTGCATATGTTATAAATGAGAGTATTCAATAGATAGGTTATGGAATATGGAAATATAGTTTAATAGTTTTATATGGAGGAGTACTATGGGGTTAGTTGGAACGGTGAGGGAGCCGAGGGACATGCACATCAATACATGCACAAGTTCGATCAATTCTTTTGTCCTTTTGCAGCCATATTTCGACCGACTTTATTTTCTTCATTAATAAGCTTATTGCACCCCCGGTTAAGGTTAAGGTTATACCTCACTGAGAACTATCGACTTTCTTTTCTTCATTGATAAGCTTATTGACTTATGCGTCATGTGAACTCAGACCCGTCATAAACATCCTCTCTTTTGGGTTTTGAAGCTAAAGAAACCCAGGTGTGTGTGTGCACGTGCGCTTTCATTTTAGCAATGCCGAGTATTTTACGAGGTGCAAGTTCTGGTCGAATAGGCCTTCAGGTACATAGAAAGGAAGCCGAAACACCAGCATCCGGATCACAGGAAGCTGAAATTCTTTTGGGTTTTTGAATATGTTGCTTCTTGTTCTAGAAATTCTGGTGTATGCGTGTGAGTGCGCTTTCATTTTAGCAATGCCGAGTGCTTCACAAGGTGCGAGTTCTGATTGAATAAGCCTCCAGGTACTTAGAAAGCAAGCCGAAAGACTGGCGACCGGATCACAGCGTTGTGTTTAAGGAGATTGCGCACGTTGACAATTCGAAAGTCTTGAAGATGGCTCTCTATGCCAGCCACACATTAAATTTCCAGGAGGCCAAGGAAAGGACCAAGCGGAGATCCGAGCTCGTGCTGGAGCTGAAGAAAATTTTCGATGAACTCCATCTCAAGTAACGCGTGCTTCCACAGTAAGTTCGTCTCAGCTAGAATGGGTCAGCGGCCGCTACTGTGCATGGTTATGACGTCTCCAGGAGCGCGGTTCCTAGTAATCTGCAAATATGCGAGATTGGGACATCATCCTACCTTTTTTTCCCTGCTTTTCTTTCTTGTTTAGCTAAAAAAGTGTGCGAATATGTTCTTCGCTTGATCATGAATGACATATTGCATAAGAATTACAATGTACCTCTATCTATAGGCTGAATCTATAAGAACAGTATCAAATAAGTGGAGCAGTAACCAGATTTTACGATAGTTTTGCTCTGATCATTTAATTCTGCTTTACCTTTCTCCATAGCTGGTCGATCTTTTAACTTCTAGTGACCAGCAAACCTGCACATGCTAATTTAAAACCCTGACGAGATAAGATAGTCTAAGACTCAATTCTCGTATGAACTCGAGACAAACTCAACAACAGGAATGTTTTATGAAAAGCGATGATTGTACGATGACCATGAGCTGAGTCTCCATATAAACCCCAATGTTATCCTCCCTTTGACTTTTCATTACGTAATTGACTGCACTGAGGCCGATCCAAATGGATCTACGGATGACAAACATTGAGGCTTTCTTAATCATGTGATGTTTATTGGTACTTTACTTTATTAATTATTGACATCATGGATCGAATATTCACTGAGTTTTAGGATTGAGCCATCGTGCCCCTTTCGGAGAATGTTCGGATTGCTCTTTCCAAATCTGTAGCATTTTCTTGTGGGGTCGATCTCTCTGACTTATAATTAGCAAATCAGGAGTCTTCTTCACATGAAGATTACACCATTTCTATATGCTAGTTAATGAATGGAATTCATCTTGATATGAAGTGATAATGACACAAATGGTCCTTGAAATTATTCTAAGGAGTGCATGGAAGAAAATCAAATCAAATTTTTCATGTCAATGGCGGAGAATAATTTCTAGTGCATTTTCAAGTTTCAACCGAACACTAAAAAAAATTATAATTTTTCTGGAAAATATTTTTCAAAAACACTATATTTTCTACGAAATGAACGGAGCCTAAATTCCACTTTCATTTTCCTAAATGAACAAATATTTCCAAATGAAAACTGCAGTCTTGAGCGAAGAGTGTTCATGAATTCCTGAACTTACAAATATTGCTCTTCTATTTCTTGTTAAATTCAGGAATAGTCCACTTCATGTGTTGGAGATGCAGTTGAAGATTGTGCTTGATCCTGATTATAGATTGATTGATTTAATGAATAGGAAGTTTTAGTAAATAGGAAATTTATTATTCTTTGTATATTGTTTCCTTTTTATTCTCTTCCTTCCTTACACTATAAATGTATTAATGTGCTTGTATACAAATAAATGCAATACACATAATTTCCTCTCTTTCTTGTATTTCCTGTCATGGTATCAGAGCAGTCCTTCCTGGCCTAGCTTCCGCATCTTTTGAGTTGCCTTCGGTTCTTTTATCTGAGCATTGTTGCACCCTGCAAAACAATCAGCAAACTGAATAGAAATTCTTCTTTTTCTTTCTCTCTTGATATCATGAAAAAGGACAAGAATGTCGAGAGCTCTTTTGCAGAAGAAACACCTACCTCGATCCGGTGATTGCAACCGGCGTAGATCAATCTTCTGAAGAAACTCTCTCTCAGGTTGAATCCTGCGATGGGCCCAACCTCTGCCCCAATCCAGTGGCCACCAATTTTGCCTCTAGCTAATTGGTTTCAGTGGGCTACTGGGCCAGGACAGATGTGGACCCAATATCCATACGGACCTACGCCGTCTGTAGTAAGCCCAACTGAAGCATCGGGTCAGACGATCCCGGGTCAAGGGACGAATCCCTACCCGGGACTCTAACCCGGATTCGTGCCGGGATTTCGACCCGAACAGACGCCGTCGGGTCAGGAAGCCAGATTCATCCCGGGTCAAAGGACGAATCCCTACCCGGGACTTCGACCCGGATTCATGCCGATGGTCCTTCCGTTTGGTGGCGGCGGCCGGCTGGAGCCCGGCGATCCCCTCAACACTTCACCGGCGGATGGCCCTAAGTTACGCCTCATCAGCAACCAACTTACCGGACCGGAAAATTATTCCTCGTGGGCTCGAGACCTCCGGCGGGCTCTGGTGACCAAAGACAAAGACGGCTTCCTTGACGGAACTGTCTCCTTTCCGACCGATGAACGCCTCCAGCGCCTCTGGCGGAAGTGCAACTAGTTGGTTCGCACTTGGATCGGCAACACGCTCGCCCCTGATGTCGCGGCTGGATTACCGCCTACCGAAGACTCCAAACAGATCTGGGACAGCGTCAGAGAGATGTATGGCCGGCTTGATCGAGCGCGGCTCTTCAGCATCACGCAAAGCTTGACGGAATTGAAGCAAGGGAACCTCTCGGTTATCGCTTGCTTCAACCGTCTCTCCTCTCTGTGGAATGAACTGGAATCAGCCGAGGATCGCCTTCAGGGACCCGAAACAACCCTAAGACAGTACAGAGACATGCGAGAAAGGGAGAAAAGCACGCGGTTCTTACTTATACTCAACGATTCTTACTCGGCGTTTAGATCCCAGATCCTCGCCATGGAACCATCACTGCCACTCGGACGTATTTATCAGCTTGCCGTCCAAGAAGAGAGTCAGCGCCTCGCCGTGGCCGAGCACGCCCGAGTGGGAGAAGGGATGAGCCTTGCTGTTTTTCCGTCCGGCGAGGGTTCACGAAACGGGATGGCCGGAGATACCCGTTCGGGATACCCAAAAATGGGTAATGCAGCTGCGGTAAGGAGGAAAAACGATGGAAACCCTACCTTTTATCGATCGGACAGTCTGGATTCACACGGGAGATCCAACGGTATGGATTCACACGGGAGATCCAACGGCTCTGATTTAGGGGGGCTGCTGGACGGTCCAGATCAGCGTGAGAGGATGGACGGCTATAGATCTCCGCGCGAGAGGATGGACGGCTATAGATCATCCGAGAACTTCAATAGATCGGACGGCTATCATGGCGCCACGTTAGCTCAAGTTTATAAGGGATCCTATGATCCACGTAGCGCCACGTCCTCAGGAAAGGTCAGTGGGCAATATAGTAAATTCAAAAATAAATATTGTGAATATTGCAAACGTCCACATCATACTATTGAAACATGCTGGAAATTGTATGGAAAGCCTACTGATAAAAATAGGAAAGAAAAAGAATCGTCAGCTTATCAGGTCTTGACACAAAGGATGGATGGAGCACAACAAACAATTACTCAAGATCAGTATCAAAATATCCTGCAAATTATGAGTCAATTGAAGATGGGTGACAAAAGTGCAGGATTCTCAGTTACTTTTCTTCATGAAGGAAATTCTTTTTCTATGAATGCATGGATAATTGATACAGGGGCTAGTGACCATATAATTTGTACTGAGCATCTTTTTTCCACAATCGATAGAAAATTAGAATTTCCGATATCAGTACGTCTTCCAAATGGAAACGTGACTCAAGTTACCAAGACTGGCACTGTTCAACTTGGTCCTCATTTTGTCCTCAGAAATGTCTTATACATTCCTGATTTTGAGTTCAATCTACTCTCTGTCTCAAAAGTTTGCATAGATAGTTCCTGTCATGCAATATTTAGCTCCGAGAATTGTTTCTTTCAGACCGTTCGATCGCAACCGATGGGCTTGGGTAGTATTACAAAAGGACTGTACTACTGGATTGATTCGCCAAGAGATGTAGAATTACTAAATAAAGACATCTCTTGTAATGCTATTAATCGAAATAAAAATCTTCTTTTTCATCGAAGATTGGGTCATAGTGCATGTTTTCCTCATCCTAAATGTTCAATTTGTCCCTTGGCCAAACAATCTCGAGCATCCTTTCCAAAAAGTACGTCTCGAGCAGATAGAAAATTTTCTTTACTTCATATGGACATCTGGGGACCCTATCACACTTCTCATCGTGATGGCTCCCGTTTTTTTCTCACGATTGTGGATGACTATACAAGGGCCACTTGGGTATATCTTATGCACTCAAAAAGCCAAACATTTTCTCTTCTTTCGAATTTTGTTTCCTTGGTCAAAACTCAATTCAAAGAATCTGTGCAACGAATTTGTACAGATAATGGGCGTGAATTTTTCACTTCTGATTGTACAAAATTCCTATCTTCTCAAGGGATACTTCATGAGAGTTCTTGTACCTACACACCACAACAAAATGGGGTTGTAGAACGTAAGCACAGGCATCTCTTAGAAGTAGCACGTGCGTTAAAATATCAAGCCTCTATTCCTGAAGGTTTTTGGGGAGATTGTGTGGTCACTGCCGCCTATTTGATTAATCGCATGCCAACTCGTATTCTGGATGGGAAAACTCCTTTTGAACTACTTTATAACAGATAGTCTTGCAATGATCATCTTCGAGTATTTGGTTGTCTGTGTTATGCAACAAATGTCGGCCCTTTGGATAAAATGGGTCCTCGTGCCACACAATGCATATTCATGGGGTATCCATCTCTTCAAAAAGGCTATCGAGTTATGGAGATTTCTACTGGAAATTTCTTTATCAGCAGGGATGTCACCTTTCATGAGGATATTTTTCCATTTAAAGATATGATTCATTCGTCCTCTGCATCATCATTCCCAAATCATAGGCCTTTTTTGTCTGAAGAAGATTTATCTATGGCTTCTCAATATCTCAATTGCTCCGGAACCATCCACTTCTGTTCCAAGGGAGGCCACCTTTTCTAAAGACAACTTATCTCCCGAACAATCTGAGAATCCTCCTTTTGCCTCAGCTCCATCAGAGACTGCTTTTGAACATTTCTCAGCACCTGAACCAGTAGTTGCTGAACAGCCTCGACGTTCTGGACGACAAACTCGTCCACCTACATGGACTAAGGATTACATTTGTTCTACATCACGATCTCCGTGCACGAAGTATCCTGTCTCTTCATATGTGTCTTTTAATAGACTATCACCGGAACATATGTGTTGTGTCAGCCGTCTCTCGGAAGAAAACGAACCTTCTTCTTTCCATGAAGCATATCGTGATCCAAGATGGCAACATGCCATGGAATCAGAACTTACTGCCTTGATGGAGAACCATACTTGGGACATTGTTCCACTTCCCTCACACCGAAAACCCATAGGATGTAAATGGGTTTATAAAATCAAGTATCGGGGAGATGGTTCAGTTGAAAGATACAAAGCTCGGCTAGTGGCTAAAGGATTCACTCAGAAAGAAGGGTTCGATTATCATGAAACCTTCTCCCCTGTTGCCAAAGAAGTCACCGTTCGTTCTTTCTTATCCATTGCAGCCATAAGAAATTGGTCTTTACATCAGATGGATGTTAACAATGCCTTCCTTCACGGCGATCTCGATGAAGAAATCTATATGGAACTTCCGCAGGGATTACGCAGACAGGGGGAGTCTCGGGTATGTCGTCTACGCAAATCCCTGTACGGATTGAAACAAGCATCTAGACAGTGGTACGCCAAGTTCACTGCTGCATTAACTAATGCGGGATTTCAACACTCTAAGCATGATTATGCTCTGTTTACATGGAGTGAAGGTAATTCATCAATCTATCTGCTGATATATGTTGATGATATACTTGTTATGGGAAACAATGACTCAGATGTTGCAAGATTTAAAAGGTATTTGCACTCTACTTTCCATATCAAGGATTTGGGACCACCCAAGTATTTTCTTGGAATTGAAATTGCTCGATTCGACAAAGGTATCAATCTTAGTAAGAGGAAATTCATTCTTGAAATTGTTTCTGAAGCCGGGTTATCTGGATGCAAACCAAATTGTCATACCAAATTGTAAATGCAAAATTGACTACTCATGAATATGATCTCGAGCTCTTCTTCATCTATTGAGGACCCACTACTCAAAGACCCGTCAGCATATCAGCGACTTGTTGGTAAATTAATATATCTTACTATGACAAGACCTGATATATGCTATGCAGTACATATACTCAGTCAATTCATGCATAGTCCAAAACAATCTCATATGGATGCAGCTTTAAAGGTTGTGAAATATTTGAAGGGATGTCCAGGACTTGGGATTTTCTTATCCCGTGATCGCAACATGAAGATGACGGCTTTTCGTGATACGGATTATGCTACTTGTCCAATGACCAGAAGATCAATTACTGGTTTCTGCATCAAGTTAGGAAAGTCATTAATCTCGTGGAAGACAAAGAAGCAATCAACTGTCTCCTTATCATCGGCTGAATCAGAATATCGAGCCATGGCAAATACCACTTGCGAAGTGATCTGGATTCGAGGATTACTTTCAGATCTCGGGTTACAAGTTAGTGGATCAACTGAATTATTTTGTGACAATGATGCTGCACTCAAATTGGCAGCAAATCCAGTTTTTCATGAAAGGACGAAACACATTGAAGTTGATTGCCACTTCACACGAGATAAGATCAGAGAAGGAATTCTTGTAGCAAAAGGTATTGGAACAGTGGATCAACCTGCAGACATCTTCACCAAGCCATTATGTTAGAGACAACATGGTTATCTACTAAGCAAGCTGGGTGTCCTCGACATATATAGGCCACCAGCTTGAGGGGGAGTGTTGGAGATGCAGTTGAAGATTGTGCTTGATCCCGATTATAGATTGATTAATTTAATGAATAGGAAGTTTTAGTAAATAGGAAATTTATTATTCTTTGTATATTGTTTCCTTTTTATTCTCTTCCTTCCTTACACTATAAATGTATTAATGTGCTTGTATACAAATAAATGCAATACACATAATTTCCTCTCTTTCTTGTATTTCCTGTCATCATGATCCCTAAATTATTCATCTCATTTCCCTTGTTTTGCAGCAATAGCTTCACCGGAAAATGCATGAAATAAGTGATTTGGCTAAGGTGATGACCTAATGTTATAGAACAATGAAAACGCAAACCTGGGTCATAGCAGCGAAGTTTTGTGCAAAATCCATAAGAAATCCTTCTAAGAAAACCGACACATTCTGATAAACAGAGCAATCGGAATCAGAAGCACATCACCACAAATGACGTATCGTAATTTTCGTCCAATTTATGCGAAGAAGAGGCGTGTGGACCGTAACTTTCCCTCTTATGTTTGGTTCGCTCTGAAAAGAGAGTTTGTATTGGACTCAATTCATCGGAATTGAATTCCCATTGTCTGGGATAGAATTTAATCTTTGTGGAGGATTGTCAAGGAAACGTGACTCCAACAAGCAAAAACCCAGATAACACGGAATGAGGTTCCGACAGAACCGTGACATATAATTCCCTATCTTTGAGGGGCTCGTTTGATTTGTAGGAATGTGAAGAAGGCGTGGAATTCGCATATAGGATGATCAAGGGAATGGGATTACAGCTAGCGAAACCCAATCAACTTTGTCGGAAGGTTTGCTTCATATCATCCATTGATTTGGTGATTGGGTTGCACTGTAGGACAGGACAGGAAGGTTTCCATCAACAAGTTCATCAAATTGCAGTTTTCATAAACCAATGGATGCGGGAAAAGCACCAATTCAGTTATAAACATTTCAATTGGACCAATTCAGTCATAAACCTTTTAATATTTATACCAATTTAGTCCATCTGGCCAATTTTGGTTGGCTGACGCTGACATGGACGTCGGCGCTTGCCGGACTTTAATGTGGCAATTTTTATGATTTTTTTAATGATTTTTTGAATTTTTTATTAATTTTTTTTCCTTTTCTTTTCTACCTTCTTCCTACTTGGATTGTTCCGACGGTGGTCGGCAAGCCTCTGGTGAGGCTTGTGGTTGGAGGCTCACCGGCTATTGGGCGAGGGCCGCGAAGCCCTCGCCTGTTGCTGGCGAGGGCTTAGCAGCCCTTGTCTTTGCCCTGGTGATGGCTGCCATGGCCTCGCTAGCAGTGGGAGAGGCCGCCTTTGCCGGCAGCAAGGCCAAGGTGAGGCTGGCCTCGCCCAGATCAGAGTGAAGACGCCTCGCCAGCTGCCCTAGGAGAGACTGGGCGAGGGCCGTGACCCTTGCTAGCGGCAGGTGAGCCTAACTGGAGGCTCGCTGGCCATTGTCGGAACAATTCAAGGAGGAAGAAGGGAGAAAAGACAAGGAAAGAAAAAAGAAAAAAAAGAAAAAGATTAATAAAAAAATTCAAAAAAATTATAAAAAAAATTATAAAAATTGCCATGTTAGTGTCTGGCCACTAGCCGACGTCCATGTCAATATTGACCGATCAAAATTGACCGGATAAACTGAATTAGTATCAATACAATAAATTTAAGACTTTTTTGGTACTTTTCTCGAGTGGATGTAGGAACAGAGGATTAGAATGGCAATGATGGTGCAAGTTCAAGCCATGGTGATCAACAGAAAGTGCAAAGTCTCTGAATTTTTTCTGCGCTCCCAACAGAGAGAGATGCAAAGTATGTGGAAGTGAGATTAAGAAGTGGAGCTCGTGCTAGAGAAAAGTAAGATTAGTGAGAGGAATTCCAGCCTTTAGCAAAGCCATAAGGTATTTTCATTTCACGAGGCTTTTACTTCTTATTACCACGAGACATTGTAACATTGCAAAACATGTATAAAATCATATTTTAAGACTTTTTATGGCATTCTTGCACTTAGTAACGGCAACACACGTCATAACATTCTATGGTACAACTGCTGTAGATGCTCAATATAATATTTCATAAGAATAATTCTGAAAAGTGGTTTTGAGCATCCAAAATCCTCTGATCAAAAGCTTTAATATTTAGTATAAACTATGTTCAACTCCTAATCCTGTAATTTCAAAGTCCAACCTGAGCTACTTCCGCTCAAAGTTGGAAGATGCTTAGCAAAATATTCCTAAACTGTTCTAACTGTGTTTTTTTTTTTCAACTGAAACCTTCTTAGATTTTCCTTTTCCCCGAAAAGTAGTTTTCTCAAAGCAAATTCATGCCCTCTTCTTTAAGAGCCCTTTAAAATGGAGCCTCCCGTGAACCTATACTGAACCAAAAACCCCCTCTCATTGTTAATCCACTCCCTGCAAAACCCCACTCATTTTACCATGTTTTGGTCATCCTGATTCACTCTTTTCCTCTCGCTCCTTTGCCTTTCGACTTCTTCTGCTGATTTTGCGTTGAATTCAGCTAAGGCGTTCAGTTTCGTAATAAAGTCCATCTTTTCCCTCAGAGAAGCTCTCAGCTGAGAAGCTTTTATATTTGTGTAGCACTCATGGAGGTCAATGTAAGTTCGTTAGAGAAGAAAGAAGCAAATGAAGCTGTCCTTATGATTTCAGGCGTTGAATGTCAAAGCAGAGGTTCTTCACCAAAACTAAACACCGAGCCAATAGAGCCTGAAAATCCTCCATTAAGTTCACAAATCTCCAATATAACAAGCCCCTCTGCTCTGGAGCTCAGTCAGTCGATCCCGAGTCCAAGTGAGCTTCCAAAGTCCATCTCAAGGTCTACATTGGCGAAGCTGAAATCGATATCCATGGAACCGCCCCGTCCTAGTGATACAAGTGCTAGTGCATCTAAGGACACTGAGAAACTGGTGCCAAGCATGTCTCCAATCGAATCGGTTCCATCACAAGCTGCAGAGGAGGAAGACGATGAGGTTGTGCGCAAGACTGTGAATCCCAAGTCCCAAGTGATGTCGGGCAAAACGCAGGTTATTTTGGCTCGGCATGTCGCGTTTGTGTGCCTCATAGGTCTTCTGATAGCAAGTTTAACCATTCGTAATCTGCGAAATACAGTTATTTGGCATGTGCATTTGTGGGGCTGGTGTTTGCTGGTGTTGGCAATCTTTTGGGGTAGGTTGGCAACTAACTGTTTGATCGGCACGTTGGTTTTCTTGATTGAGCAGAAGTATCTGCTCAAAAAGAAAGTTTTGTACTTTCTCTTTGCAATGAAGGACAGTGCCGAGGTGTTCGCCTGGTTGTGTCTGGTCTTTTTAGCCTGGGTTTTGCTGATAAACCATGCAGTGAAGCGATCGACACGTGCGACCGAGATTCTGGGCTGGGTCACGAGGGCGCTCGCTTCTTGTCTTATTGGAACTGCCTTATGGCTGATCAAAACATTTCTTATGAAATTGATTTCTTCCTCTTTTCAATGCGAGAAATTCTTTGATATGCATGATTGCATCTTTAAGTTGCATGTGATAAGGACCCTTTCCCGTACGGCGGACAGTGCTGACAAGTTGGGTTGCTTGAGAATTAGAGTGCTACGAAGTCTGAAGAAGTGCATTGAAGGAGCCGTCAGAGGGCTAGAGGCGGTGAACAAAAAGAAGCTAAGTAAGATGAAGCCAGATAAAGTTTCAAAAAAGCTGATTTACATCATTAACAGCTGGGAGCTATCGACTCTTACTGATTCCCTTGATGAGGCAGAGCAACAAGACAAGGAGACCACCGATGAACAAAAAGCAAAGGATGATGCCAAAGCTATATTCAAGAACATAGCCAAGCCAGGGAGCCAGTGAGAGTTCTAACTTCCTTAGACTCTCTCCTACTCTGGGAAATAATGCTGTTGCTTGGAAGCTCCAGGATTGGCGCAGTTGGTTGGAACATTGGGGGATTTCTAGCTTTAGGAAATAGAGGTTACCCCTTCGAATCTCACCAACTGCATGCAAATTGCTTTAAATCTGGGCAATTCGCACAGGCCAAAGACCTGGATTTAATAGTTCATGGGGCTGTCTTTAGATAGCCGGCTGTTCAACCCGTGCCCTTGGGTTATTAAAGAAAAACTTATTGCTTCAGAGTGTGTCACCGATTCCTGTTTTCTGCTTTTTACTAGGTTTATTGACGAGGATGACCTTTCGCCCTTCATGCAGAAGGAAAACGTCGAGAAACTCTATGCTTTCTGTAAGAAAGTGAGAAGGAGATAGTCGAGAGAAGAGAACGGGAGAATTTTCCCTTGTATTCTATATTCCTCAATGTACAATGTTTACATTGTTTATAATACAAAGTCTGTATATGAAAAGCAAGTAAATATTTTACAATATTTGTATCCGATTAGATCTGATACTAATTGGATGTAGATCCAATATTAAATGAATATAATTGATCTTCGGATGATATTGGAGAATCTTCACGCGTATCTTCCAACACTCCCCCTCAAGCTGGTGGCTTATAGATATCCAAGACGCCTAGCTTGTTTAGGAGATACGTGTGCTGACTTTGACACAAGGGTTTGGTGAACACGTCCACCGGTTGCTCTTCTGTTCGGATCCCAAGTGTCTCAATTATCCCTTGCTGGATCTTTTCTCGCGTGAAATGGCAGTCTACTTCTATATGCTTCGTTCTTTCATGAACTATTGGGTTCGAGGCAAGTTTGAGGGCCGCATCATTGTCACAAGACAATTTGGTTGGTCCTTCAATTCGTACCCCAAGATCTCGAAGCAATCCGCGCAGCCATACTATCTCACATACGGTCTTCGCCATGGCTCGATACTCGCTCTGGCGATGATAATGAAACAGTTGGTTGTTTCTTTGTCTTCCATGAAAGTAAAGAATCCCCTAACTTGATACAGAACCCTGTTATGGATCTCCTGCTCATTGGACATGTCGCATAATCAGCATCGCAATATGCCGTCATTTTCATATCACATTTCCTGGAGAGAAGAATTCCAAGTCCTGGACATTTCTTCAGATACTTCACCACTTTGAGTGCTGCACTCATATGAGACTGCTTTGGATTGTGCATAAACTGGCTAAGAGTTTGCACAGCATAACTGATGTCCGGCTTTGGTCATAGTCAAGTAGATGAGCTTTCCAACAAGTTTCGATAGCTCATTGAATCTTTCAAGATAGGATCAGATTCTTGAGAGATTCCAGCATCATATTCTGCTGTAGTCAATTTAATATTCTGCTCTATCGGAATCACCGTCGCTTACATCCCGACAAATCCCTCCGATATGATTTCTAAGGCAAACTTTCTCTGGCTGAGACATATTCCTTGATCTGAGCGAGCAATTTCTATTCCAAGAAAATACTTTGGCGACCCTAGATCTTTTATATGGAAAGTAGAGTGCAAGTATTTCTTGAAACTTTTAACAGCCTTCTCATCATTTCCCATAATCAAGATATCATCTACATATATCATCAAGTATATAGATGACATACCTTTGGTCCATGTGAAAACAGCATAATCAAATTTGGACTGTTGAAAACCAGCAGCTATCAGGGACTCAGAGAATTTGGCATACCATTGTCTGGATGCTTGCTTGAGCCCATATAAGGATTTGCGGAGACGACATACTTTATTCTCCCCCTGTCTCCGTAAACCCTGTGGTATGTCCATATAAATCTCTTCAGCTAAATCTCCTTGCAAGAATGCATTATGGACATCCATCTGATGTAATGGCCAGTTCTGGTAAGCTGCTACAGAAAGAAATGAACGGACTGTAACAGCTTTGGCTATGGGCGAGAAGGTTTCGTGGTAATCAAAACCTTCCTTCTGTGTGAAACCCTTTGCTACTAGCCGGGCTTTGTACCTTTCAACCGAACCATCAGCTCGATATTTGATCTTGTAGACCCATTTGCATCCAATGGGTTTGCGATGTGGAGGTAGATTAACAAAATCCCATGTCTGATTGTCCACCAAAGGTGCGTAATTCTTCTTTCATCGCCTTTTGCCATCGCGGGTCGATGCTCGCCTCTTCATAGTTTGATGGTTCTTGTTCTTCAGAAATGCGAGTAATACAACATCTATGCTTCTCGGATAACCGATCGAAGGAAACATAAGAGGAAATTGGAAAAAGAATACCTGGATTTCTCACTCCACATATGTAATCCTTGGTCCAAGTTGGAGGACGTGTTGTTCGTCCGGACCGTCTTGGCTGAATGTCCTCAGAAGAAGACTGATTTGCTGGAATATCTATAGGCAGGGTCTCCAATGTAATCCTCTCATTTGGTTCTTGATCCGCGTCTTCTGCTAAAGGTGTCATTGGCATAATGGACGCAGGAGCAGGACCTGTATTAGCTGAGGAGGGAAGCAAAACATATCCGGGAGCATTGATGGATTCTTCGATATTGTGAGTCTGAGAATAGTCCCTGTCTCTGTTCCTGTCTCGATTCCTTTATAGAGAAAGGAAAAAATCTTCTTGGAAAGAAACATCTCTACTAACAAAGAATTCTCCCCCGTGGAGGGATCATATATTCGGTATCCCTTCTGTAAGGTAGCATACCCCATAAATATGCAGCGGCGAGCTCGTGGACCCATCTTATCCTTAGGTCCTACTATAGATGCATAGCATAGACATCCAAAAATCCTTAAATGATTAAGATATGGCTTCTTCCCAAAAAGAATTTCAAAAGGGCTTTGACCATTAAGAACCTTGGTGGGCATACGGTTGATCAAATATGTTGCAGTCAATACACATTCCCCCAAAATTATCTCGGAATGAAACCTGAAATTTTAAAGCCCCGGCTACTTCCAGCAAATGCCGATGCTTCCTTTCCACTATTCCATTTTGTTGAGGTGTGTATATGCAAGAACTCTCATGCAATATCCCGTGAGATGATAATAATGAAGAGCATTCATGATTGAAAAACTCTTTCCCATTGTCTGTCCTAATTTTTTGAATAATTTTCCCAAATTGGGTTTTCGAGAGAAGAAGGTTTTTAAGTACGAAATGACTTGACTCTTAGATTGCATGAGGAAAATCCATGTAGCCCTTGAATGATCATCCACAATGGTAAGAAAGAAACGAGAGCCATCATGATTCAGCGTATGATACGGTCCCCAAACATCCATATGAATTAAAGAGAAAATGTCAGTTGCACGACTTTTGCTCAATGGGAAAGGATTGCGAGATTGCTTTGCAAGTGGGCAAATATGACATGGAGAATAGGGAAATGAGGAACTATGACCCAATCTGGAATGGAAAATGAAATTTTTATCATTGGTAGTCAGATTACACAATGATTGTTTATTGCAATGAAAAAAAATCCAGATTCTTGGATGAACCTCTCCAGAAAAATAGTCCATCTGATTGATTACCCCATCCCATCAGTTTCCCAGTCGAAAGGGCCTGAAATTGACAACTATCAGCATTGAATAAAACTTGACATGAGTTTTCTTGACAGGCTCTAGACACAGATATAAGATTGAACTGGAACGGGGAATATATAGCACATTGGTGAGAATGATTTCAGAACTAAGATTAACTGTCCCGGTTGTAGTAACATGAGCAGTATTCCCATTTGGCAATTGTACTACAATAGGATTAGCCAGTTCTTTGATAGTAGTAAACAATGTTTTCTCACATGCAATATGATCACTGGCTCCAGAATCAACAATCCAAGTATTTCTCGATATATTGTTTATTCGATAATGAGAAATACCTGTAAAGCTGCCCCCCTTTTTTTGAACATCCAATCTGTGCAATGTCTGGATCAACTGCTCATATTCAGCTTGAGTGATTGGATGATTTGTACCCGCCTGTCCTGTAAGTTGATATGCTGCTGCTGATATTTCTTTGCCCTTTTTTCATCAGGTTTGCCATGCAGCTTCCAGCAATTCTCTATGGTGTGATGAGGTCGTCTGTAGTAGTCACAATATAATTTGGCCTTATTTTTTGAATTCGGCCCATAGGAATTAGGCCCATAAGAGCTCTGCCCAAAAGAATTGGGCCCGCGAGAATTAGGCCCATACGGATTTGGCCCATGGCTTCGCGAAAAACTCCCACCGTTGGATCCTTTAATGAGCAACCCATCTCCACCGTCCAGATCTCCATGTGTTCGCGCCCCTCTCCAGCCGTCCGATCGTTGCGTGCGATCGTGACCGTCCGCGGCAAAACCTTTAAAAGGCTTAGCTTCCGCGAACACTAGGGTTTCATCGCGTTTCCTTTCTAGGGTTCGCGAGGTTCTCTCCGTTCGTGCGGCGAGCTAGGGTTTCCGCCCTTTTCCTTCGGTCGAAGCAAGCCTTTGGCTTTCTTCCTGCACAGCAAGCTGAAATATTCGGCCGATTGAGGGTGCTGGTTCCATCGCGAGTATCTGTGACCTGAAATGGAGGTAAGAATCATTAAGGATGAGGAGAAATCGAGTCGCTTTCTCCCTGTCCTTTATCGCCTTATACTGTTGTATGGTTGTTTCGGGTCCGATTAGTTTCTCCTCCGCTGCTTCTAGCTCGTTCCAGAGCCCTGACAGCTTGTTGAAGCACGTTGTCACAGACGTGTTTCCTTGCTTCAGTTCTGTAAGAGCTTGATGTAGCGAGAAGATTCTCGCCCGATCCAGTTTCCCGTACATTTCTCTTATATTATCCCAAAAATTTTTCGAATCTTCTGTTGGGGGCAACCCAGCTGCTATCTCTGGGCTGATGCAGTTGCCTATCCACGTCCTGACCAATTGATTGCACTTTTTCCATTGTCGCCCTAATTTTTCATCAGTTGGAACCGGGACGGTTCCGTCGATAAATCCCTCTTTGTCTTTTGTTATGAGGGCTCGACGGAATGCGCGTGCCCAATTCGAGTAATTTTCGGATCCTGTAAGGGGATGACTGATAATCTGCAACTCTGGTCCGTCGGCGTTGGATACATATAGCGCGTCGCCGGGTTCTGGACGACCCATGGCGGCCGCGAATGGAAAAGGTATAAACCCTGTTGGGAATCCTGAATTTGTAGACTGACCCGCACTCGAATTTTCTGATCCGCCCGTCTGCTCGGGGCCGATGGTTGCGCTTGCCCCAGTGTTGGCCGGTAGGCCTCCGTCGGTCCGCACACTCTGGTAGCCTGGCTGTGATGTACCTGGGTTTAATCCCTGGATCCATGGGTATGGCATCCATTGATAAGGATACCCCGAAAAAGGTAACCCTGGATTGAACTGAGCCGGATTTTGTTGCCACTGTGTGTGCTGAATTGGTGTTTGACCTTGGATAGCCTGCTGCTGATCAACAATGGATGAGTCTGATCCGGACGAAACAGGTGGTGTCGACTGATCTCCAGAAGGTGAGATGATTTCTTGTGGGTTGGTCATGGTGAAGTTCTGTTTTTGTAAGGTTGATTCCCTTTTTTTGCAGATTCCGAATTCCTCCTGAAGACTGCTCTGTTCTGCAAGAGTCGCAGCAACAAAGACAGAAAAGAAAAAGAAGGCAATTCGAATAATGATGCGGAAGCTAGGTCAGGGTCAGAGACTGCTCTGATACCATGTAAGAAAGTGAGAAGGAGATAGTCGAGAGAAGAGAACGGGAGAATTTTCCCTTGTATTCTATATTCCTCAATGTACAATGTTTACATTGTTTATAATACAAAGTCTGTATATGAAAAGCAAGTAAATATTTTACAATATTTGTATCCGATTAGATCTGATACTAATTGGATGTAGATCCAATATTAAATGAATATAATTGATCTTCGGATGATATTGGAGAATCTTCACGCGTATCTTCCAACACTTTCTTTCCCGAGGCAAAAGAAAGGAAAATCATCCAATCGCTTTTCGAGAGCTGGCTGGTAATTGCGTTTCAGATCTCTTTGCTGGCTCTCGAAGCCAAATGTTCTGTGGAGCTTGTTTCTAACAAACTGAAATTAAGGAGACTTTTGGAAGCCGAAAGAACTAGAAACCATGCATACGGTCTGATTGATAAACATAGACATACGGAAATGATCTAAATTGTATATTTTACCCCTGCAGGTGGATGTCTATCGTGACCGAATAAAACTCATTCAAGACTTAAATGATGCGAAAACAGCCATCGAGGAGCTGAACAGCCTCGCTTCAGCAGTTTTGCTCATCGTGGTTATCATTCTGTGGTTACTTCTGACAGGACTCTTGACAACGCAAGTGCTCATCTTCATTTCATCTCAGCTTGTGCTTTTTGCGTTCATTTTTGGGGACGCTGCCAAAAGATTGTTTGAAGCCATCGTCTTTGTATTCGTGATGCATCCGTTCGATGTGAATGACCGCTGTATGATCGGTGGTGTAGAGGTGAAGGACTAAACCTATGACTCTGCATTAGTGTTTTGTACAGATTTCACTTTTGTCTGACTTTCTGATTCATCACAGATGGCGGTTGAGGAGATGAATATCATGACCACTGTCTTCTTGAAAAACGATGGCGAAAAGATCTATTACCCAAATTCAGAACTGGCCTCTAAACCAATTGGCAATTTCAACAGAAGCTCGGAGATGAGCGACTCTGTGGAGTTTACGGTTGATTTCTCCACTTCAGTCGAGAGCATTGGAGCTTTGGAAAAAAGAATAAAAGAGTACGCCATCTGCTACTCCCGAATCTTTCTTTTTAGGCATAGAATGTCTCACCTCAGCGGAATACTGAACTCTGTGTTTAGTATAGTTTTTCAATTATGGTTCTAATGATGAGCTTATTGACTTATGCATCATGTGAAATCAAATCCATTGTAAACATCCCATGCTTTTGGCTTTTGAAGCTGTTGCCTGGAGTTCAAGAAATTCTGGTGCATGTGTGCGTGCGAGCTTTCATTTTTAGCACTACCAAACTATTCTACAAGGTGCAAGTTCTCATTGAATAAGCCTTCAGGTACTTGGAAAGTGAGCAGAAACACTGGCATCCCGATCACAGCGTTGTAATTAACGAGATTGCGGATGCAGACAACTCGAAGATCTTGAAGATGGCTCTTCACGTCACCCACACGATGAATTTCCAAGATTCCACAGGAAGGACCAGGCGGAGATCCAACCTCGTGCTGGCGCTGAAGAAAATCCTCGAAGAACTCCATCTCAACTCCCTCATGCCTCCTCATTAAGCTCGTCGCAGTTGGACTGGGTCAGCTGCCGCATGGTTTCGACAACTCCAGGACTATGGCGTTCCTAGTAATCTGCAAGTATATGAAGCGGGCCTTCATTTCTGCCCTTTTTTTCTGCATTGTTTTTTCTTGTCGGCCAAGAAAGTGTATAGCCATGTCCTTTGATTGATCATGAATTACACTGCATAAGACCTACATTGTACCCCTCTCTATGGACCTAAAATTTCTAAGAAGAAAGGGTGTGTTTGTTTTATCGAAAAAATTTCTGTGAAAACAATTTCTAGACTTTCCCGTATTTGGAATGTTGAGAATCATAAGTCAACTTAAAAGTATTTTCGATCAGAGAAAATTCTTGCACTCACAATTTGGAAAACGATTTCTCCTTTCTAGTTAGCAGAAAACCTTTTCATTAGCTCAGAGTCGCATCATTCCATGTCCCGGGACACCGAAGAACTTCAACCATGTTTAAAGTTTGAACGAATTTCTCTCACTTATCCTCACAAGCTTCCTGAATTTCATTTTCTCTGTTTCTTATTGATAGATCGACTAGTCATGTTTTCGTAAACTACAAATTAATACTTTGAATCTACAGTTTTTTCTAGTAGTTGGGCAACACATGCTTTTGAGTTTTCCTAATGTGAACTAAATTAATTGATATTGTAATTTATTACTTTTACGGTTATCGTAAAATATGGTTGGTCTAAGGTGAGATAGAAGGTTTCTTAATTAGTCTAATATGGGCTGGCTAGTGTGGGCCGAGTTGAGCTTAGCCCGTAATGAGAGGGACTGGCTGGAAACTCTATAAATAGTGCTCAAGTCTCTTCTCTAACCCTAATTCTCACATATATCCTTACCTAAGGGGCGTTTACCTAATGCTAAATGTAAGGGGGGCCGCCTCATTGAGCTAGTGATACGGAGGGTAATAGAGGAGAAGGACTTGCTTGTGGAACATTGTGTTTCCGCTTCCACTTCAAGAACAATGGATCCCAAAACATGTGCGTTAATCTTTATACTCAATTATGCATGTTATTGTTCTAGTTATGGAGATCTTGGGATTGCGCAATTTGCGTCCAACATGTGGTATCAGAGCCTCCATAACCTTAGAACTCGAATGCAATTGATTTTCCCTTAATTTGTACGGATTAGCCCTAATTAGTACGGATCTTGCCCTAATTTGTGATTTTCGAGATTTTTTGTTCAATAAAAATTAAATTAAATCACAAATTTGGATTTGGGGAAACGAGACGAGCAAGAGGGTTGGCGGCGTGTCGTCGGGGGATGCTGCACGTGCCCCCATACGCGATCATGCGCCGCCTAGGCGTCGAACGCGCGCCGCTCGTGAGCTCCACGTGCCGCGCACTCAAGCGGCGTGTGGAGCGTTGGATTGGCGCGTGGCCGGCGGTGTTGGATCCGTATGGTTGTCCTCTATCTTGTGATGAATTTATTTTACATGTTTGATATTTTATGGATGTGAAAATACATACGGAACCCTAAATATGTGTATTTTTAGTGTATTTTTACGTATTTTTCTTATATTTTCTGTGATTTTGGAAATATAAGTGTTGAGTTATAGGTATGTTATCACATAAACATTATAATAGTGTGATTCATTAATAAAAATTAAAATTTATTGTGAACTGAAGCTAGCTTAATGATATACAACCATTATGAAATAATAATTGAGCTATGTATTGAGCTGATGAGAAATAGTAAATGTTATGAAACTTTTGTTATGTAAGCATACTTTTTGACACGTTGGTAATCTTTGAATGATTGACGTCTTAAGAAGTCGTGACCAAACTGATTATACTGATTAACATATTTGTTGTATGTGGGTAATGCATGTCAATTAAGTTACTGCATATTGTACATGAACTCATCTGGTCACTTGTTAATGTCTATCAAGTTAAATATTTTTATGGTTAAGGAATATGACAACATTTACGCAGAGCAATAGTATCTACTGTTAACTTTTAGATATTTTGTTCTCTAGTTTGACTCAATTAATAGGTCACTGGTTGATTACAATGATAATTTGTTATTTACAAATTGGCTAATAAATCAGTTGTTGGCCTTGTAATCATGTTTTGCCATATGAAACTCATGAACAATAGTTAATTAGTTATCAAGCTTGTCAATCCGGAGTACCCTGTATTACTATTAATGTTAACTTGTGAGGGATCCTTTGGATTGGCATTCTTTTAATGTTGTTTTAGTAATCAGTAATCGGGGTGCACAAGATGCTTGCTTCTATGAGAATTTTCTTGTGTTACGTGATCAGTGATTTCATTGGAATCTGTCTTTTCAGGTTCGCTATATATATATATATATATATAAAGATTTTATTAATGAATAAAACAATGTAATTAGCATGATATGTGATTTTGGTGATATGCTGCCCTTATCACTAAAGTTAAAATCACATGTATATGGTGTATGTGAGAAGTAAAGTTTATATCCATAGTATGAGAGAATTTTAATGATTCAATTGAATAGTGACCACCAAAGTGGCACGCTTGATTGGATTTGAGAAATTTTGGTCTTATATAATGATTGGGATGTCTCATGATCTAATGTGTAGTCATACTCCCAAAGGAGGTGATTGCGTATTAGTTCATGGAGGAATACATGATAGTGTTGTGGAGAAGTAACTGATTCTAGTGATTCATATGTCCAAAGGTGATGAATTCACGAAGAATTGGAATATATTCTCATAATCGCTATCATGTGGGGAGTGTACAACTGCATATCATGTATTCTGCCAAAATGTGATTATATGATTATGCGTATAACTCTCTGGATGTGTACTTGTATGTCAAGTTATACAGTGCTCACTTGATGCTAATTATATACATTGCTTGGTTTTCAGTCACATTTTCTATAATTAATAACTTCATTATTATTGAGGTTTTTACTGCTTCAAATTTTAAGTTGTGGACATATGATTTGTTACTTAAAAAAGAGCAATTGAATTTGCTTACTATCCATGAAGCGTTCCATTCTGGAACACTTGAAAAGAGGTTTGCCTACAAGCGGACTGCACTGCTAAAAGATGATGGAAGCCTTAGTTGCTTGAAATTATGTCTTGTCTGATATTGAAATTAGAACACATCTGCAAATATTGTGTTTAAATCCTAATGACATATACATCTCGTATATGGTTAAAATGTTGTTTTCAAAAGTATTCTATTTAAAGAAAAAGATCGAGATAAAGAATAAAACAATTACAATTAGTTTTAAAAGGTTGTTAGGTTTAACAAAGAGCCATGCAAAATAGCTTAAAGGGTTATTTCTTAAATACTTGGTAGATTCTGGGGTGGTAATTTAATTAATATACCTGAAAATTCTGACAAAAAGATTTGGCGAAGGCATAAATGCACCATATTGAACATGGTGATGAGTATGATTAGTAAGACTAATTTATCTGGTCTTTTGTGGGCTGATATTATGAAAGCAACTTTTTCATATACAAAAGATTTTTTTATTAAAGTTGTTTCATAAACTTCTTTTGAGTTATAAACTGGACATAAATTACTTGAATCATATGAAATTTAGAGGTGTTATGCAAAAGTGAGGTTATCTAATCCAATATTAAGTGCGTTGGAATTCAGATCCACTCGGAATTATTTTGTATCTTATCTAGATTGTTAAAGGGGTATTGATTTTATGACCCTAAAGAAGGTACAAGAATTATGGAATCACATACTCTAAAGTTTCTAAAGACTGGCGTAATGTCACACCCCGATCCTCCGAGCGCGCACATCCCACTCTAGTCGATACAAATGCGACTTCCCAAGACACGTCGCCGTCCCATTAAATTTTATTATGCATGTGGAAGCGAAACAAATCCCTTGACAACATTTAACTTGGGATAGAAAAGCAGGCAATCAATCACAACCAAACAAGCTTTCTTATAAACACATAGGTTTATATACAACACCGGATTGTCTACAAAATAGACAGGCTCAACAACTAGAGAACTGTCCTATGACCAACTTGTTAGACACGTTTGCCGATTCTTCAGCCTCCACCTTCTGAACTCCAGGACTTCCGGTCCTCCACAATCGTCATCTAGGGACCTGAAATATTATCCCACAACCGGGATGAGACTATGTCTCAGCAAGTCCTACCCTCTAAAACTCAATTAGGAAGAAAATACAACTCGGGGCACTCTAGCCACACAAATAGGATAGAAGACTTACCTCGCCTCAGTCCCTTTCCTACATGTCAATACAATTCATATTCAAGTAATGCTCGCCAGAGCTGATCATTCAATAATAAACCATAGAATTGGATATTCAATCCAATAATAACCAACGATTCAAACAAGTCATACAAACCAATTACGGTGCTAAAAGCCAACACCGGGTATTTTCAAGTTAAATACCACAACTTCATCAATATCATTCAATTCCACACTTTTGGAATAATTAACCATAGTCATCAATCACTCAATTTCTCAATTCAAGCTTACAATTAACACAAATCGACCGCACTGCTGCGATCAGCACGGAATTCTAATGACCTAGCCATCCCAAAGCAAAATTTTCAAAATTATTAAATAATTAAATTTAATTCTGAAAATTAAATAATTAAATATTATATTATAATAATATAATTTAATAAAATCATATTTATAAATTCGAAATAAATAAATAATTAAAAATAATTCATTAGGGCTTAAACAAGATTACACTAATTTAATCATATAATTATCCCTAATTAAACATCCATTAAGCTAATCATACAACTAATCTAATTTACATTAAAATAATCTTATTTAATCACATAAGCCTAATTAGACTAATCTAAACACCCCTTAAGCATCATTAACTCACTAAGCAAGAATTAGAGGATAAACTCACCGGTTTTGCGCGCCGGTGAGTTCACGGCGACCACGACACCAAGGTGGTCGATAAACCCCAAAGCGGTGACATCAACGGAGGCCAGGAAGACATTGAAAATGGGCCTCAAAGTCTGGAACTTCTTGCGGTCTTCTACTTCTGATCTGGGTTGAACTGCAGAGAAGAAACCAGCAACTTCAATGGCGAAAACGGGCCGATCGGAGCTCCGGCGAGTAGGTGGTTGGCAACCAGCGGCTCCCGGGGGTCTTGGGGATCTTATAGGAGGTTGGGATGGGCAAAGGAAGGGTCGAAAAGGGGCGAAACAGCAAGAAAACGCGGAACAGGCGAAGCAGGCGGAACCAGACGGTCCGGCGAGCGTAAGCTTCTCTCAGGATTTCGGGACGACCGGAGAATCGTTCCGGCGAGCAGCGGGATGCTCCGGAACGGGCTGGATGTTCTCATGACAACGGTGGGTGGAGTGATGGCTGATTCGACCGGGAAGACTACTTTTTACTCGAATCTTTGACAAAAGGTCAGCTGGAGCAAAAACTGAAACGAGGGAAAACAAGGGAGGAAAACGGCCGACGATGGCCTTCCGGGTGTGCGACGATGGAGGGGCTGGTGAGCTCGGTTTCCTATGGTTCTCTTGCGCTTTTCCTAAGCCTCAACCATGGAGAAAGCCATGAATGAAGGAAGAAGATGGTCTGCTGAAGAGGGGGCCTCCTTGGTGGCTCACTAGAGCTCAACACTTGTCTAAACCTCATTTGCTTTGCCCCCACCATGACATCACATGACATCATCTACTCTCTCTCCTCAATCTTCCTCCACAACCTTGCCAATAGGTGCAAAATAGCTCTCCCCCCATGGTATACGAATTTCATACATTTGTACATCAAATTTAATCAATTCTCACTCAATTCCATCCAATTGAAGCTCAATTAAATCAACCCATGTGTCCTCGGCCTTCTCATGACATTTCCCTGTCAAATGATCCAACTTGCATCTCGAAGATTCGATTAAAAATGGCCCTCTGACAACCCCGAACAAAAACGGCATTACTTTACTTTTTCGCCAAAAACCTCGGTTTGTAGAAAAATCTTTTGGAGATGAGTCGACATTCCTAAAATGAATTGTGACTTGATAGAACTTCCAATTTCTGTAATCGGGTTCAATTTCACGGTTAAATTCAATCTGGCGCGACTTTAGCGCGTCATAATCTACCGGGTAGCTTTTAGGAATTTTCTGTGCAATTGACCTATGGTTGATTATTTTCAAGCCACAAAGTGCATCTTCGACACATTGACGACTCTCGATTGTCGTAAAAATCTCGAGGTTTCAAATACGGACACAGGGTACCAAAACGATAGAGAAATTGGTCTAGTGTCAATTAACAAGAATTGTGCAATTAGGTGGAATCACACACACTGAATTACATGGTTCTGTTGAATTGACCTATCTCCGGTCTCTAATCGGTCTGTGCCATAATGACCCTTGCAGATTAGTACGGTTGAGCAGTCGGTTCCTGGTCGAATTCTCAAGTCTATTGCGTTTAGATTCCTTAATGGCTTCACCTGATAGACTAGTTATCTCGTGAGTGGCCAACTCAGAGAAGAGAGCTATAGACGCGAAGATGAAATGCCCGACTTATTTAATTGAAATCAGAATTGAAAAATCGGGATGTCACACGTAATTTATTTTAATAATGAAGAAATAATTATTTCTTTAAATATTCTTTCAGAATGAACATGACATTAATAATTTATTTTGGTATAAAGTTACGCCAAATAGATACAAAATCTATATTGTGCAACTGGATGATTTTGCAGCAAATTCAAGTAAACTTGTGTGTAGACTGAAAAGTTCTAATTTATGGTCTTAAACAAGTTTCCAGACAATATTATTAAAGTTTCATAGTATTGTTATTTTGTTCAATTGTGAACAAAGTGATTCAATATACTACAAGGTTAGTGGGAGGAAATTTATTTTTTCTCATACTTTATGTACATAATATTTTGCTTATAAGTTGTGATCTTGAGACATCTTATATCATTTGTACTGAGGTCTATAAGGATTGTTTTTGCCATATTATATTAGATTTTCTCGGAGGAAATTTTCTGATTGCATATTTGAAATATTCAATATACATTATTGCAAGCCAGGAATTGCTCCTGTTGTTAAGGGTGATGCACTAAATCTATCACATTATCCTTATTTAGATATTGAGAAAATCTAATTAAAAGGTGTACCTTGTGTTAGTGCACTTAAAAGTATAATGTATGCTCGAATTTGCACTATACTAAATGTTGTCTTTATGACGGGACTTCTAGGCAGATATCGGTTAAATCCAGGATATGATCACTGGGTTGCTATCAAGAAGGTTTTAAGGTACTTAAATAAGACAAGAGATTATATACTAATTTACAGACATGTTCAATTCTTGCAGCTAGTAGGGTATTCAAATGTAAAATTTGTTGGCTATTAGGATGGTATAAAATCAATAACGGAATACATATTTATGTTAGCAGGAAGTTCAGTAAATAAAGTTTTATGTTATCTTCTACTATGTAAGCAATGTTTGTAATATTCTTTTAGGCTGTTACTTGGGCTATTAGGCTCCGGAACCTCATGACGTAGTTGATCGTTTTAACTTGATGGATAGACCCATACGGTTATATTGAGATAACAAATTTGTAGTATTATTAATTTACTACAGAGGTTTTAAGGGGTCTAAATATATGGTGGTCAAAATTTTTGACCAAAAGGAAATGGTACAAAAAGGTGACGTAATAATATATTTTCACAGATGATGTGGTTGCAGATCCACTAACTAAAGGCTTACGCCTATGTATATTTGAGTGACATGTTATTAGCATGGGCCTAAGAGTATCTTCGGATACTGTTGTTTAGTGGGAGTTATTTTGGCTTTACTCTGATAAAGGTTTCATCTATGTTTGTTGCACTTTGTAATAGTTTGATATGTATCAACTTTTATATTCAATAAAATATTTTTGAATGTATTGTTATTATGTTGAATACATATTAATAAAGTTTCAATGGATTATATAAACCTTGAGTGAAGGTTAGGGGCATCTGGGCATTCGGTTATTAGTCTTGTGTATATGTCTTGCGATACATAAAGAAAGGTTAACCATAAGGACAAGACATATGTGGATTCATTGGAATCATAAAGCATTATCTAGTGGCACAAGTTTTTGTGACGCTTAAGGTAAGAGAATGGTGACTGACAAATGGAATCTCTCTATGAGAGATGTTATCCATTTGCCACACTACCATATTGAATCCTATCAATAAAGTTGAGAACATTCGTGACCATGGAATGCTTTGTGTGTATACATGCAGTTACCGCCATGATTCGGTGTTTAAGACTTTATGGGATATGATTGATTATTAAGAATTATCTCTGGACCAAATATGCGCACATATAGTACGATTTCAATTAATATAGTCCAAGTGAGAGAATGTAAGAGTTTTCCTAATGTTGACTAAATTAATTGATATTGTAATTTACTATTTTTACGGTTATCGTAAAACATGGTTGGTCTAAGGTGAGATATAAGGTTTCTTAATTAGTCTAATATGGGCTGGCTAGTGTGGGCCGAGTTGAGCTTGGCCCGTAATGAGAGGGACTAGCTGGAAACTCTATAAATAGTACTTAAGTTTCTCCTCTAACCCTAATTCTCACATGTATCCTCACCTAAAGGGCGTTTACCTAACGCTAAACGTGAGGGAGGCCGCCTCATTGAGCCAGTGATATGGAGGGTAATAGAGGAGAAGGACTTGCGCGTGGAACATTGTGTTTTCGCTTCTGCTTCAAGAACAATGGATCCCAAAACAGGTGCGTTAAACTTTCTACTCAATTATGCATGTTATTGTTTTAGTTATGGAGATCTTGGGATTGCGCAATTTGCGTCCAACAATTAATACTTTGAATCTACGGTTTTTTCTAGCAGTTGGGCAACACATGCTTTTAAGAAGTGAAACTCATCATCGAGGGTAGGTACTTCGGAATCGCGAAGTTATAGGTGGTATTGATGTGAGTAAATCATAGGTGTTCAACTTCTATTTTGCATTTTCTTAAATTTTCAAGGGATTGAAAATTGAGTAAACATAGCTGATGTGACATCCCTATTTTCCAATTCTGGTTTCAATTAAATAAGTCGGGCATTTCATCTTTGCGCCTATAGCTCTCTTCTCTGAGTTGGCCACTCACGAGATAACTAGTCTATCAAGTGAAGCCGTTAAGGAATCTAAACGCAATAGACTTGAGAATTCGACCATGAATCGGCTACTCGACCGTATTAATCTGCAAGGATCATTACGACACTGTCAGAATCGAACAGAGATCAGTAATAGGTCGATTCGACTGAGATATGTGATTAGAGTGTGGGTGATTCCACCTTATCGCAATATCCTCGTCGACCGGCACTAGACCGATTCTTCTGTCGTTATGGGTACCCTGTGTCCGTAATCGAAACCTCGAGATTTCTACGACAATCGAGAGTCGCCAATGCGTTGAAGATGCACTTTGTGACTTGAAAATAATCAACCATAGGTCAATTGCACAGAAAATTCCTAAAAGCTACCCAGTAGGCTAGGACGCGCTAAAGTCATGCCAGATTGAAATTAACCGTGAAATTGAACCCGATTACAGAAATTGGAAGTTCTGTCAAGTCACAATTCATTTTAGGAATGTCGACTCATCTCCAGAAGATTTTTCTACAAACCGAGATTTTTGGCAAAAAAGCAAAGTAAGGCCGTTTATGTTCGGGATTGTCAGAGGGCCGTTTTTAATCGAATCTTCGCGATGCAAATTGGATCACTTGATGGGAAAATATCATGAGAAGGCCGAGGACACATGGGTTGATTTAATTGAGCTTCAATTGGATGAAATTGAGTGAGAATTGATTGAATTTGATGCACAAATGTCTAAAATTCGTATGCCATGGGGCTAGGGACATTTTGCACCTATTAACAAGCTTGTGGAGGAAGCTTGAGGAGAGAGAGTGGCTAATGGCATGTGATGTCATGGTAGGGGCAAGTGGAAGGAGAGATTGACAAGTGTTGCAAGCTAGAGAGCCACCAAGGGAGCCCCCCTCGTTAGTAGCTTCTTCTTCCCCATTTCTTGGATTTATCCATTGTTGTTGAAGGAGAGAAGCTCAGCAAAAACCAGAGGAACCGAGCAGCACCAGCCCCTCCATCGTCGCACGCCCGGAAGGCCATCGTCGGCCGTTTTCCTCCTTTATTTTCCCCTCGTTCCAGTTTTTGTTCTAGCTGACCTTTTGCCAAAGATCCGAGTAAAAAGTTAACTTCCCGGTTGAATCAGCAAACAAGCCACCCATCGCCGCGAAGACGACATCCAGACCGTTCCGGAGCACCTTGCCGCTCGCCGGAACGATTCTCCGGTCGTCCCATACGGCCGCCTGAAGCCGCCGCTCGTCGAACCGTCTGGACTCGCCCGGTTTCGCCTGTTTCGGGTTTTCTTACTGTTTCGCCCCATTCCGACCATTCCTTTGCCCGTCCCAACCTCCAGCAAGACCCCCAAGACCCCCGGGAGCCACCGGTTGCCAACCACCCGCTCGCCGGAGCTCCGATCGGCCCGTTTTCGTCGTTGAAGTTGCTGGTTTTCTTCTCTGCGGTTCAGCCGGATCGAAGCGTAAAACCATAAAGCCGTGAGGTCTTCGAGGCCCGTTTTAGGTGTCTTCCTGGCCTTGGTTGGTGTCGCTGCCTTGAGGTTTATCGCCCACCTTGGCGTCGCCTTCGCCATGGACTCGCCGGAATGTTAATTCGGTGAGTTTATCCTCTAATTCTTGCTTAGTGAGTTAATGACGCGAAGGGGTGTTTAGATTAGTCTAATTAGGTTTAGGTGGTTAGATTATATTATTTTAATGTAAATTATATTAGTTGTATGATTAGCTTAATTGATGTTTAATTAGGGCTAATTGTATGATTAAATTAGTGTAATCTTGTTTAAGTCATAATTAATTATTTTTAATTATTTATTTATTTAGAATTTATAAATATTATTTTATTAAAGTATATTATTACAATATAATATTTAATTATTTAATATTCGGAATTAAATTTAATTATTTAATAATTTTGAAAATTTTGCCTAGATGGCCACGTTAGAATTTCACGATCGCAAAAAGGCGGTTGGTTTGTGTTAATTGTATGTTTAAATTGAGAAATTGAGTTATTGATGATTATGGTTAATTATTCCAAAAGTGTGGAATTGAATGATATTAATGAAGTTGTGGTATTTAACTTGAAAATACCTGGTGTTGGCTTTTAGCACCGTAATTGGTTTATATGACTAGTTTGAATCGTTGGTTATTATTGGATTGAATATCCAGTTCTATGGTTTATTATTGAATGATCAGCTTTGGCAAGAATTGGTTTATATATATGTATCCGCTTAGGCGAGCAGCTTTGGTGAGCTATCTATCTATACAGCTTGAGTGAGCTATCGTCTATATATTACAGCTTTGGAGAGCATGTGTCGTATTAACGACTAGTTTGATAGACGATATTGAATGATAGATAGTAATTGTTGATAGATAGTACGGATTGAAATGGAAAGATAGATAGTATGATGGAATTGAATCATTGCGAATGATTGGATTGATTGAATTGATAGATCGATATAAGTATCGGTAGTTTCAGCTTGTACGAGCATTGCTTGAATATGAATTGTACTGACGTGCAGGAAAGGGACTGAGGCGAGGTAAGTCCTCTATCCTATTTGTGTGGCTAGAGCGCCCTGAGGCTTATTTTCTTCCTAATTGAGTTTTAGAGGGTAGGACTCACTGAGATGTAGTCTCATCCCGGTTGTGGGATAATATTTCAGGTCCCTAGATGACGGTCGTGGAGGACCGGAAGTCCTGGAGTTCGGAAGGTGGAGGCTGAAGGATCGGCAAATGTGTCTGACAAGTTGGTCATAGGACAGTTCCCTAGTTGTTGAGCCTGTCTATTTTGTAGATAATCCAGTTTTGTATATAAACCTATGTGTTTATAAGAAAGGTTGTTTGGTTGTGATTGATTGCCTGCTTTTCTATCTCAAGTTAAATGTTGTCAGGGGATTTGTTTTGCTTCCGCATGCATTTGTATCGACCGGAGTGGGATGTGTGCGCGCTCAGAGGATTGGGGCGTGACAGCTGATACTAAAACCCTAACGAAATAAGATGGTTTACGACTTAATTTTTCGAGTGCCTCAATGATTTCACATGAATATTTTCATGGAAGGATGATATCACAATGATTATGACCTAAGGGTGAGTATAGGCCTTGGGTAGAACTATAACCTTCCTGAGAACCGGTATGGTTCTTGATTCTAATGTATGCAGGATATGTTTCAAGTTTCAAAAATTGAATAAGCTATTTTGATGGTACTAGGAGCAATCGGGAATCTAGAATCTAGAACTTAGAACCTGAAACAAGTCTTTCTTTTTTTTCTATATCTTCACGTCATCGCATTCCATGGTGTCCAAATATGAGTATGTTATCTGAAATCACTAGTCTGAGTTACCATTTCCGGCGATACTCGTGACTGGGATTTTTACTTAGTTAGTAAATCATAATATTGAGTTGTGATTAGTGGGTTGTAGTAAATTGTGGTCATTAGATGTGATGATTCGTTCCAATCATTCAATTAAGATTACATGTGCGACCTAAGTAGATCCTAGAACCTATTATAGGTAAGTTCTAAGTTACTGGATATGCATAGTAAGTTCTATGCTCCAAAAATTGCGGAACCTATTCTAACGGTTAAGTTCTAAATTTCAAGTGGAACTTAGATAAAACTTAGAACTGCTCACCCCTACTATGTGGTGCATTTTCATGTAGACCCCCATGCCATCCTTTTGACTTTCCATTGCTTGATTGACTGCACTATGGCCGATCTTGATGGATGTACATATGACATAAACAGTGACACTTCCTTAACCGTAAGATGTTTACTGTACTTTACTTAATTAAATTAATGACTACATTGATGAACCCCGTGCCGACTTTTGCAATCCCATTTGCGAGCATTTCTGGATCGCTCTTCTGGAATCGGTAGCATTTTCTCATGGGATCTCATCTGACTATTCATATGAGTTCCAAGTGAACTGGGCTCGCATGTCGTCGCATCTGATACTAGAAAGCAATTGTCTCCAACAATCTTGGGTTTTCATAAACTCAACCACCTTCGGATCTATGCCCAGTAGAAATAATGAAGCTGTATGTTGGTTGATAGAGATAAAAATATGCAACGTGATGCTTCCTCGCCATCTGTGCATTGCTAATTTAGGATACATTTTATAACTATTTTGTTTCTGAGAATAATTTCTGTTCAGAAATAATTCTTTTGATTTTGTTCCCGAGAACAATTTTTGAGCATTTGAAAGTGTTTAGTAACTATTCAAAATTTTGTATTTTCAGAACAGAAATGCTATTAATAAAACACTTAAAATTTATAGTTGAACCTATTTTCTTTTAATCTTTTAATAATTTTATTATTATTTCTTTTTTTTCGTAATCCCTTTTCATCTTCTCCTTTCTCTCGTCGCCGGGAAGAAGAAGAAGACCGCGTCGTCTAGCCAAGGCGAGGCCGACGTAGTGGTAGGTGGCTGGATGCACTCGGCCTTGCTGTGGCTCGTGTCATCGGGGGAGGAAGAAGAAGAAGAAGAAGAAGAAGAAGAAGAAGAAGAAGAAATTTTGGAATTGTTTCTAAGAACAAAAAGAAGCAATATTTTTCTATTTCTTGATTTTATTCAAATTTATTCCCGAAAATTTTTAAAAAAATGGATTTTTGTTATTGAAAATAAAAAATTTACTAAATAAATTTCCATTTCAAATCTACTCTCGAGAATAAAATAATACAATCAATACTATTTTGTTAGTTGCCAAACGTACCCTTATTATGTGGATATGCACTTCCGCGAAAAGAAATGTTTTTGAAGCCTGACCGTAAGAAGGGACCATTACTGCAGGAGTCCTGGAACTTCTACCGATTTGGCACTTGAATCGAAGTGCTATTTGGTTCGTGCATTTAAGCCTTAAAATTTGTAACTTTCCTTGGCGTTTGTTCTTCTGTTAACTTTGTCAATGGAAATTGTATGTGACATTTTCTATTGATTTTTTTGACAGTGGCACTGTGAGATGCCTATTTCGGTCCAAACTTAATGTGGTAACGGATCGTTTTCTTTGGAGATATATGGAAACTCAATAGCGAAAGACAACTATACTGAAGGCCGCTCACAACGGGCAACAACTCATGATAATCATAACTCTATGCCAGTGGCAGAGACCCATTTGAGGTCTTTGCTTTTTTCTTGTTCGGTCGCGAAGAAGACACCTTCGAGGAGAGACAATTCCTTTCGTGAAATTCCTGAGAAAATGAGAAGAGGAAGTGAAGTGAGTTAAGGAGGGGGAGAGAGAGCAGAGATAACGTGAAGCGGGACGGCTAATGGAGACGCGACAGAGAGAGAAAAGAGGGAGTTACAAAAACTTCTGACAAGTGAGACCCGATGGACACGTGTGGCCTCTGAGTGAAGTGTCTTATTGCTAAGTTGGCAAAACTGTTTCACCTAATATTTTCTCGTGTGCGAACCACCTGCGCGTTTTTCGTCAGTCCAACATGGATTCCGCTGATTCTTGGCACATGTGGAATTTTAAGAGGTTGTTTAGAGTGATTCTTGCAACTTTTTTCTTCCAAATCTCGCATTGCACGCGTTTGAATCCTTCTTTATCGGTTTTATTACTTTGATCGAGCTTTTGAATCATGTGAAGTTGGCAAGAAACGAACCATTTTAACTGACATTGCTCGCGGACCTTGACTACTGTGGAGATGAAGCCTTCTCTCTGTCAGTTTAAATCCTGCAAATCTCCCTCGTTTCTTCATAGTTTTGCTCTGCTCTTTCTTCCTAATCTCCTAGTATCTGCGTTCTCATTTGGGCAACCTCTCCTTTTGTTTCTTTGTCTTCCCTTCTGGTCCTCCTTTTCCATCTATTTCAATGTTCTTTCCTGGATTCGGGTTTTGCATTCATTCATTCGGTTCAGCTAAAGCTTCCATCTTCACATTGAAGTCCAAATATTTAGAGAAGAAGGCTTAAGCGTGGCTTAGATTTTGAGTGGCTATTGAGAGAGAAACATTCATCATGGAAAATAGGAAAAGTTTGTTAGAGAAGAAAGGAACAAACGAAGTTGTCATGATTTAAGGCAGCGAGCACCGAAACACAGGTTCCTCATCAAGATCCAATCTTGTTCCAACAGAGATTAAGAATCTCCAATCAAGAGCATAGAGTTCTTGTCACGCCCCGATCCTTGGGCACGCACACATCCTTTTACTTGGTCGATTTTAAAATGCGATATCCCAGGATTATGTATCGCCGACCCTTTCTTTTATTAAGCACATGCGGAAGCAGTTATAAATCCCCAGACAATAAAACAATGGGATAGAAAAGTAGGCCATATCTTTCATATTGAAATCCACAATCAAACCTTTATACATGACATAAACCAGAGTACTTCACAACTCTTTACAAACTTTTTACTTTACTCTATTCACATCAAAATGGGGCTCACAAAAGAAGATGAAATTTCAATCTATCTGGATCGTACTCAAGATCCCTCTCGGAATTATCTTCTTCTTCCAAAAATACTTCTCCTCCAGTTTCACCTCTGAGTTCTCCTTCTCAGACTCTTCCTCCTTAGCTCCTTAGCGGGGTCCTAAAATGTTTTCCCCAAATCGGGATGAGACTACGTCTCAGCGAGTTCTACCCCACTAAGACTCAATTAGGGAACCAATACACTACTCGGTTGCTTAAGCACAACACGAGTTAGAGGACTTACCTTGACCTCAGATCTCACCTGCATGTTAGTACAGATCAAATAGACACCCAAGCAATCACATCACAGATCGAAGCATCGATCAAATCGACCTAGTCGGTTACACGCCAACAAGACCACTCATAGTCATTTCCATCCAATCAATTAATTCACAGCATCATATCAAAGCAATGATCAATCGACCTAGTCGATTACCTGACATCACGACTCATGCTTGGTCGGCATATTCAATACTATCTATAAAGTCCTATCAAATCAGTATTGCTCACCCAAAGCTGATAAATAGATAGCATAGCTCGCCCAAAGCTGATAATAAGGTATACTGCTCACCCAAAGCTAGCATATCGCCCGAAGGCTGATATAGTATACCACATGCTCACCCATAGCTGATAATATATTGCTCGCTCAAAGTTGATAATAAGGTATACTGCTCACCCAAAGCTGACATATCGCCTGTAGGTCGATATAGTATACCGATATACTGCTCACCCAAAGCTGACATATCGCCCGAATGCTGATATAGTATACCATCTCCATCGTCCAATATTCCCATTATTTTTGTCATACCCGATAAAATAGTAGTGTGGATACATGATCGGCCTTAGCCACAATATTATAATTTCCTTTTTCATAATTCTCACCATTCTCTATAGCCCACAAAAACACTTTTGGTTCTATCAACCGACACCCAGTTATTTTCCAATTAATAACCAAAATCCAATAATTTATGAATAAATCATAAAATCACTCATAAATTGATTTAGCACAAAATCAAGCTCAATTAAATAAATGGACTGCGCCATGGCAATCAAAGACGAAATTTCAGTCGCTGGCTATCTCAGCCTTAATTTCCGAAAATAAATAAATAATTAATTAATTTCGAAAAATTAATTAATAAATATTAAAAATTCAATTTAGCTCAAAATAAAGCTCACTTAAATAAACAGACTTCACCACGGTCATCAGCATAATTTTCCGGTTACTAGCCATCTCAATTGAATTTTCGGAAAATAATAATTAATTAATTAATTTCGAAAATTAAATAATTAATATTACAAATTCAATTTAGATCAAAATAAAGCCCGATTAAATAAAATGGACTTCACCACGTTCATCAGCATAATATTCTGGTCACTGGCCATCCCAGTTGAATTTTCGAAAAATAAATAAATAAATAAATAATTTCGAAAAATAATATTTAAATGCTAAAAATCCCACTTAGGCCCGAATCGTCAAATTGAAGCCCGATTAAGGGTCGGAAAATTCCCAAGATACTTCCAATAAATAGTAGACTACGTCTACTTGCTAATTGCACTATCAATTTATTTAATTTGCATCACAATTGATTAATAAACACTAATCCATACTAATCTAACCACCTAAACCTAATTAATTAAAACTAAACAACCCTTAAGTGTAATTAGTCCGCTAAGCAAGGATTAGTAAGATTACTCACCAAATCGCGCGCAAATCGGATCAATCCGACCGGGGCGACGCAAGGAACGTAACTTCCCAAAGCACGGCTCGGGTTCGGGGCCCGGAAACGGCCCAAAACGGCCCACGAACGAGCTGGATACCCACTCGGCAACTTGCTGAGTTGGGCTGGCCGGAGCTGCTCTGGTGGCCAAGACGGCGAGGGGAGGCCGGCAGAAGGATGAGGGGACACCGGGGAGGTCGGGACGGCGGTGAGCGGCGGCTAGAGGCGGTCGGGTCGTGGCGGAACAGGGCTGGACAGAGGCAAACAGCGTTGGGTTGCACGAGGAACGGGGCTAGCGGCAGACGGCGGCGAGTGGCGGATGCACGGGCGCGAGCGGCGACGGCTTCGACGAGTTGTCGCCGCTTTTGATCTTCTTCAGCTTCTGGTTCGCTGTTTCCACGAAGAAGAAAGAAGGAGAAGAAGCTGGTTCGGTCACGAGGGGGGAAGAAGAAAGAGGAGAGAGAGAGAGAGAGAGAGAGAGAGAGAGAGAGAAGGGTTTTGACTGGTCAAAGATGGAAAAGAAAGAGAGAGTAGGCGTGGGGAGGGGGTGTCCGAATGAAGGGGGAGGGGAGAGGAGAGAGAAAAGAAGAGAGAGAAAAGGGAGAGAGAGAAAAAGGGAAATTAATAATACCATTACTCCTATTTTCCTTTTCTCTTTCCCTTTTCCTTTCTATTTTCTTTTGGTCTTCGATTTTTTCTCCAATAATTTCTTTCTTGAAATTTCGGATTCGGCAATAAATTGACGAACAATGAGACAATGTCCTAAAAAAAAGAATTATGATGCGCTTAAAATTCGATTCCCGAAATCAAGTTCAATTTCATGGTTAAAAATCAATTCGACGTGATTTTAGTCCAATCCAACTAATTGAGTAGCTTTTAGGGATTTTACTGCAGATACATCCCTTAACGGCTTCATCCAATAGGTTAGTTAACTCGTGAGTGATCAGCTCAAAGAAAAAGGACCGTAAACACGTCAACGAAATGCCCATTTCACTTTATCGAAAACGAGGTCGAATTTCAGGATGTCACAGTTCTGCTCAAGGAATCACTCAATCTGGCCCAACACCAAGTAAGCCTCGCATAAATCCCACTGTTCATTCAGCTAAAAGCAAGTTCCTTTCGAAGCGAAAATCAAGATTTGAAGAAGCATTAGGTCCTAGTCATGCTGCTTCAGTTAAGGACAATACCCAATTGAAGGTTAAGGGAGCGCATGAGAACGCTTTCGCTTCTCATGGTTTTGCTTTTTTGTTCCCGAACAAAAAAAAGAACGTAAACCTGTTTGGTAAAACATTTATTCCCGGAACAATTTCTCAATTTTTTGTTCTCGGGAACAGCTTTTGAGAAGCAAAAAAGTTGCTTCTTGTTCCCGGAACAATTTGTAGAAGTAAGCTGATTTTCTTTTTTAAGTTTATTTTCTTGCCGCGACCACCGTCAATCGCCCAGAGCCACCGCCCATCGCCACCGGCGCCAGTTGCCAGTCACCACCGGTTGCCGCTGGTCGCCACCGGTCGCCACCGGTCACTACCGGTTGCCGGTCCCCGCCACCGTCGGTTGCCGTCGCTGCCGGTCGCCGGTCCCCGCCGTTGCCGGTTGCCGCCGCCGTCGCCGGTCCCCGCTGTTGCCGGTTGCCGCCGCCGGTCGCCAGTCGCCGTCACTGAAACCGCCATTGGTCGCCAGCTACCGTCGCCGCCGTCGGTCGCTAGCTACCATCGCCGCCGTCGGTTGCCGCCCGCCGTCACCGCTTGCTGCTGCAATCCGCTGGCCGCCGACCGTCACCGCCAACCGCCGCCGAAAACCCATCGGCATTCGTCGGCAGCCGATGGGTTTCCGGCGGCGGTCGGCGGTGACGGCCGGCGGCCAGCGGTCGTGCAATGGTAGCGGTTGGCGGGGGCGGCAGCGATCTGTCGGCAAAATTAAAAAATGAATAAATACAAAAAGAAATTGTTACGTTATCAAACGTATTTCTATTCTTTTTCTATTTCAAGAGTAGAAATTTTGTGTCGTTATCAAATGGGTTCTTTTACTTAGAAATTGTTCCCCGGAACAAAAATAGAAAAGAACTATTTCTGAAAAAAAAAACTCTTTCCGGGAACAGAAGCATTGTCATGCGCAGCCTAAAGAGATTTTGCCTAATGTTGGTTTGCCTCACAATGATACCAGTGCTAATGCCCTAGAGACAGTGCAAAAGCCATGCCAAACATGGCTGAAACGCCTCGGTCAAAGGCTGCCAAAGTGGGAGATGATGAGCACCCATACAAGGCTGCAAATTTGAAGGTCGAAGAGACGACCAGCAAGAAATCCATCGAGAATATTATCTGGATCGAGTTGGCAGCATTTGTGTGCATTATGGGACTTCTGATTGCAACTTTAACCATTCGCAAGTTGAAAAATACAGAAATTTGGCACTTTGAGCTGTGGAAATGGTGTGTGCTGGTGTTGGCGATCTGTTGTGGTAGGTTGGTGAGTGACTGGTTGATTAACACATTGGTTTTGTTGATTGAGAAGGTCTATTTGCTCAAACATAAGGTCCTGTACTTCGTCTATGGATTGAAGGACAGTGTCCAAAGGTTTATTTGGTTAGTTTTCATTCTTTTAGTTTGGGTTTTGCTGATGAGCCGTGGAGCAGAGCGATAGACGCAAGAGAGGGAGACTCTACATTATGTGACAAGGGCTATTGCTTCTTGTCTTGTAGGAGCTGCTCTATGGCTTGTCAAGATACTGTCAATAAAATTAGTAGCAGCTTCTTTTCAATGGGAGAGGTTCTTTGATCGCATCCAAGAAACTCTCTTTCACCACTACGTAGTCAAGACCCTTTCAGGCCCACCTTTGATGGAACAGGATGACAAGCTCCACGGGCAGCTCAGTTTCAAGAAGTACATCAGAGGAGTGTCGAAGAAGCTAGAAGAGGTGGTTGATGTAGAGAAGCTGAGTAAGAAAGGTTGCGTTTGTGTGCTTCACAGGGCTGCTGATAGCGAGTTTAACCATTCGTAGTCTGCGAAATACAGTTATTTGGCATGTGCATCCGTGGGGATGGTGTTTGCTGATGTGGGCAATCTTTTGTGGTAAGTTGGTGGCTGACTGGTTGATCTACACGTTGGTTTACTCGATTGAGCAGAAATATCTGCTCAGAAAGAATGTTTTCTACTTTCTCTTTGCATTGAAGGACAGTGCCGAGGTGTTCACCTGGCTGTGTCTGGCCCTTTTAGCCTGGATTTTGTTGATAGATCATGGAGTGAAGCGATCGAGACACGTGACCAAGATTCTGAACTGGGTCACGAGGGCGCTCTTTTCTTGTCTTATAGGAGCTGCCTTATGGCTGATCAAAACATTTCTGATAAAATTGCTTGCTGCTTCTTTTCAATGCAAGAGATTCTTTGATCGCATTCAAGATGGCATCTTCCAATACTATGTGATAAAGAAACTTTTCAACTCCGCGGATCCAAAGATAAGTCCCAAAGTGAACATAGAGAAGCTAATAAAGATGAAGGCAGATAAAGTTTCTGCTTGGACGACGAAAAATCTTATCAATTTCCTCGATGAGGAAGAGCAACAAGATAAGGAGATCACCGATGAACAAAAAGCCAAGGATGCTGCTAAAGCTATATTCAAGAAAATAGTCAAGCCAGGAAGCGAGTGAGAGCGCTAACTTCCTTAAACTCTCTTCTACTCCAGCAAATGATGCTGTTGCTTTGAATCTCCGGGATTGGTGCAGTTGGTTGTGACTTTGGGGCTTTCCAAGTCAGGAAATATAGTTTACCCTTCGAATTTCACCAATTGCATGCAAATTGCTTTATGTTTGGGCCATTTGCACAGGCCAACAAAGGCCTGGATTAATAGTTCATGGGGCTGCCTTTAGATAGCCGGGTGTCCAACCCGTGAGCTTGGGTTATTGAAAAAAATCTTATTGCTCCAAAGTGTCACTGACTCCTGTTTTCTGCTTTGTACTAGGTTTATCGAGGAGGATGACCTTTTGCACTTGATGCCTAAGGAATACGTCTGAGAAATTCTTGGCTTTCTTTCCCATAGTGAAAGAAACTCGGAAGATCATGAAATCGTCTTTCAAGAGCTGGCTGGTAAGTACGTATCTGATCTCTTTGCTGGTTCTTATCTTGCTTCCAAGCCAAATGTTCTATGGAGCTTGTTTCTAACAAGCTGAATTAAGGAGATTTTTGGAAGCTGAAAGAACTAGAAACCATGCACACGAAATATAGACATAAGGACATGATCTAAATTATACAGTTCACGTCTGCAGGTGAATTTCTATCGTGAACGAAAATCACTCACTCACGCTTTCAGGGATGCAAAAACAGCCATTGAGGAGCTGAACAACCTTGCTTCAGCAGCTTTGCTTGTCGTGATCATCATTCTGTGGTTGCTTCTGACAGGATTCTTGACGACGCCAGTGCTCATCTTTATTTCGTCGCAGCTTTTGCTTTTCGAGTTCATTTTTGGGAACGCTGCCAAAGACTTGTTCGAAGCTATCATGTTTGTATTCGTGAAGCATCCGTTCAACGTGAGTGACCGCTGCGTCATCGATGGGGTTGAGGTGAATGACTAAGCCTATGACTCTGCGTGACTGGTTTGTACAGACTCCATATTCGTCTGACTTTTTGATTCATCACAGATGGAGGTTGACGATATGAATATCCTGACTACCGTATTCCTGACAAACGACGGTGAAAAGATATCTTACCCAAATTCAGTTCTGGCCTCTAAACCCATCAGCAATTACAACAGGAGCCCGGACATCAGCGAATGTTTGGAGTTCGTGGTCGATTTCTCAACTTCAGTCGAGAGCCTTGAAGCTTTGACAAATAAAATAAACAAGTGTGTCATCTGCTTTTCCTGAATCTCTCTTTTGAGGCTGTTAAAAATTTGACTGCACAGAAGCATGTTCTTGATATCAATGATAGTTTGTGGTTTGAATATGTGCATATGTTATAGATGAGAGTATTCAATAGATAGGTTATGGAATATGGAAATATAGTTTAATAGTTTTATATGGAGGAGTACTATGGGGTTAGTTGGAACGGTGAGGGAGCCGAGGGACATGCACATCAGTACATGCACAAGTTCGATCAATTCTTTTGTCCTTTTGCAGCCATATTTCGACCGACTTTATTTTCTTCATTAATAAGATTGCACCCCCGGTTAAGGTTAAGGTTATATCTCACTGAGAACTATCGACTTTCTTTTCTTCATTGATAAGCTTATTGACTTATGCGTCATGTGAACTCAGACCCGTCATAAACATCCTCTCTTTTGGGTTTTGAAGCTGTTGCTTGGAGTTAAAGAAACCCTGGTGTGTGTGTGTGCACGTGTGCTTTCATTTTTAGCAATGCCGAGTATTTTACGAGGTGCAAATTCTGATCGAATAGGCCTTCAGGTACATAGAAAGGAAGCCGAAACACCGGCATTTGGATTACAGGAAGCTGAAACTCTTTTGGGTTTTTGAATATGTTGCTTCTTGTTCTAGAAATTCTGGTGTATGCGTGTGAGTGCGCTTTCATTTTAGCAATGCCGAGTGTTTCACAAGGTGCGAGTTCTGATTGAATAAGCCTCCAGGTACTTAGAAAGCAAGCCGAAAGACTGGCGACCGGGTCACAGCGTTGTGTTTAAGGAGATTGCGCACGTTGACAATTCGAAGGTCTTGAAGATGGCTATCCATGCCAGCTACACATTAAATTTCCAGGAGGCCAAGGAAAGGACCAAGCGGAGATCCGAGCTCGTGCTGGAGCTGAAGAAAATTTTCGATGAACTCCATCTCAAGTAACGCGTGCTTCCACAGTAAGTTCGTCTCTGCTTGCACGGTTATGACGTCTCCAGGAGCGCGGCATTCCTAGGACTCTGCAAATATGCGAGAATGGGACTTCATACCTACCTTTTTTTCCCTGCTTTTCTTTCTTGTTTGGCTAAAAAAGTGTGCGAGTGTGTTCTTCCCTTGATCATAAATGACATATTGCATAAGAATTACAATGTACCTCTATCTATAGGCTGAATCTATAAGAACAGTATCAAATAAGTGGAGCAGTAACCAGATTTTACGATAGTTTTGCTCTGATCATTTAATTCTGCTTTACCTTTCTCCTTAGCTGGTCGATCTTTTAAATTCTAGCGACCGGCAAACGTGCACATGCTAATAAAAAGCCCTGACGAGATAAGATAGTCTAAGACTTAATTCTCGTATGAACCCAATACAAACTCGACAACAGGAATGTTTTATGAAAAGCGATGATGGTCCGATGACCATGAGCTGGGTCTCCATATAAACCCGAATGCTGTCCTCCCTTTGACTTTTCATTACGTAATTGACTGCACTGCGGCCGATCCAAATGGATCTACGGATGACATAAACATTGAGGCTTCCTTAATCATGTGATGTTTATCGGTACTTTACTTTATTAATTATTGACAACATGGATCGAATATTCACTGAGTTTTAGGATTGAGCCATCGTGCCCCTTTCGGCGAACGTTCGGATTGATTGCTCTTTCCAAATCTGTAGCATTTTCTTGTGGGGTCGATCTCTCTGACTTATAAATAGCAAATCAGGAATCTTCTTCACATGAAGATTACACCATTTCTATATGCTAGTTAATGAATGGAATTCGTCTTGATATGAAGTGATAATGACACAAATCATCCTTGAAATTATTCTAAGGAGTGCATGGAAAAAAATCAAATCAAAATTTTTATATAAACAGTGGAAAATAGTTTCTAGTTCAAGTTTCAACTGAACATTAAAAAAATTGTAATTTTTCTGAAAAATATTATTCAAAATCACTACATTTTCTACGAAATGAACAGAGCCTAAATTCCATTTTCATTTTCCTAAATGAACAAATATTTCCAAATGAAAACTGCAGTCTTGAGCGAAGAGAGTTCATGAATTCCTGAACTTACAAATATTGCTCTTCTATTTCTTGTTAAATTCAGGAATAGTCCACTTCATGATTCCTAAATTATTCATCTCATTTCCCTTGTTTTGCAGCAATAGCTTCCCCGGAAAATGCATGAAATAAGTGATTTGGTTAAGGTGATGACCTAATGTTATAGAACAATGAAAACGCAAACCTGGGTCATAGCAGCGAAGTTTGTGCAAAATCCATAAGAAATCCTTCTAAGAAAACCGACATATTCTGATAAACAGAGCAATCGGAATCAGAAGCACATCACCACAAATGACGTATCGTAATTTTCGTCCAATTTATGCGAAGAAGAGGCGTGTGGACCGTAACTTTCCCTCTTATGTTTGGTTCGCTCTGAAAATAGAGTTTGTATTGGACTCAATTCATCGGAATTGAATTCCCATTGTCTGGGATAGAATTTAATCTTTGTGGAGGATTGTGAAGGAAACGTGACTCCAACAAGCAAAAAACCCAGATAACACGGAATGAGGTTCCGACAGAACCGTGACATATAATTCCCTATCTTTGAGGGGCTCGTTTGATTTGTAGGAATGTGAAGAAGGCGTGGAATTTCCGCATATAGGATGATCAAGGGAATGGGATTACAGCTAGCGAAACCAAATCAACTTTTTCGGAAGGTTTGCTTCATATCATCCATTGATTTGGTGATTGGGCTGCACTGTTGAACAGGACAGGAAGGTTTCCATCAACGAGTTCGTAAAATTGCAGTTTTCGTAAACAAGTGGACGTGGGAAAAGTACCAAAAAAGTCCTAAATTTATTACATTTATACCAATTCAATCCTAGATTTTTTAATATTGGTACCAATTCAATCCATCTGGTCAATTTTGGCCGGCCAACGTCGACGTGGACGTTGGCCATTGGCCGGACTCTAACATGCCAATTTTTATGATTTTTTTAAATTATTTTTTCGAATTTTTTATTAATTTTTTTTTTTCTTTTTCCTTTTCTTTTCTCCCTTCTTCCGACTTGGACTGTTCGCGGTGGCCAGCGAGCCTTCGGTGAGGCTCGTGGCCGAACGCTTGCTGGCCACTGGGCGAGGGCCGCAAAGCCCTTGCTTGTCGTCGATGAGGGTTGCCGTCCTCGCCCGGCCTCTCCCAGGACCGCTGATAAGGCAGCTTTGCCCGAATTTGGGCCAGGCTAGCCTCGCCCACGGTTGGTGAGGTCATGGCGGCTATCGCTAGGGCGGAGGCAAGGGCCGCTAAGCCCTTGCCAGCTGCCGGCAAGGGTCGCGGCCCTTGCTCGGCCTCGCCCAGGGCTGCGGGCAAGGCGGCTTAGCCCAGATCTAGGTGAGGCCAGCCTCGCCCTAACCTTGCTGCGAGCGATGGTTGCCTTCACTCGTAGCAAGGGCTGGCGAGGGACACGTTGGCCTTGCCGGCTATGGGTGAAGGCGGCCATCGCCTGCAGTAAGGTCAGGGCGAGGCTGGCCTTGCCCAGATTTGGGCAAAGCCGCCTCGCCTACGGCCTTGGGCAAGGCCGAGCAAGGGTCGCGACCCTCACCTCCGCCCTGGCGATGACCACCATGGCCTCGCCGGCGGTCTTGGGAGAGGTCGGGCGAGGGCCGCAACCCTTGCCGGCGGTAGTTGTCGGTGGCAGGCAAGCCTCACTGGAACAGTCCAAGAAGGAAGAAGGGAGAAAAGAAAAGGAAAAATAAAAGAAAAAAGAAAAAAAATTAATAAAAAATCATAAAAATTGCAATGTCAGTGCTGACCGATCAAAATGGTCGGATGAACTAAATTGATACCAATATTAAAAGGTTTAAGACTGAATTTATCCAATTGAAAATTTTATGAGTGAATTGGTACTAAAATAATAGATTTATGACTTTTTTGGTACTTTTCTTGGAGTGGATGCAGGATTAGAGGATTAGAATGGCAATGATGGCGCAAGTTCAGGCCATGGTGATCAACAGAAAGTGCAAAGTCTCTTAATTTTTTCTGCGCTCCCAACAGAGAGAGATGCAAAGTATGTGAAAGTGAGATTAAGAAGTGGAGTTCGTGCTAGAGAAAAGTAAGATTAGCGAGAGGAACTCCAGCCTTTAGCAAAGCCATAAGGTTTTTTCATTTCACAAGGTTTTTACATTTGATTACCACGAGACATTGTAACATTGCAAAACATATATAAAATCATATTTTAAGACTTTTTATGGCATTCTTGCACTTAGTAACGGCAACACACGTCATAACATTTCATAAGAATAATTCTGAAATGTTGTTTTGAGCATCCAAAATCCTCTGATCAAAAGCTTTAATATATAGTATAAATTATGTTCAACTCCTAATCCTGTAATTTCAAAGTCCAATCTGAGCTACTTCCGCTCAAAGTTGGAAGATGCTTAGCAAAATTCTCCTAAACTGTTCCAAGTGTGTTTTTTTTTTCAACTGAAACCTTCTTAGATTTACCTTTTCCCTGAAAGGTAGTTTTCTCAAAGCAAATTCATGCTCTCTTCTTTAAAAGCCCTTTAAATAGGGCCTCCCGTGAACCTATACTGAACCAAAAACCCCCTCTCATCATTGTTAATCCACTCCCTGCAAAAACCCACTCATTTTTACCATGTTCTGCTCTTCCTGATTCACTCTTTTGCTCTTGCTCCTCTGCCTTTCGACTTCTTCTGCTGATTTTGCGTTGAATTCAGCTAAGCCGTTCACTTTCGTGATAGAGTCTATCTTTTTCCTCAGAGAAGCTCTCAGCTGAGAAGTTTTTATATTTGTGCATCACTCATGGAGGTCAATGCAAGTCCGTTAGAGAAGAAAGAAGCAAGTGAATTTGTCCTTAATGTTTCAGGCGTTGAATGTCAAAGCAGAGGTTCTTCACCAAAACCGAACACTGAGCCAATAGAGCTTGAAAATCCTCTATCAAGTTCACAAATCTCCAATTTGACAAGCCCCTCTGCTCTGGAGCTCACTCAGTCGATCCCGACTCCGAGTGAGCTTCCGAATATCCAGACCAGAAAGTCCATCTCAAGCTCTGCAAATGAGAAGCTGAAATCGAGATCCATGGAACCGCCGCATCCTAGTGATACAAGTGCTAGTGCATCTAAGGACGCTGTGGAACTGGCGCTGAGCAAGTCTCCATTCGCTTTGGTTCCATCACCGGCTGTAGAGGAGGAAGACGATGAGGATGGGTGCGAGACTGTGAATCCCAAGTCCCAGGTGATGTCGGGCAGGATGAAGTTTATTTTGGCTCAGCTGGTCATGTTTGTGTGCATCACAGTGCTTCTGATTGCAAGTTTAACCATTCGTAATCTGCGAAATATAGTTATTTGGCATGTGCGTTTGTGGAGATGGTGTTTGCTGATGTGGGCAATCTTTTGTGGTCGTTTGGTGACTGTCTGGTTGATCACATTAATGATATGGTTGATTGAGGAGAAGTATCTGCTCAAAAAGAATGTTTTGTACTTTCTATTTGCACTGAAGGACAGTGCTGAGGTGTTCGCCTGGTTGTGTCTGGTCCTTTTTGTTGAGAAAATCACCTCCTCTCTCTCTAGAATTCTCCGGATTTTTTCTCTCTCTCGTTACTCCTCCAGATCTCTCTCTCTTTACTCGTCCGGATCTCTCTCCACTTCTCCATACTTTTCTTTCTAGACAATTCTACAGCTTCAGCCGCAATTGTTTACCAACAACTTGTAATAAAATATTACTTGTAGAATAGTGTAGAAGGCAACAAAGTCACCGACTTTGCCTCCTATAAATAGGGGTTCTTGCCCCTTGATTGTGTGTGTACGTGGGTAATGGTGTGAAGTGTGTACGTGAGTGTGTGAGTGGGTGGGAGTAGGTGGAGTGAAGTGTAGAGTGAGAAAGAGTGAGTGGGTGTGTGCAAGAAATTGTGTTCATGTGAGGTGTGAGAGGTATATGAGAGTGGTGTGTGTAAAGAGTTTGCAATATTGCTTATATGAAATAAAGTGATTATTTTACTTGCACATCCACTTGATTTCTCAACAATTGGTATCAGAGCAGGTCGTCGGAGGCCGTGTGAAGATAGTGGTCAGGGACCATTGTAAGTGAGCAAGGCGGTCAAGGATTGTCGCGCCAAGGAGCGAAGAGGCGAAGGACGTCGGAGTTCTACCAGTGCACAATCTGGGATTGTGAAGTCGGTTGGTCTGGGACCAGGCTTACTTGGTATAGTGCAGGGCATTATACTCAAGTCACCATGGTGGATTTCTCGAGTCCGGTGAACGGGATGGAGAAGCTCAATGATTTTAATTATAATAATTGGAGTACCCGCATGCGGTATTATTTGCTTGGACAAAATTTATGGGATATTGTTGGCGGCAACAACACCACACCACCCACAAATGATAGTGATTTAAGAAAGTGGAACGTCAAGTCAGGTAAGGCTCTCTACGTTCTTGCCGTGACTGTTGATGATGAATTATTGCAACACATAAAGAGTGCGAAGACCCCAAAGGAGGCCTGGGATAACTTGGCGACGCTGTTTGCGAGGACAAACGATGCCAAGTTACAATGCCTAGAGAACGAGCTCCTCTCAATCTCGCAACAAAGTATGACGGTAAGTCAATATTTTTCTAAAGTTAAATCTATTTGTGAAGAAATTTCAAAATTAGATCCCGATAATGCCATCTCTGAGACAAGAATGAGAAGAATAATAATTCATGGGTTAAGGCCGGAGTATAACGGTATTGTTACGGCCACTCGTGGATGGGCAAATGAGCCAACTCTAACTGAGTTGGAAAATATATTGGCCAATCAAGAGGCCTTAGATAAACAAATGCCTAAAGTCTCAATTAAGGAGGATGAAAGTGCCCTCTTCAGTAATAAAAGAGGGTCCAAGGGCCAAAATAGAAATAGAGCAGGTGCAAGAGATGGCAAACCATGGAAAGATCATGGAGATTGGTGGAGGCAACCCGAAAAGAAGGGTTATCAGCCAGGGGGAGCTCGTGAAGATCGTGACGATGACAATGACGAAGATAAGAGCAACAAAAGGCGTAGCAAACGGTGCTACGTTTGTGGCAAGGTAGGACATATTGCTCGATTCTGTTGGTACAGGCAGGAAGAAGGAAATGTCGTCACTTCCTGCAAGAAAGAGATTGAAAGCGAAGAAGAATGGGACTTTCAAGCGCCTATTGCAATAAAGGAACGAGAAGAGCTTGCAACAACTTGTATAGTTGAGTTGGATAATTCGACAAGTTCCATCACGACCCCGAATAAGAGCAAGCCAAGGGAGAACTCGAAGAAGCAACTAACAACGCCAACAAGCAACGTGAAAGAAACGCAAGAGATGCGGAGATGATAAAGAAGCTAAAAGTTAAGAATGCAAAGATGGAGAATATGTTGAAGAAAAGGAATGAGATGATAAGGCAAAAGGATCGAGAGCTCAAGGCAAAAGAAAGGGAGCTAGAGAAGTTCCGATGTGAGTTCAAGAAGCCGCAAAGCTTCAGGGATCTCAACCCCACTATAATGTTCCCAATTGGTTATGCTTGAGAGAGATATCAAACACATGTTTGAAGAAAGGAGGCCATCTACACCCTACATCCCATGGTGCAAGGATAGGTGGAATAAGATCGAGGAGAAGAATAAATTTTATGAGAAAAAGGATCAAGAGGTCTACATTGAAGTGCTTCGGATGGGACTGAATCGGTTGAAGCACGAAATGAAAGTCACAAACGAGAGGCTTGATCGAATGAGTTCCAACCTCAAAATTCTTATAGGAGATATGTCGAATACGAAGACCGAATTGAGTGAGAAGAAGGAAAAGGAGACTAAAGGGCATAATGAATTGGCATTGCAAAAATTCAAAGATCACAAAACTCAATGGAAAGTCGTAGTAGGAGAAGCAACTAGAGATGAAGCCATAGAGCCATCCACATCTAAGGAAGATTTACAATATGCTGAATGGAGGGAGACAATTGAAGAGTCTAAAAGCAATATCGGCACGGCTACTATATCTAAATCAAGAGAGAGTAGTCGGTGAGGGGGAGTGTGACACCCCGAACCCTTTCACAGGTCGTCACCAGCGCCGGTGTTACATCTTTTACCATCTCTATCTCTTGGCTAAATTAAGCCTTGCCAGATTACAGGCATTTTTTTTTTTTTAAAGCGGTCCCATGCGCAACTCATAGCGGAAACAAAATTTACATCGTCATCCATCTCCCTTCTATCCCATGATACAAATACACACCAGCTACACATCAGGATTTTATATACGAACATCGACACTTTATTTACATATTCTTTTAAGATGGGACTCCTCCTTTCTCGGGTCGATACAAAACAAGAAAAGCGAGGACTCTGCCATGTCCTGCCTAAAATCTCAAAAAGAAACTATCAACCCTCTACATCAAGCGCACTAGCTCCCATCAAAGGTGTCGATTATCTACATCAAAAAGCTCGGCTCCTACTGTCGCGCGTGAGTCTCACACCCAACCCGGTGCATCGGGTGGTGGCGGCGGCATCCTCGCATAGCACCATCTCGACGGACGTGAACAGAAATGAACTCTTGTATGACAGGCCCCAAACAGCCGATATCATACATAACTAAGCATCGCACTCGGATGAACGTCAATCCGGGCACGAGGGACAATCTAACTCCGTACACTCCACCTCAACATCGACGGTAGACCGTAAAATACCCCACGCGAAACAAGCAGTAGCGGCATAGTGCTAATCTGAAATGTTATCCCCAAAAGGGGTGAGTACAAACACTCAAAGATAGGAAATCCAATAACAACTCAAATACACCATGCATACCATCATACAATGCAGCATTGCTTACCTTTTTGATGTCAAGCGTATTCATGCGTCATCATAGCATATATATCATCATCATGGCGTCTCATATATCATTATCATCACATCATCATTAACCATGCATCACCATGCATATCACATCATATCATCATTAGCCATGCATCACCATGCATATCACATCATCATTAACCATGCATCACCATGCATATCATATCATATCATCATTAACCATGCATCACCATGCATATCACATCATCATTAACCATGCATCACCATGCATATCACATCATATCATCATTAACCATGCATCACCATGCATATCACATCATATCATCATTAACCATGCATCACCATGCATATCACATCATCATTAACCATGCATCACCATGCATATCACATCATATCATCATTAACCATGCATCACCATGCATATCACATCATCATTAACCATGCATCACCATGCATATCACATCATATCATCATCATAGATCAATTTCCACTTTTATTTATCAATTGATCCCCACATTATCTTTTCTCAAATCATCAAATTCACCATCATCACCATCCCTTCGGGCAGAAACCTCCGACAGGGATCCCAGTATCCCAGCCATCTCATGGCCACTGGGCTTCCGGCCCCCCACATTCCGGGCATCTCACATCTCAACTAGCATCACGAGGCATTCCCTTCGGGCATAAACCTCCGACAGGGCTTCCGGCCTTTACCCTTCTAACCGGGGATTCGCACCCTAATCCTGGCATCGCGAATCACTCCCTTCGTGCAGAAACCTCCGACAGGGCTTCCGGCCCCCCACATTCCGGGCATCCTGAAACTCCCAGGGAATCTCTGGAATTATGCCACTCGGCCACCAGATATCATCCTCCGCCACAACCTCTCACTCACATACCATTTTCCACTTTTTATCATCCTTTTCATCTTGTTATTTCATGGCATATGATTTACATACATGCATCACAATTCATGATCTTCATACATCAATGCCGTATAACAATACATCATAATTCATGATCATACATGCATCAATGTCATATAGCAATGCATCATAATTCATGATCATTCATACATCGCTGCCATATAACAATACATCATAATTAATGATCATACATGCATCAATGTCATATAGCAATGCATCATAATTCCATAGGACTCATGGCCAATAAAATAATCCACCTCTTATTTTATTATTATTTTATTATTTTATTATTATATTATTATATTATTATATTATTATATTATTATATTTATTTATTTTCATAAATAAATATTATCTTTAATATTTATGATTTTCCAAAAATCATAATCTTCAATCAATCATTAAACAAACAATTAGAATCAAATTTCACATAAAATCCATGGCTAATTTGCATTTTACATAATTTCCCAAATTTCCACAAAATACACACAACATTCGGATCATGGCCAGATTGCACAGTTTTCGAATTAATTCAATTAAAATACTCATATGACCTCTGAAAATTCCCAAATTTTACAGGATGATAGCCAACATATGTTCGTGCATTTTTCATGAAGAACTCTAAGCCAAATTCTTTATATATTAATTTATATAACTCCACGAAGCTTCTGGAACCTCTACCGTTTCGTCCAGAACGTACATCACCGAAAAACTTAGGTTTGACCCATCAAATCTCTTTCGTTTCTTCTGAAATTCGAGATGTTATATATCAATATATCCTTTACAAGTTTCATGAAGAGATCTAGGTTAAATAACCAAAGTATAATCCTCTTTTAAGTCCTTGAAGTCTCGGGTGTCTCGGTTCACTTCAACAGAACCATCCGTCTCAAATATCTAACTGGTTAACTAGGCTATACTCATTGTTTTAACCTCAAATTTGAATATGTTGTAGCTCAAGGTGTTTCCTACAACTTTCAAGAAGACAACAAAGTGAGATCTCCAACCGAAATCAACATGCAACCAAGAAATCAACAAAAGGTCAGTAGGAAATTCGCAGATCTGAAGTCTCCGTATAACAAAGCTTTTGACCCCACATATCACCATCGTTTTCCATGAAATTCGAGTATGTCATACTACAAGATGTTAGCTTCAACTTCCATGAAGACACCGAAGCCAAAATCGCACTCCAAGTACACATGCAAGCTCGAATAAGATACTGTCTACCACCAACCGAACGGAAACAGCCACATAACATGAACACATTCAACCCTTACTTCGGTATTTCGCCCAAATCACCCTTCAAACCGAACATGCAACCATCAAAACAACATGCAAGAGAAGTAAAGGACCCCCCACTTGCCTCCAAGATGAACGAACAGCAAGCACAAGGCGGCGTAGGACGGTCGGACAAGGTGGCGACGGCGGACGGGCGGCTCCTCCCTCTCGGCTCCGCCTCCTCTCTCTCGAATTCTCTCCCCTCACTCTCTCCTTTCTCGGCCAAATGAAGAAAAACCGCTCACTCTCTCTCTCTTCATCCCTCTTATACTCCCCTAGGCTCATCATAGGTAATGATTGATCCACCACACCCATGGCCAATGCATGCTCTTCCTTTGGCCACTTGTAATTTCAATTTTTTTTTTAATTCAATTTGGGCTTGGGCTTGGGCTTAGGCCCAACCGGCCACTCCTTCTTGGGCTGGTCGAACTCCCCTCTTGGGCCCAATGGGCCGACTAGCTTGGCCCACCAAGCTTTAGGCTAATGGGCCCAAGGCCCATTTCGAATTTTCGATCCATTTTTCTCTTTTTTTTTTTTTGAATTCCTTTCTATAAATATTTCTAAATTCAAATTTCATCTTGGCCAAAGTCTTGGGATATTTTAATTATTGAAATTTAAATCATATGGCCAAGCATTTAAATTTAAATTTCCACAACACAAGCAAAATTCATCAAATTAATAGACAAATTGGCTAAAGCATAAGCCATAAAATTCTATCACCTAATTAAAGACATTTAACACACCTTAAGGCTTAGCTTTGAATTTCCGGGATGCCACAGGGAGTGTTGAGAAAATCACCTCCTCTCTCTCTAGAATTCTCCGGATTTTTTCTCTCTCTCGTTACTCCTCCAGATCTCTCTCTCTTTACTCGTCCGGATCTCTCTCCACTTCTCCATACTTTTCTTTCTAGACAATTCTACAGCTTCAGCCGCAATTGTTGACCAACAACTTGTAATAAAATATTACTTGTAGAATAGTGTAGAAGGCAACAAAGTCACCGACTTTGCCTCCTATAAATAGGGGTTCTTGCCCCTTGATTGTGTGTGTACGTGGGTAATGGTGTGAAGTGTGTACGTGAGTGTGTGAGTGGGTGGGAGTAGGTGGAGTGAAGTGTAGAGTGAGAAAGAGTGAGTGGGTGTGTGCAAGAAATTGTGTTCATGTGAGGTGCGAGAGGTATATGAGAGTGGTGTGTGTAAAGAGTTTGCAATATTGCTTATATGAAATAAAGTGATTATTTTACTTGCACATCCACTTGATTTCTCAACACTTTTAGCCTGGGTTTGGCTGATAAACCATGGAGTGAAACGATCTAGACACACGATCAAGAGTCTGAACTGGGTTACGAGGGCTCTCTTGTCTTGTCTTATAGGAGCTGCCTTATGGTTGATCAAAACATTCCTCATACAATTGCTTGCTGCTTCTTTTCAACACAAGAGATTCTTTGATCTTATTCAAACGCGCATCTTTCAATACTACGTGAGAAATAAACTTTATGGCTCCGTGGATGCAAAGAGAAGTCTCAAGGTGAACATAGAGAGTCTAATAAAGATGAAGCCGGATGAAGTTTCTGCTTGGACGATGAAAAATTTGATTAACGTCATTAGCGGATGGGAGCAATCTACCCTTACCACGTCCCTCGATGAAGCAGAGCAAATCACCGATGAACAAAAAGCCAAGAATGTTGCTAAAGCTATATTCAAGAACGTAGCCAAGTCAGGGAACAAGTGAGAGCTCTAACTTCCTTGCATCTAGCAAATTATGCTGTTGCTTAGCATCTTCAGGATTGGCACAATTGACTGGGTTTTTGGGGGGTTTCTAGCTCAGGAATAGAGGTTACCCCTTCGAATCTCACTAATTGCAAGCACATTGCTTTATATCTGGGCAATTTGGACAGGCTAACAAAGGACTGGATTTAATAGTTCATGAGGCTGCCTTTAGATAGCCGGGCGTCCAACCTTGCCCTTGGGTTATTGAAAATGATCTTATTGCTCCAGAGCGTTACTGATGCCTGTTTTCTGCTTTTACTAGGTATATCGAGGAGGAAGACCTTTTGCGCTTCATGCCGAAGGAGCATGTGGACAAATTGATCTCTTTGATTCCCCCAGCGGCAGAAACTCGAAAGATCAACTGGTCGTCTTTGAAGAGCTGGCTCGTAAGTGCCTATTCGATCACTTAAGGTTTTGACTTGTGTAGAGCGGTTCTTATCTCGCTTCCTAACCGAATATTCTATGGAGCTTGATTCTAACAAACTGAAATTAAGGAGATTTTTGGAAGTTGAAAGAACTAAAAAACCATGTATACGGACAGACAGATAAATATATACATAAGGACATGATCAGAATTATATAGTTCACGTCTGCAGGTGAATGTCAATGATGAACGGGAATCGCTCACACGCGTCTTAGAGAGGGTGCGAAAAGCCATGGAGGAGCTGAACAAACTCGCTTCAGCAGTTACGCTCATTATAGTCATCATTCAGTGGCTGCTTCTGACGGGATTGTTGACAACGCAAGTGCTCATCTTTATTTCGTCTCAGATTTTGCTTTTCACGTTTATTTATGGGGACGCTGCCACAAAATGGTTCGAATCCATCGTGTTTGTCCACGCGATGCATCCGTTCGATGAGAAAGACTATCGATGGGGTAGAGGTGAATGACTAAGCCTACGACTCTGCATGACTGGTTTGTGCATATTCCACATCTGTCTTGACTTTTTGATTCATGACAGGTAGCGGTTGAAGAGACGAATACCCTGACTACCGTCTTCTCGGGAAACGACGGTAAAAGGATATTTTACCCGAATTCAGTTCTTGCCTCTAAAGCAATCAGCAATGTCGACAGGAGCTTGAACATTAGTGACTCCGTGGAGTTCACGGTCGATTTCTCCACTTCAGTCCAAAACCTTGAAGCTTTGACAAATAAAATAAGAGAGTGAGTCATCTGCTTTTCCTGAATCTCTCTTTTTAGGCATTGTGTTGGTTTGTGTGGAAGCGTGTGTGCAAGCGCGTTTGGTTTTCACGGCAAAGAGCAAGGGTCAAGAGACCAGGGAATATATAGTTTTAAAATTGACACAAATGATCTCTAGAAGTCCAGAAATGCTACTGAATAAATTGAAAATTCAAAGATCATATTACACGATGAGCTAAAGCGCGTGGACTATATTAGATAAATTATAAATTCATGAATCACAATGTACATTTAGTCAAAGTTCAGAGACCATTTGCATTATTATCTTATATACTTTTTATTGAGTGAAAAGTGATTATAAGGCTCCGAGACTAATTCCTCGGCTGAAAAGAATGGTTAATGAAAAAAAGTTTACAAAGTTTGAGGCGTGCGTGGGCAGAGGCTCTCTGGTCTCAGCTTATTCTGCTTTCTCACCCGCGCTTGAAGACCTATTTATAGGCCTGTTCCACCGCCATTGTGGATGAACAATCTCCGCTGAGTCAGAGATTTTCTCTTTTTGCTTCAGTAATGTTCACGGCCCTAATGTCCGCCTGTGATACTTAATGCAGAGATATTTCCGAGACAATACTTTCGCTAGACACATCTAGACTTTTCTACAAATGTTTATCCTAGAATGCTCCAGAAATTGGATCAATATTTTGACACATTGGTTGTCTCACCTCTCACATTGTAAGTGTGGATACGGAAATTTGTGTACAAGGAGTTTCTCGATTATGGTTCCAACAATGAGCTTTTTGACTTAAGCATCATGTGAACTCAGACCCATCATAAATGTCCTCTGCTTTTGGGTTTTTGAATGTGTTGCTTGGCGTTCAAGAAATTCTGGTGTATGTGCGCCCGCTTTCATTTTAGCAATGCCAGGCGTTTTACACGGTGCGAGTTCTGATTGAACAAGCCTCCAGGTATATAGAAAGGAAGCACGACCATTGGCAAGGGGATCCCAGTGTTGTGTTTAAGGAGATTGTGGACGTTGACAACTCGAAGGTCTTGAAGATGGCTCTCCATGTCAGCCACACGGTGAATGTCCAAAAGGCCCTGGAAAGGACCAAGCGGAAATCCGAGCTCGTGCTGGAGCTGAAGAAAATTTTCGATGAACTCCATCTCAAGTAACGGGTGCCATCTCAGCTAGAATTGGTTGGCGGCCGCTACTGTGCACGGTTATAACGTCTCCCGGAGCACGGTCCTAGTAATCTGCAAATATGCGAGAATGGGACTTCATATCTACCTTTTGTTTCCTGTTTTTCTTTCTTGTTTGGCTCAAAAAGTGTGCGACTACGTTCTTCGCTTGATCCTAAATGACATACTGCATAAGAATTACAATGTACCTCTATGTATAGGCTGAACCTATAAGAACAGCATCAAATAAGTGGAGTAGTGACCAGATTTCAAGATAGTTTTGCTCCGATCATTTAATTCTGCTTTAGTTTTCTCCTTAGCTGGTCAATCTTTTAACTTCTACTGACCAGCAAACGTACACATGCTAATAATACACCCTGACTAGACAAGATAGTCTAAGACTTAATTCTCGTATGGACTCAAGACAAACTCAACAACAGGAATGTTTTATGAAAAGCGATGACCATGAGCCGTCTCCATATAAACCCCAATGCTATCCTCCCTTTGACTTTTCAATGCGTAATTGACTGCACTGAGGCCGATCCAAATGGATCTCCGGATGACATAAACATTGAGGCTTCCTTAGTCATGTGATTTCTATTGTACTTTGCTTTATTAATTATTAACAACATGGATCGATTATTCACTGAATTTTAGGATTGAGCCATTGTGTCCCTTTCGGAGCAAGTTCGGATTGCTCTTTCCAAACCTGTAGCATTTTATTGTGGGACCGATCTCCCTGACTTGTAATTAGCAAGTCAGGAGTCTTCTTCACATGAAGATTACACCATTTCTATATGGTAGCTAATGAATGGATTTTGTCTTAATATGAGGCGATAATGACACAAATAGTCCCTGAAATTATTCAAAGGAGTGCATGAAAAAAAATCAAATCAAAATTTTCATACAAAATGGGAAAAAAATATTTTCTAGTCCATTTTAAGGTATTAGCCAAACAACGGAAAATATTTTAATTTTTCTGGAAAATATTTTCAGAAACACCACGTTTTCTACGATACTGTTAAAATATGATCCATTTTGTAAAAACTCTAGAACTCACTAGACTCTCATATGTTGGAGAATTTTCTGGTACTATGTGAGCAGTAAGTATATGTATGAAGGAAGAAAGCCAGCTGGAAATTGGTTGAAAAGTCAACAAAAGTGGCTGGGAGTTGCAAAGAATAGAAAAATGCAGAAAAATGGAGAAGAGACCAGAAGATGCGGAAGAAGCCGCACAAGCGGGAGATAAAAAGCAAACTTGTAATATTATATTATTCTTTTGTACTAAATGTCGGTGAAGGAAAGGCGGTGCTCACGCCTATAAATAGGGGTTGGGGTGTGTGTTGTAAGTAGTAGAAAAAACTACACACACTCCTTCCAAAATCCTTCCTTTGTAATAAAAACTTTCATAATAAAGGCTCTTCTTTTTTACCCATTCTCCCTTTGCTATTGTAGTCCTTTTATTATTCACACATAACACTTGCACACACAAACGCTTCCGCAAAATATCCAGTAGTGGTATTAGAGCCACGTCTTTGATTGGTATTGGGCATTTGTCCTACCTACCCATTCCTAAAACTACCATTTCCAAATACCCACTAACTAAACCATGGCCAACCCAACCTCATCCTCATTTCCCATTCCCATTTTTGATGGAAACAACTATGACTTTTGGAGCATAAAAATAACTACATTCTTGATGGCCCAAGACTTATGGGACATCATGGAAAAAGGTTGCGAGGCTCTGCCAGAAGGTGCAAGTGTTTCGAAGGATCAACTACAAAAGGATGCAAGGGCGCTATATTTTATCCAACAAGCACTCTCGGAAACCGTATTTCCAAGAATTATTGGAGCAAGGACTACAAAAGAGGCTTGGGATATATTATGAGAAGAATTTCAAGGATCAGAAAATGTACGCACTATTCGTCTTCAAACTCTAAGAAGAGATTTTGAGAATTCTAAAATGAAAAATTATGAGACCCTACAAGAATATTGTGGAAAATTAAAGGAACTCGTTAATCAAATAAGAGCCTACGGAGATGGAATAACTGATCAAAGGGTTGTTGAGAAAATATTGGTGTCACTTACAAAAAAATACAACTCTATAGTTACAACTATAGAAGGAACTAAAGACTTAACGACCCTATCGGTGAGTGAATTAATTGGCTCTCTAGAAGCACATGAGAAAAGACTAATGGCACAAGATGAAGATTCAGTTGAAAGTGCCTTTCAGTCTAAAGTAAATATACGATCTCATCAAACTAAAAATGGTGGAAGGAGCTCATGGAAAAACAAAAGAGGAGGAGCAATTATAAAAAAGGAAAATTATCCACCTTGTGGTATTTGCAAGAAAACAAATTATTTGGAGAAGGATTGTTTGTTTAAAAATAAAAAAAACAATGCCACTTTTGTAAAAGATATGGCCACGTAGAAAAAGATTGTCGCTCAAAAACAAATACTTGAGCAAACTATGTAGAAAAAAAGAAAGTGAAGAAAATACATTCTACGCAAGCCAAGCGGCAAATGATAATAAAAGTGAAACATGTTATATCGATAGTGGGTGTAGCAATCATATGACGGGGGACGAATCTATATTCATTGATATTGATAAGTTGGTGAAATCCCAAGTAAAGTTGGGCAATGGTGCATTAGTAGATGTCAAAGGAAAAGGCACCATCGCCGTGGAAACAAATAAAGGCCCAAAATATATACATAATGTATATCTAGTCCCTCGTCTTGCCAAAATCTCTTAAGTGTGAGCCAAATGATACAAAGTGGGTATTCTCTATATTTTAAGAGAGATACCTGCATTATCTATGATAAATATAAAAATATCATTGCCTCTATTAGGATGAAAAATAAAAATTTTCCTATTCAATAGAAATATGTCAAAGATATAGCCATGAAAGCTCAACTTGATGATTCATGGCTATGGCATCGAAGATTTGGCCACTTCAATTTTGCTGGGCTAAAAATTCTCCATCAGAAAAATATGATGAGAGATTTTCCAACCATCACAGAAATTTTAGATGTTTGTGAAGGCTGTCTTCTTGGAAAACAACAGAGACAGTCCTTCCCATCTGGAGTTTCATGGAAAGCTAAGGAGCCATTGGAATTTGTCCACACGGACGTGTGCGGTCCGATGAGGACACCTACACCCAGTCAAAATAAATATTTCATCCTATTCATTGATGATTATACAAGAATGACGTGGGTATACTTCCTTCGAGAAAGATCTGAGGTTTTCTCTGTCTTCAGAAAATTCAAGAACCACGTCGAGAATCAAAGTGGCCAAAGAATCAAAGTCCTAAGGAGTGACAGAGGCACTGAATACAATTCAAAGGAGTTTAATAAATTTTGTGAAGATGAAGGAGTCCATCATCAATTAATTGTTGGCTACGCCCCAGAACAAAATGGAATAGCTGAAAGAAAAAATAGAACTGTCATGGAGATGGCAAGGTCCATGCTAAAGGAGAAAGGCCTTCACAACACTTTTTGGGCAGAAGCAGTTTATACTATAGTATACCTGTTAAACAGGTGTCCAACTAAAGCTGTTCAAAATAAAACACCAGTCGAAGCATGGAGTGGACGGAAGCCTTCAGCAAAGCATCTCAAAGTGTTTGAATGCATTTGCTACGTCCACATCCCTGCTCAAAAAAGGAGTAAGTTAGATGAAAAGACAGAAACAGGGAATATTCCTCGGCTACAGTGACCAATCAAAAGGCTATCAGGTTTACAACCTAAGAACTAAGAAGCTTATGATTAGTCAAGATGTCGAGTTCGATGAAAATGCTGCCTGGAATTGGGAGGACGAGAAGATTGAGAAGAAGTACATAACCTTGCCAGACATACCTACTCAAGAGGAGTCAACGTCACAAGAAGAAGGAGAAGTACCGGATTCCACTAAAGGGTGACGCAAGAAGAATCTACTCCAGAGTCCCCAGTACTAAGGGTAAAAGTCCTTAGAAGAATTTACGACACATGCAATTTTGCTATTTTGGAACCAGAAAACTATGAACAAGCATCCAAAGAAGAAGTTTGGATAAAAGCCATGGAGGAAGAGATCAAGATGATCGAAAAAAAATGAAACTTGGGAGCTTGTCGATCGACCCGAAGACAAAGAGATCATTGGAGTCAAGTGGGTTTACAAGACGAAGCTCAATGCGGATGGATCAATCTAGAAGCATAAAGCAAGGCTTGTGGCGAAAGGATACTTGCAACAACCAAGTATCGACTATACTGAAACTTTTGCTCCCGTCGCTCGCCTTGATACTATTCGAGCACTTACAGCCTTAGCGGCACAAAAATAATGGAAGATTTATCAACTAGATGTGAAGTCAGTGTTCCTAAATGGATATCTTCAAGAAGAAATTTATGTAGCTCAACCAGAAGGCTTTATCCTCAAAGGCCAAGAAGAAAAATTTCTCAAACTCAAAAAAGCCCTATATGGGTTAAAACAAGCACCACGTGCATGGTATAGTAGACTTGATCAGTACTTCATCAAGCAAGGATTCAGGAGGAGTATGAGTGAGCCGACACTCTACATCAAGACCCAAGGTAAGGCCGACACTCTCATTGTCTCTCTATATGTAGATGATCTCATATATACAGAAAACAATGAGACAATGTGTCACGCCCCGATCCTCCGAGCGCGCGCACATCCCACTCTGGTCGATACAAATGCGACTTCCCAGGACACGTCGCCGACCCATTCATTTTATTGCACATGCGGAAGCGAAACAAATCCCCTGACAACATTTAACTTGGGATAGAAAAGCAGGCAATCAATCACAACCAAACAAGCTTTCTTATAAACACATAGATTTATATACAACACTGGATTGACTATAAAATAGACCGGCTCAACAAAAAGGGAACTGTCCTATGACCAACTTGTCAGACACGTTCACCAATTCTTCAGCCTCCACCTTCCGAACTCCAGGACTTCCGGTCCTCCACGACCGTCATCTAGGGACCTGAAATATTATCCCACAACCGAGATGAGACTACGTCTCAGTGAGTCCTACCCTCTAAAACTCAATTAGGAAGAAAATACGCCTCAGGGTGCTCTAGCCACACAAATAGGATAGAGGACTTACCTCTCCTCCCCCCTTTCCCGCGCGTCAAGTAAATTCATATTCAAGCAATGCTCGTATAAAGCTGAAACTACCGACACTTATATCGGTCTATCAATTCAATCAATCCAATCATTCGCAATGATTCAATTCAATCATATTATCTATCTTTCCATACCGTCTACCAAACCAATCGTTAATACGACATATGCTTTCCAAAGTCAGAGGCGATAGATAATATAATAGCTCACCGAAAGCCGCAATATTCATATAGTATACTATAGCTCACCGTAAGCTGCCGCAATATTCAATATAAGTATACTATAGCTCACCGTAAGCTGCCGCAAATATTCATATAGTATACTATAGCTCACCGTAGCTGCCAATATATATAGTATACTATAGCTCACCGTAAAGTTTTGCCGCAATATATATGTATATCATAATTGCTCGCCTAAGCGGATACATATATATAAATCAATGCTTGTCAAAGCTGATCATTCAATAACAAATCATAGAATTGGATATTCAATCCAATAATAACCAACGGTTCAAACTAGTCATACAAACCAATTACGGTGCTAAAAGCCAACACCGGGTATTTTCAAGTTAAATACCACAACTTCATTAATATCACTCAATTCCACACTTTTGGAATAATTCACCATAACCATCAATAACTCAATTTCTCAATTTAAGCTTACAATTAACACAAACCAACCGATCACATAGCGATCAACGATAGCGAAATTCTAACGACCGCCATCCCTAAGATAATTTTCGAAATTATTAAATAATTAAATTTAATTCCGAAAACTAAATAATTAAATATTATTTTATAATAATATAATTTAATAAAATAATATTTATAAATTCGAAATAATTATTTAATTAAAAATAATTAATTAGGGCTTAAACAAGATTACACTAATTTAATCATACAATTAGCCCTAATTAAACATCCATTAAACTAATCATACAACTAATCTAATTTACATTAAAATAATCTAATTTAACCACCTAAACCTAATTAGACTAATCTAAACACCCCTTAAGCGTCATTAACTCACTAAGCAAGAATTAGAGGATAAACTCACCGGTTTTGCGCGCCGGTGAGTTCACGGCGACCCCGACACCAAGGCGGTCGATAAACCCCAAAGCGGCGACACCAACGGAGGCCGGGAAGACACCTAAAACGGGCCTCGAAGTCTCCAAAACCTTGCTGTCTTCTGCTTCTGATCTTGGCTGAACTGCAGAGAAGAAACCAGCAGCTTCAATGGCGAAAACGGGGCGATCGGAGCTCCGGCAAGCGGGTGGTTGGCAACCGGTGGCTCCCGGGGGTCTTGGGGGTTTTTCTGGAGGTTGAGATGGGCGGAGGAAGGAGGGGAATGGGAGAAAAATGGCCGAAAACGCGAAACAGGCGGAGCAGGGCGGAACCAGACGGTCCGGCGAGCGGTTCCTTCCCGGCGGCGCCCAGGCCGGCCGGCGGCTCCGTTCGGGACGAAATTGAGCTCGTTGGAACGGTCTGTCTCTCCCGGTCACGGTGATATGTGGCTAGTTGGCTGATTCATCCGGGAAGACCACTTTTGACTCGATTCTTCACTGAAGGGTCAGCTGGAGCAGAAACTGAAGGAGAGGGAAAACGAGGAGAGAGAGAGCTCTGTTCGAGGGAGGCCGAATGGGGGAGAGAGAGAGTGATGGGAGGGCTGTCAAAGCCTCCATAAAACCTGCCCCAAGTCCCCATGCCCATGATGGCCTCATCTTCTCTCTCTTCTCTAGCCTTTTCTCCTTACAACTAGGGGTAATTTGGTTATTTCCACCTTGCACAAATTACACATCTGACCTTGGGCTGAAATTGGTGGATGGGCCTAAGAAATGGGCTTGGCCATGAATAGGAGTGGGCTTGGAAATTGGTTGGGCTTGATTGGGCTCAAAGTTGGACCATGGGCTTTGAAAGAGAAATAGTTGGTTTGGTCCAATGGGTTCACTTGCTTGATTTAGGGCCATTTGGTGGCTGTCCCACCTTTGGGCCTAGGGCCCACACTGGCTTGGCCCGGCCCACGACCTCACGGGCTTGCTTCCTCGGTCCGAAAATCCCTTTTTTTCAATTGCTCGTCTTAACTGGCTCGTCGACACGGCATCCGTTAGCTTCATCCCAAAGTCCGTCCCGGACATTCCCCGATAATTCGAAGTCCAATCATAAGTTCTGTTGCCATGTCAATTTCGCCAAATGCCATTTCGGTTACAACTCGATCGACGGGTGGTGTGGGAGGATTCACGCGTGACCGACTCGTGCCAAATCACGTTCAAGACATCTCGACGCATGGTCGTCCTTCTTGATCGCATGAAATTACGGAGGATAGATTCTTATTTCAAAGTACACGACATCGAGGATCGACATAGGGTCGTTCGTGGATTCGATAATAGTAAACGGAATCACCCGTCGTTCCATTATGTTCTGTCCGCGAATCGACTTTTAGTCGTCCTTAGAATCGGCCCGCCTATCTACGGGATCGTCCTCACGTAAATCTCACGGTCAAGTCGTTTTCCCAGTGTCGAGTCCTTTAGCCGTACGAGTTCTCGTCCTCATTAGCCTTTCCCCTCAAGGTCGGATCTCGAGTGATCAATTCCGAGTGAGATCAACCAACAATGCATTGACGAAATTCACCTTCACTCATCCCTCAGAGGGCTCGAATTTCAGGATGTCACACAATGATCTGATAATTTAAAGAAGAAATGATGAAGACATTTGAAATGACGGACTTGGGCTTGATGAACTATTTCCTTGGTATTGAAGTTAATCAAGATAAATGAATTTTCATCTCACAAAAGAAATATGCAGAAAAGCTCCTTGAAAAATTCAAGATGAATAATTGCAAAATAGTGGCAACACCACTTGTGATGAATGAGAAACTATTGAAAGAAGATGGAGCAGAAAAAGCAGGCGCTTCACTCTACAGAAGCCTAATTGGAAGTCTACTATATCTCAATGCTACACGGCCAGATATTATGTACGCGACAAGTTTACTATCACGGTTATGCAGAGTCCAAGCCAAATTCATTTTGGAGTTGCTAAGAGAATTCTCAGGTATTTACAAGGAACTATAGATTATGGCATTTGGTATCGCCCAAGTGCTAACGCCAAGCTCATTGGCTACACTGATAGCGACTGGGCTGGTTCAGCTGATGATAGGAGGAGCATCACTGGTTATGCATTCACATTAGGTTCTAGAATATTTTCATGGATATCTAAAAAACAAGACTCAGTGACACAATCCACTGCAGAAGCAGAATATGTTGCGGCTGCTACAACTACTAGTCATGCAATATGGCTTCGAAGAATTTTGGAAGACATTGGAGAACCCCAAATGGAACCAACGCTAATATTTTGTGACAACAAGTCCGCGATTGCAATATCCAAAAATCCAGTTTTTTATGGAAGAATGAAACATATTGATATAAAATATCACTTCATTTGTAAAGTGCAAAGCAAAGGAGAGATTGAGTTGAAGTATTGTAAAACTGAAGATCAAATTGCAGACACATTCACCAAAGCATTACCATCAACAAAATTTGAGACATTGAGAGGCATGCTTGGAGTATCACAAAAATGGATCAAGGAGGAGTGTTAAAATATGATCCATTTTGTGAAAACTCTAGAACTCACTAAACTCTCATATGTTGGAGAATTTTCTGGTACTATGTGGGCAGCAAGTATATGTATGAAGGAAGAAAGCCAGCTGGAAATTGCAAAGAATAGAAAAATGCAGAAAAATGGAGAAGAGACCAGATGATGCGGAAGAAGCCGCAGGAGATAAAAAGCAAACTTGTAATATTATATTATTTTTTTGTACTAAATGTCGGTGAAGGAAGGCAGTGCTCACGCCTATAAATAGGGGTTGGGGTGTGTGTTTTAAGTAGTAGAAAAAACTACACACACTCCTTTCAATTCATTTGTAATAAAAAATTTCATAATAAAAGCTCTTCTTTTTTACCCGTTCTCCCTTTGCTATTGTAGTCCTTTTATTATTCACACATAACACTTGCACACAGACACGCTTCCGCAAAAATATCCAACAGATACGAATGGAGCCTAAATTCCATCTTCATTTTCCTAACTGAACAAATATTTCCCAATGAAAACTGCAGTCTTGAGCGAACAGAGTTCATGAATTCCTGAACTTACAAATATTGATTCCTAAATTCTGCGTCTCATTCATGAACAGTCCACTTCATGATTCCTAAATTCTGCTTCTCATTCCCCTTGATTTGCAGGAATAGCTTGCCTGGGAAATGCATGAAATTAGTGATATGGCTACGGTGATGACCTAATGTTTTAGAACAATGAAAACAAAAACCCAGGTCATAGCGGCGAAGTTTGTGCAAAATCCATAAGAAACCCGTCTATGAAAACCGACATGTTCTGATAAATCGAGCAACCAGAATCGGAAGCACATCACTACAAAAGACGTATCATAATTTTCGTTGAACTTATGCGAAGAAGAGGCATGTGGACTGTAACTTTCCCCCTGATGTTTGGTTCGCTCTGAAAAGAGAGTTTGAATTGGACTCCGATTCATTGGAATCGAATTCCCGTTGTCTGGGATAGAAATTAATCTCTGTGGAGGATTGTCAAGGAAACGTGATCCAACAAGCAAAAACCCAGATAACACGGAATGAGGTTCCAACAAAATCGTGGCATATAATTCCCTTGCTTTGAGGGGCTCGTTTGATTTGTAGGAATGTGAAAAAAGGCGTGGAATTTCCGCAGATAGGATGATCAAGGCAATGGGATTACAGCTAGCAAAACCCAATATAAAGGAATGAGATTCAGCCAAAATTGTGTCATATGATTCCCTAGGCTTCGAGGGGCTCGTTTCATCAGCAATTTGAGTATCATTCCTCTTCAATTACTTCAATCGACTTAGGAATAAAGGAGAAACGCCATTCCATTATTGCGTCATATCATCCATTGATTCGGTGATTGGGTTGTACAATAGGACAGGACAGGAAGGTTTGCATCAACGAGTTCATAAAATTGCAGTTTTTGTAAACGAGTGGATGCAGGAACACAGGATTAGAATGGCAACGATCGCCCAAGTTGAGGCCATGGTGATCAACAGAAAGTGCAAAGTCTCTGAATTTTTTCTGCGCTCTCCCAACAGAGAGAGAGAGAGAGATGCAAAGTATGTGGAAGTGAGATTAAGAAGGGGAGCTTGTGCTAGAGAAAAGTAAGGTCAGTAAGAGGGGCTCCAGCCTTTTAGCAAAGCCATAAGGTTTTTTCATTTCACAAGGCTTTTACATTTGATTACGGCTGGGACATTGTAACATTGCAAAATATATATAAAACACATTTTGAGACTTTTTATGGCATTCTTGCACTTAGTAATGACAACACAGTCGTAACATTTTATGATACAACTGTTGTAGATGCTCAATATAATATTTCATAAGAATAATTCTGAAAAGTGGTTTTGAGCATCCAAAATCCTTTGATCAAATGCTTTAATATTTAGTATAAATTATGTTCGGCTCCTAATCCTGTAATTTCAAAGTCCAACCTGAGCTACTTCCGCTCAAAGTTGGAAGATGCTTAGCAAAATTTTCCTAAACTGTTCTAACTGTGTTTTTTTTTCAACTGAAACCTTCTTAGATTTTCCTTTTCCCTGAAAAATAGTTTTCTCAGAGCAAATTCATGCTCTCTTCTTTAAGAGCCTTTAAAATGGAGCCTCCCGTGACCTATACTGAACCAAAAACCCCCTCTCATTGTTAATCCGCTCCCTGCAAAACCCCACTCATTTTACCATGTTTTGTTCATCCTGATTCACTCTTTTCCTCTCGCTCCTTTGCCTTTCGACTTCTTCTGTTGATTTTGCGTTGAATTCAACTAAGGCGTTCGCTTTCGTAATAAAGTCCATCTTTTCCCTCAGAGAAGCTCTCAGCTGAGAAGCTTTTATATTTGTGTAGCCCTTATGGAGGTCAATGTAAGTTCGTTAGAGAAGAAAGAAGCAAATGAAGTTGTCCTTCTGATTCCAGGCGTTGAATGTCAAAGCAGAGGTTCTTCACCAAAACCGAACACTGAGCCAATAGAGCTTGAAAATCCTCTATCAAGTTCACAGATCTCCAATTTGACAAGCCCCTCTTCTCTGGAGATCACTCAGTCGATCCCCACTCCAAGTGAGCTTCTGAATATCCAGGCCAGAAAGTCCATCTCAAGCTCCACATACGCGAAGCTGAAATCGAGATCCACGGAACCGCCGCATCCTAGTGATACGAGTGCTAGTGCATCTAAGGACGCTGTAAAACTGGAGCCGAGCATGTCTCCAGTCAGTTCGGTTCCATTACCGGCTTTAGAGGACGAAGACGATGAGGATGTGTGCAAGACTGTGAATCCCAAGTCCCAGGTGATGTCGGGCAGAATGAAGTTTATTTTGGCTCAGCTGGTCATGTTTGTGTGCATCACAGTGCTTCTGATTGCAAGTTTAACCATTCGTAATCTGCGAAATATAGTTATTTGGCATGTGCATTTGTGGGGATGGTGTTTGCTGATGTGGTCAATCTTTAGTTGTAAGCTGGCGACAGATTGGTCGATCGCATTATTGGTTTTCTTGATTGACAAGAAGTATCTGCCTGAAAAGAAGGTTTTTTACTTTCTCTCTGCATCAAAAAACAGTGCCGCGGTGTTCGCCTGGCTGTGTCTGGTCATTTTAGCCTGGGTTTTGCTGATAAACCATGGAGTGAAATGCTCGAGACACACGACCGAGATTCTGAACCGGGTCACGAGGGCGCTCCTTTCTTGTCTTATAGGAGCTGCCTTATGGCTGATCAAATCAGTCCTGATAACGTCGCTTGCTGTTTCTTTTCAACACAAAAGAGTCTTTAATCGCATGCAAGATTACTTCTTTCAACACTACGTGATAAGGCAACTTTCCGGCCCCGTGGTTCCAAGTCTCAAAGTGGATATAGAGAAGCTTATAAAGATGAAGCTGGATAAAGTTTTTCCTTGGAAGATTATAAATCTTGCCGATTCCCTACCAGGTAAGGAGATGACTGATGGACAAGAAGCCAAGGATGCTGCTAAAAAGATATTCAAAAACGTAGCCAAGTCAGGGAGCCAGTGAGAGCACTTCCTTAAACTCTCTTCTACTCTACCAAATGATGCTGTTGCTTCGAAGCTCCAGGATTGGTGCAGTTGGTTGGGACTTCGGGGGGTTTCCAGCTGAGAAAATAGAGTTTAACCTTTTGAATTTCACCAACTGCATGCAAATTGCTCTAGATTTGAGAAATTTGCACAGGCCAAAGACTGGATTTAATAGTTCATGGGGCTGCCTTTAGATAGGCGGGTGTCCAACCCATGCCCTTGGGTTATTGAAAAAAATCTCATTGCTCCAGAGTGCGTCACTGACTCCTGTTTTCTGCTGTTTACTAGGTTTATCGAGGAGGATGACCTTTTGCGCTTCATGCCGAAGCAGCGAGTTGAGAAATTCTTGGCTTTCTTTCCTGAAGCGAAAGAAACTGGGAAAATCAGGAAGTCGCTTTTCAAGAACTGGCTGGTAAGTGTGTATCAGATCTCTTTGCTGGCTCTTATCTCTCTTCCAAGCCAAATGTTCTATGGAGCTTGTTTATAACAAACTGAAATTAAGGAGATTTTTGGAAGCTGAAAGAACTAGGAACCACGCATACGGACTGATAGATAAATATAGACATAAGGACATGATCTAAACTATATAGTTCACGTCTGCAGGTGCATGTCAATGATGAACGGGAATCGCTCACACTTGTCTTCAAGAGGGTGCGAAAAACCATGGAGGAGCTGAACAAACTCGCTTCAGCAGTTACGCTCATTATAGTCATCATTCAGTGGTTGCTTCTGACGGGATTGTTGACAACGCAAGTGCTCATCTTCATTTCGTCTCAGATTTTGCTTTTCACGTTTATTTATGGGGATGCTGCCAAAAAGTGGTTCGAATCCATTGTGTTTGTCTACGCGATGCATCCGTTCGATGTGAAAGACCGCTGTATTATCGATGGGGTAGAGGTGAATGACTAAGCCTACGACTCTGCATGACTGCTTTGTACAGATTCCACATCTGTCTTACTTTTTGATTCATGACAGGTAGAGGTTGAGGAGACGAATACCCTGAGTACCATCTTCTCGAGAGACGACGGTGAAAGGATATTTTACCCGAATTCAGTTCTTGCCTCTAAAGCAATCAGCAATGTCAACAGGAGCTCGACCACGAGTGACTCCGTGGAGTTCACGGTCGATTTCTCCACTTCGGTCGAAATCCTTGAAGCTTTCAAAGATAAAATAAGAGAGTGAGCCATCTGCTATTCCTGAATCTCTCTTTTTAGGCATTGTTTTGGTTTGTGTGGAAGCGTGTGTGGAAGCGTGTGTTTGGTATTCACGGCAAAGAGCAAGGGCCAAGAGACCAGGGAATAATATAATTTTAAAATTGACACAAACAATCTCTAAAAGTTTGGAATCCTCCCGAACAAATTAAAAATTCATGGATCATAAATTAAAGCGATGATTATATTAAATAAATTAAAAATTCAAAGATCACATTACATGTTAAGTCAAAATTTAGAAATAATTTATGTTATTATCTCATACACTTTTTATCGAGTGAAAAATGGTTATAAGGCTATGAGACTACTTCGTAGGCTGAAAAGAATGGTTAATGAAAAAAAGTTAGTACAAAGTTTGAGAATTTGAGGGGTGCGTGGGCAGAGGCTGTTTGGTCTCAGCTTTATTCTGCTTTATGCCTAGCGCTTGAAGGCCAATTTATAGGCCTCTTCCGCCGCTAGAGTGGATAAACAATCTCCGCTGAGTCAGAGATTTTTAATTTTTGATTCGACAATGTTCACGGCCCTAATGTCCACCACGATACTTATTGAGATATACTTCCGAGACAATAATTTCGCTAGACACATCTAGACTTTTCTACTAATGTTTATCCTAGAATGCTCCCGAAATTGGATCAACATTTTAACACATTGATTGTCTCACCTCTCACACCGTAAGTGTGGATACAGAAATTTGTGCACGAGGAGTTTCTCCATCATGTTCCAACGATGAGCTTGTTGACTTATGCATCATGTGAACTCAGAGCCATCACAAACGTCCTCTGCTTATGGGTTTTTGAATGTGTCGCTTGGAGTTCTAGAAATTCTGGTGTATGCGTGTGCGTGGCTTTCATTTTAGAAATGCCAGGCGTTTTACAAGGTGCGAGTTCTGACTGAATAAGCCTCCAGGTACTTAGAAAGCAAGCCCAAACACTGGCAACGGGATCACAGCGTTGTGTTTAAGGAGATTGCGGACGTTGACAACTCGAAGGTCTTGAAGATGGCTCTCCACGTCAACCACACAGCGAATTTCCAAGAGGCCCTGGAAAGGAGCAAGCGGAAATCCGAACTCGTGTTGGAGCTGAAGAAAATTTTCGATGAACTCCATCTCAAGTAACGCGTGCTTCCTCAGTAGGTTCGTCGCAGTTAGAATGGGTCGGTGGCCGCTACTGTGCACGGTTATGACGACTCCAGGAGCACGGCGTTCCCAGTAATCTGCAAATATGCGAGACTGGGACTTCATATCTGCCTTTTTTCTTTCCTGCTTTTCTTTCGTGTTTGGCTAAGAAAGTGCGTGACTATGTTCTTCGTTTGATCATAAATGACATATTGCATAAGAATTACAATGTATAGGCTGAACCTATAAGAGCAGCATCAAATAAGTGGAGCAGTGATCAGATTTCGCGATGGTTTTGCTCTGATCATTTAATTCTGCTTTAGTTTTCTCCTTAGCTGGTCAATCTTTTAACTTCTACTGACCAGCAACAGGAATGTTTTATGAAAAGCGATGATGGTACGATGACCAGGAGCTGAGTCTCCATATAAACCCCAAATGCTATCCTCCCTTTGACTTTTCATTACGTAATTGACTGCACTGAGGCCTATCCAAATGGATCTACGGATGACAAACATTGAGGCTTCCTTAATCATGTGATGTTTATTGGTACTTTACTTTATTAATTATTGACAACATGGATCGAATATTGACTGAGTTTTAGGATTGAGCCATCGTGCCCTTTCGGGGAATGTTTGGATTGCTCTTTCCAAATCTGTAGCATTTTCTTGTGGGGTCGATCTCTCTGACTTATAATTAGCAAATCAGGAGTCTTCTTCACATGAAGATTACACCATTTCTATATGCTAGTTAATGAATGGAATTCGTCTTGATATGAAGTGATAATGACACATACATCCTTGAAATTTTTCTAAGGAATGCATGGAAAAAAATCAAATCAAAATTTTCATATAAACGGTGGAAAATAATTTCTAGTTCATTTTCAAGTTTCAACTGAACATTAAAAAAATTGTAATTTTTCTGAAAAATATTATTCAAAATCATTACATTATCTACGAAACGAAAGGAGCCTAAATTCCATTTTCATTTTCCTAAATGAACAAATATTTCCAAATGAAAACTGCAGTCTTGAGCGAAGAGAGTCCATGAATTCCTGAACTTACAAATATTGCTATTCTATTTCTTGTTAAATTCAGGAATAGTCCACTTCAGGATTCCTATATTATGCATCTCATTTCCCTTGTTTTGCAGCAATAGCTTCCCCGGAAAATGCATGAAATAAGTGATTTGGCTACGGTGATGACCTAACGTTATAGAACAATGAAAACGCAAACCTGGGTCATAGCAGCGAAGTTTGTGCAAAATCCATAAGAAATCCTTCTAAGAAAACCGACACATTCTGATAAACAGAGCAACCAGAATCACAAGCACATCACCACAAATGACGTATCGTAATTTTCGTCGAATTTATGCGAAGAAAAGGCACGTGGACCGTAACTTTCCCTCTTAAGTTTGGTTCGCTCTGAAAAGAGAGTTGGTATTGGACTCCAATTCATCGGAATTGAATTCCCATTGTCTAGGATAGAATTTAATCTTTGTGGAGGATTGTCAAGGAAACGTGACTCCAACAAGCAAAAACCCAGATAACACGGAATGAGGTTCCGACAGAACCGTTTGCATATAATTACCTAGCTTTGAGGGGCTTGTTTGATTTGTAGGAATGTGAAGAAGGCGTGGAATTTCCGCAGATAGGATGATCAAGGGAATGGGATTACAGCTAGCGAAACCCAATCAACTTTGTCGGAAGGTTTGCTTCATATCATCCATTGATTTGGTGATCGGGTTGCACTGTGGGACAGGACAGGAAGGTTTCCATCAACAAGTTCATAAAATTGCAGTTTTCGTAAACCAGTGGATGCGGGAAAAGTACCTAAAAAGTCTTAAACCTATTACATTAGTACCAATTCAGTCATAACATTTTAATATTTATACCAATTCAGTCCATCTGGCCAATTTTGGCTAGCTAACGCTGACGTGGACGTCGACGGTGGTTGGACGCTAACGTGACAATTTTTATGATTTTTTGAATTTTTTTTTGAATTTTTTTTTCCTTTTCTTTTCTCCCTTCTTCCTACTTGGATTGTTCCGGCGGTGGTCGGCGAGCCTCCGGTGAGGCTCATAGTCGGAGGCTTGCTGGCTATTAGGTGAGGGCCGTGAAGTCCTCACCTACTGCTGGCAAGGGCTTAGCGGCCCTTGTCTTCACCCTGGCGATGGGTGCCATGGCCTCGCCAGTAGTGGGAGAGGCCGCCTTTGCTTGTGGCAAGGCCAGGGCGAGGCTGGCCTCACCTAGATCCGGGTGAAGCCGCCTCGCCGGCGGCCCTAGGAGAGACTGGGCGAGGGCTGTGACCCTTGTTGGTGGCAGGCGAGCCTCACCGGAGGCTCACTGGCCACCGTCGGAATAGTCCAAGGAGGAAGAAGGGAGAAAAGAAAAGAAAAAATAAAAAATTAATAAAAAATTTGAAAAAATTATAAAAAATTATAAAAATTGCCACGTTAGCGTTTGACTACCGACGTCCATGTCAAGACCGACCGGTCAAAATTGACCGGATGTACTAAATTAGTATCAATACAATAAGTTTATGACTTTTTTGGTATTTTCCTCGAGTGGACGCAGGAACAGAGGATTAGAATGACAATGGTGGCGCAAGTTCAAGCCATGGTGATTAACAGAAAGTGCAAAGTCTCTGAATTTTTTCTACGCTCCCAACAGAGAGAGATGCAAAGTATGTGGAAGTGAGATTAAGAAGTGGAGCTCGTGCTAGAGAAAAGTAAGATTAGTGAGAGGAACTCCAGCCTTTAGCAAAGCCATAAGGTATTTTCATTTCACAAGGCTTTTACATCTGATTACCACGAGACATTGTAACATTGCAAAACATATATAAAATCATATTTTAAGACTTTTTATGGCATTCTTGCACTTAGTAACGGCAACACACGTCATAATATTTTATGGTACAACTGTTGTAGATGCTCAATAAAAATATTTCATAAGAATAATTCTGAAAAAGTGGTTTTGAGCATCCAAAATCCTCTGATCAAAAGCTTTAATATTTAGTATAAATTATGTTCGGCTCCTAATCCTGTAATTTCAAAGTCCAACCTGAGCTACTTCCGCTCATAGTTGGAAGATGCTTAGCAAAATTTTCCTTAACTGTTCTAACTGTGTTTTTTTTTCAACTGAAACCTTCTTAGATTTTCCTTTTCCCTGAAAAGTAGTTTTCTCAAAGCAAATTCATGCTCTCTTCTTTAAGAGCCCTTTAAAATGGAGCCTCCCGTGAATCTATACTGAACCAAAAACCCCCTCTCATTGTCAATCCACTCCCTGCAAAACCCCACTCATTTTACCATGTTTTGCTCATCCTGATTCACTCTTTTCCTCTCGCTCCTTTGCCTGTCGACTTCTTCTGCTGATTTTGCGTTGAATTCAGCTAAGGCGTTCACTTTCGTAATAAAGTCCATCTTTTCCCTCAGAGAAGCTTTCAGCTGAGAAGCTTTTATATTTGTGTAGCACTCATGGAGGTCAATGTAAGTTCGTTAGAGAAGAAAGAAGCAAATGAAGTTGTCCTTATGATTTCAGGCGTTGAACGTCAAAGCAGAGGTTCTTCGCCAAAACCGAACACTGAGCCAATAGAGCTTGAAAATCCTCTATCAAGTTCACAGATCTCCAATTTGACAAGCCCCTCTGCTCTGGAGCTCACTCAGTCGATCCCGACTCCAAGTGAGCTTCTGAATATCCAGGCCAGAAAGTCCATCTCAAGCTCCACATACGCGAAGCTGAAATCGAGATCCATGGAACCTCCGCATCCTAGTGATACGAGTGCTAGTGCATCTAAGGACGCTGTGGAACTGGAGCCGAGCATGTCTCCAGTCGGTCCGGTGCCATCACCGGCTGTAGAGGAGGAAGGCAATGAGGATGTGTCCGAGACTTTGAATCCCAAGTCCCAAGTGATGTCGGGCAAAATGAAGTTTATTTTGGCTCAGCTGGTCATGTTTGTGTGCATCACAGGGCTTATGATTGCGAGTTTAACCATTCGTAATCTGCAAAATACTGTTATTTGGCATGTGCATTTGTGGAGATGGTGTTTGTGGATGTTGGCAATCTTTTGTGGTCGTTTGGTAACTGTTTGGTTGATCACATTATTGGTTTGGTTGATTGAGGAGAAGTATCTGCTCAAAAAGCAAGTTTTATACTTTGTCTTTGCACTGGAGGAGAGTACCCAGGTGTTCGCCTGGTTGTGTCTGGTTCTTTTAGCCTGGGTTTGGCTGATAAACCATGAAGTGAAACGATCTAGACACACGACCAAGATTCTGAAACGGGTCACGAGGGCGCTCTTCTCTTGTCTTGTAGGAGCTGCCTTATGGCTGATCAAAACGTTCCTCGTAGCATGGCTTGCTGCTTCTTTTCAACACAATAGATTCGTTGATCCCATTCAAAAGTACATCTTTCAATCCTACGTGATAAAGAAAGTTTCCGACCCCGCGGATCCAAAGAGAAGTCCCAAGAATAATATAGAGAATCTAAAGATGAAGCTGGATAAAGTTTCTTCTTGGACGATTAACTTCATTAGCCGACGGGGGCAATCTACTCTTACCAAGCCCCTTGATGAGGCAGAGCAACAAGATGAGGAGATCACCGATGAACAAAAAGCCAAGGATGTTGCTAAAGCTATATTCATGAACGTAGCCAAGTCAGGGAACAGGTGAGAGCGCTAACTTCCTTGAATCTAGCAAATTATGCTGTTGCTTAGCAACTTCAGGATTGGCAACGTTGGTTGGGTTTTTGTGGGGTTTCTAGCTCAGGAATAGAGGTTACCCCTTCGAATCTCACTAATTGCAAGCACATTGCTTTATATCTGGGTAATTTGGACAGGCTAACAAAGGACTGGATTCAATAGTTCATGAGGCTGCCTTTAGATAGCCGGGCGTCCAACCTTGCCCTTGGGTTAATCTTATTGCTCCAGAGCGCTACTGATGCCTGTTTTCTGCTTTTACTAGGTATATCGAGGAGGATGACCTTTTGCGCTTCATGCCGAAGGAACACGTGGAGAAATTCTTCTCTTTGATTCCCGCACCGGCAGTAACTCGGAAGATCGATGAGTCGTCTTTGAAGAGCTGGCTAGTAAGTGCCTATTGGATCATTAAGGTTTTGACTTGTGCAGAGCAGTTCTTATCTCGCTTCCTAACCAAAAACTCTGCGGAGCTTGTTTCTAACAAACTGAAATTAAGGGGATTTTTTGGAAGTTGAAAGAACTGAAAAACCATGCATACGGACTGATAGATAAATATAAACATAAGGACATGTCTGCAGGTGAAATACTTGTATGAACGGGAATCGCTCGTTCGCGCCTTAGAGGATACGAAAACATGCAACAAGAAGCTGAACAACCTCGCTTCAGCGGTTTTTCTCGTCGTGATCATCATTCTGGGGTTGCTTCTCACAGGATTATTGACGACGCCAGTGCAAATCTTTATTTCATCGCAGCTTTTGCTTTTCGAGTACATTTTTGGGAACGCTGCCAAAGACTTGCTCGAAGCTATCGTGTTTGTATGCGCGAAGCATCCGTTCGATGTGGGTGACCGCTGTGTTGTCAATGGGGTTGAGGTGAATGACTAAGCCTAAGGGCCGTTTGGTTCGGCTTTTGGGGAATGCATTTGCCAAAATGCAAATACCTTTGGGTGAAGGAGGTTTTCCGAAATGCAAATATCGTTTGGTAAAATTTGCTTTGAAATGCAACTTTGGCCAAAATGCCGTTTTGGTAAAATTTGCATTTGCAAATGACTTTTATTAAATTAAAAAAAAAAAAAAATTCTAATTTCTTTTTTGAAGTCCGCCATCGGACCGCGATCCTGGCGGCCGGACCGTCGATCCGGCGGCCGGATGGCCCGATCTGGCCGGGCTGGTGTGGCGCGACCCCAGCGACGGCCGCCGGGCGGCACGGCGGCCGGATGGCCGATCGCCGCTGAGGTCGCGCGACCAGCGGCCGTCGCTGGGTCGCGCGACCTCGCGGCCGTCGCCCGGGTCGCGCGACCAGCGGCCGCGCGACCTCAGCGGGCCGTCGCCCGGTCGCGCGACCGCGGCCGTCGCCCGGGGTCGCGCGACCCAGCGACGGCCGCGACCCAGCGACCGTCGCCCGGGTCGCGCGACCTCGCGGCCGCGCCGCGGCCGCCCGACCCGGCGACCGTCGCCCTCGGGGTCGACCGACCTCGAGCGGCCGCCGGGTCGCGCGATCCAGCGGCCGACGCCCGGGTCGCGAGATCCGGGCGTCGCCTGAGGTCCGGCGACGGTCGCCGGGGTCGGGCGACCCTCAGGCGGCGGTCGCCGGCGCGCGCCATCCCTTCGCCGGTGGTCGTTGGCCTCCGATCAGCAGGTTGGAGAAGATGAACAGTAACGAACTACTTGCCTTCCCAGGATGCAACTTGCCAATGCACCTCAAGACCTCCATTGGGCTAAGGGCCTTTAGACTCCTTTGGAGATGCAATTGCATCTGGCCAAAGTCGCGCAAAAATACGAACCAAACGCATTTGCATTTGGCCAAGGGACTTTAGAGTCCCAAAGCCCATTCCCAAAGCTGAACCAAACGGGGCCTAAGCCTATGGCTCCTCTGCGTGCCTGGTGTGTACAGATTCCATGTTCTTCTGACTTTTTAATTCATCACAGATGAAGGTCGTCGAGATAGATATCCTGACTACTGTCTTCCTGACAAATGACGGTGAAAAGATATCTTACCCAAATTCAGCTCTGGCCTCTAAACCCATCAGCAATTTCAACAGGAGCCCGCACATGAGCGAATCTGTGGAGTTCATGGTCGACTTCTCCACTTCAGACGAGAGCCTTGGAGCTCTGAAAGCTCAAATAAAAACGTACGCCGTCTCCTCCTCCTGAATCTCTCTTTTTATGCATTTCGTGCTGCGCCTCGCACAAATGATCGCTTGTGTACGCCACATTGAAACTGCCGCGACTTATCCTTCCCGTGCGAAGGGTAAAGGACAATAGAATTTAGGAGGATTGCCTTGTCAGTGTGGCTCTCAATTAGACGCTGGCTCTCCCCCTCACGTGATGTGAGACATTTAGGCTATATTTAGTCGTCCGAATTTCTAATCGGGATATGATCAATATGATAGGATATGAAATTCTAGAATTTTTTTTATATCCTATCAATTATTTGATGAATCGCAGTATTAAAATCGATATATTTACATCACATCATGTACATTTTTTTGATATAAACGGTATATCATTTAAATGAACCTAAATGTTCATAAATGGAGATGGTGAAAATCTCTCGTAACACTATTTCTTAATTTAATTTAATTTAATTTTCCTCTTTTTTTATATTATTTTCTTTATTATTTCTTTTTTCCATTTTCATCATTCTTTAATAAAATTTTATCAAATAGTAAATTGTACTAACATATCTAAAATACAAAAATACCTAAAATATATAATAAATATAAATATTTAATTTATAGATTGAACGTTTATTATAAGATAGAATTAAAGTCGAATATATAAATTAAAATAAGATTAATTAAAACAAATTTTTAATTTTTAATTTTTAATTTCTTAAATTAGAATTCAAATATTATTTATATTGAAATATAATTTCAATTTTGTTAATTTAATAAGTTTGTTATTTGAGAAAAATAACTTTCCTATTATGGACATTAGAAATCCTATCCACTTTTATCCCACCTCCCTCATAAGATAATTTTATCATGTCTATATCCTCATTATATTTGACTTTATCCTGTCTTGAGTGAGTACTAAACGTAGGATATAATAAATCATATCCTATCTCGAATTTTATTCCGATTGCTAAACTCAAACTTTAATGTTAAGTTAATTTGATTTTCAAATGAGGAGTTGCTATTAACCTATTAGAAATCAAATAAGGCATGAAAGTATAGCAATCATAGAATTTAAGATTGGATACTTGATTATACAAAGTAATCAACTAGTGCATTTTCGGTATCTAATTTTATTTAGTCACCAAAATGTTCAAGTGGCTTTCTTGTTAGTCATGAGTCCTAAGGTTCCATCCCTAATCAACCTAAAGGAAAACAAGAATCAATGTATTGAAAATGCTCATGAAGTGATAATCAAAATAGCAGTGTGCAAACAATAACCTAGCATTTTTCTAAGAGCATTTAAACTCTTTTAATCTATTGTCGAGCCCTAAGAGTTTATCAAATTTTGAGTACAATTTTTCAAAGATTCACACATTTGAAAAGAAAAGTACTCAAAACCTAATTTCTAAGTTTTTTTTCCTAATTTTAGAGAAAAAAATTGGGATTTTAATTTTTTTAAATATATATTTTTAAATTTTTAAAAAAAATAAAAATTAATTTTTAATCCGAAAATAGGGACACTGAGCTGGGCAGGCCCAACTTGAGAATGAACTAAACCTGGACTCGCCAGATTGATCCATGGACACGCCTCGGCTTATTGAATATGAGCATCAAGCTCATTCTGTGGAAACTAAAATGCACTAAGCCCAAGCCCATTAAGACTAAAGCCAATTCGATTCCAGGTGAAACCCAAACTCATAAAACCTTCGTAAGCCCAAGCTCCATCAAGTCTAGTTAAGCCCGAAATTCATTAAACTAAAACTAAGCCCATTTACACCACTCCTAAAGTCCTCCCTCATCAACATAAGCCCATCCTTATCGAACCCACGCCGAGCCTGCAGTCGACGAGCCCCCACCCTTTTTTTTTTTTTTTTAAATCTATTTTTTCAAATTTTAGTTAAGCCCTCACCGTCGAACATTTCCCTTTTTTAAATTTTAATTAAAATTAAATTTGCATAAAATAATAATAAAACAGCCACTAAATTGTCATGTCAGCCTTCTTATAGTTAAAGTGCATGAAGTTGATAAGATGGCTCGATTAAATCAATTTCATAAATTTTAGAAGTCAATCGTATTTTTGTAATAAATTTTAGGATTTCTAGCGAATATATCATTTTTTTATTTAATTTACTTCCCTTTTTTGTTTCTCCCTCTTTTTTTCATTTCTCTATTTTCCATTCCTTTTTTTAGACGTTTCTTGCGCCTGTCATCTTTTCCCAGCGGCCACTGCGACCCATACACTTTCACCTTCCACTGGACAATCTCAAAACAAACGAAGCTTAAACAAGAGCCTACTAGAAATCACGCAATTTATCAATGACTAGCACCGATATCTGGAACATGATTTGCCGATGATCACCGTCGACAGTCACAAGAACACACCAAATCAAAGCAAATAACAAAGAACAATGAGGACTTGTGTTCAGATTTAGTTTCGATAATAAAAACTTGACAAATGATGGAATCTCTCTGACGTATAATCCAGATTTGTATATAGTCGGAACTATGGGTGTGCATGATTCGGGCGGGCGGTTTCTGACCTAGAACCAGGAATCGCCTACTAAAAACCAGTTCCGAAAAATTGGAACTGGAAACCGTTCACTAGTTGCATGGATCCACCCGGGAAGTAGATTGTCGGTCCAGATCGATTCTCGGGTGGATCTATAAAACCGGTCCAACCTCCACACCTTCCCATTTTTTGCCTTCAACTGGTTGCGACCCTCGCTCCGCTTTCGTCTTGGCCACCACCACCATCTTGGCCACTACCTCCGTTGTCTCCCACTCCGACAATGAGAGGACAACAGGGACAATGAGCCGTTCTTAGATCTAGAGTTCGCCCGTCCCTGAAGATGAGGATGATGGGGAGAAGCCTGAGGAGGGGGAGGAGGAAGAGGGGAGGTAGAAGTGGGACGAGCCCAACAACGAAGAAGACGATAGTGATAGTGAATGTAGAGGTGGCGACAACGTGGAGAGAGAGTTCAAGTTTGAGGGAGGAAAAGAGAATTAACTCACTATTTTGCCGAGTTCGGATTAGGACTCAAAAGGAGATGGGTAGATTCGGAGGTGAATCGAAGAGGAAGAGGAAGCTTGGGGAGATTTTGAACTAAGAGAGACAAGATGGAGTGGAGAGTAATGAATTAAGACAAGATGGTGATTGGAGCCCTAAATTTTAGATTTGCTAATTTCGAATTTTTTTAATATTAAAAATTAATATATTGTTATATTATAACCCGGTCCGTGCGGATGGGCGAGTAGGTGGATCCACCCATGGAACCAGAAATCGGACCAGTTCCCTTAGGAACCACCGGTTCTGAGAGGTTTCGATCTGGTTCCATGCGGTTCGGACGAGTCCCAATTCTTTTGCGCACCCCTAATCGGAACAATCATACTTGTGTGTGAACTTGGTTTGGGAGTTTCATCAAACACATGGTGAGCACAGAGTGATGAGAAGACGTTAGCCATTTCCCAGGACTTGAACCCAAACCTAGACCCGAGCATGCACCGGAAATGCTCAACATCAGACAAATCGACTCAGTTGGACACAGGAAACTCAAGAATCAAAGAAACCTTGCTCGGCGCTTCTGTCATCGAAACAGGTCAGAGCTAAGAGGGTTGGTGGGGATGAGTTTCGATCACAAAAATCCCTGCTTGGCTCGAAGACGGCGGCGTGAGGGGGAGTTCGAGACAAATCGAACTTTGGTCGGCTGCCTCGCAGTGTCTCCAAGATGAGATCCTCGGGAAATCGGCCAGGTTGAACCGAAAAGGAACTCACTGGAAATGTAGGGATTTGGGACGAGGCGTGCTCGAGGGTGTTGGGTAGGGGTCGGTGATTCACGTCGAGGACGGCCGACCGACGCCTAGCCGAGGCAAATTCTGGCTCTTTCACTCTCGATCTCTCAATTTCTCTCTTTCTGCCGATCTCTCTCTCTCTCTCCCCCTCTTCGAAATACCTCCCCCAACTCACGCCCCTCTCTCCCTTTTAAGCTCTCTGGCACGCATGGATCCCTGCCCTTCCACCTACCATCGCCCGCCTGCCCTTGACCAAACATCTTCGCTTGATGCCCATTGCCATTGTCTTGTCCCCCATTGTACCAGCTAGGAGTGATGGGCTCCAAAGTGGGTAGGTTACAGCCTTAGATCTCTACCCGATTTCTCCTTTTTGGACTCTATGCTCGACTGTGTTTACACTGGATCCTGTATTGGAACCACATTATTTTTTCCGGTCCTGTTGTAGGGTCAATCCTATTTTCACTAGAACCTATTTTACAACCACCCCATGTCTTATATGGTTTCGAATTTTACATTAATATGTAAGAAAACAACGTAATCATCATAATTTCTATTGAAACATTAAACATCAAATAATGTAATTCTGCAACCGTATAACCAGTAACATGGAAATTAACATCCCATTAGTTTATATGTCCTCTAGGGCATGCAGTTGTAATAATGTCCAAATGCTCGATTTGTGCTTACCAATAGAGCAAGATAATGCCCAGAGTCCAACAAAATTATAGAAGATCAGACCAAGTTTTTAATTCGTCAAGGGTGCAAGTTGGCTAGAGACCTCGAATCAAACCTACCAACTTTGGCAAAGCAGCCTTAGATAAGCGCAATCGAGACTTGCAAGGAAATAATAACAATCTTCACATCAGTTTTGGAGAAATTAATGATGGACATAAACTGTGAGGAATCAACCGAAGGTCATCAACGTTACTTTCTCAAGATTATTTCTAATATACCTACTCAAAAGGCTGTATATAAAGATGCATATGATGATTAGATAATGTTTGTGATTTATATATCATCATCAACCCTATGCTTGCGTGATGGAGGAGATAGGTTTTCTTTTTGATCGAATGGAGGAGATGGGTTAAGCATGAAGAGTTTCCACTGCTTTGCATGTGAAACTTGCATGGCTTCAATATGCATGCATAGCTAAAATAAAAAGTGTAGTTTCCTTGAAACTACAAGGATGACATTCTCTCACTAAGTTACACAAACATTGTTTAATCAACAGTTCAATAATAAACTAGTCCTGAGGGGCCTAGTGAAGCAGAAATTCCCTCAGTACTTCCCAAAAACACAGATCCACCAAAGGTTCAAAATAAGCATATCCCCTAGATTTTGCAAGAGTGTCATATAAAAATTTGAACACCCACAGGATCCTATTGGTCGTATATTTCTTTGGGTTATTCCACAGGATAGAGATACAACCACAACCGCATCCCTAAATTCTTATCCTCTTTGTTTGTCTCTAAGCTATAATACTTATGGTTTATGAGGCCTTGTAAGATATTGCTCATTAGGTCTCTCACTAGTCTCTCTCTCCCCTCTCTCTCTCTCTCAACAGAACAATGTTCTTGTATTTTAGCTCAGTAACTTGCAACGCAAAGCCCATATCAGTCAATCCTTCGGAATCAAACCTCCGACCCTCCCAAAAAAGCAAACGGAAAAAGGGTTTTAAAAAAAAAATTCAATTTTGGACTCATCTCACTCTGGATAGCTATGTTGAAGTCAACGAGCTGCAAAAGAGAGGTGATGGTGGTGAGTCTGGGTCTGGTAACAAGGAGACAACAGGCAACAACAAGCTGGGTTGTGTTCCTGCGGCACACCAACAAGAGGCAAATCGACTAATAACGATGGTGGCGACTGGTGAGGGTGCAGTAAATCTAGGGTTGTTGGATGTAAGCTTGCTGTATATAGAGGGTTCTTGCGAATCATAGGCTGCAATTGAGAGAGAGAGAGAGAGAGAGAGAGAGAGTGCAGAGGATCGCACAAGCTCGAAGAGAGACTGAGAGAGAGAGGTCAGTACGCTTAGGATCTTCCTTTTTTAATTATATCTAAAACCCAGTTTCAAAATCGGTCCGGTTTCTGAGTGGGTCTTCATTCAGAACCAAGAACAGGATCGGTTCCAATCGGTTCCAAAAATTGGAATCAATTCCTAGCCCTGTTTTTCGGGTGATTCGGTTCGGATTTCGAGTAAATCCAGTTCAGTTGCATACCACCGGTACCAGCGTCCTCGTCACACTACAAGAAGTGAGGGAAAGAGAGGAAAATGAGGAAAGGGCTAGGCCGAGGAGAAGAAAAATGGGAAAGGGGTTGGGCCCAAGTGGGGGAAGGAACAAGGAAAAGAAGAAGGAACTCTGCAGCCCTAACCATAGCCCGGCCCCACTCTCTTTTTCAATTAATAATTAATATATAATTTTAAAATAATAAAAACGAATTTTTTTAAATAAATTCTATTGCTATCGATGCAAATGCTCCTAATACTTATATGCATATGCAATTTAATTAAAAATTATTTTTTAGGGGTTAAAAATAAATACTTAATTTTCTATGTAATTAAATCTTAAATGAGACGGCAAACTTGGGTGTTAATAGAAACCTGCAGTGTCTAGAAAGGCAATAATTCAGAAGAAACGCTAGTGTGGATACAGAATTTTGTGTGTGGAGAAGTTTGTCAATTATGGTTATAATGATGACTTATGCATAATATGAACTCAAGCCCATCACAAACATTCTCTGCTTTTGGCTGTTGAAGCTGTAGCCTGGAGTTCAATAAAATCTTGTCCGTGCGTGCGCTCTCATTTTAGCACTGCCACGTATTTTACAAGGTGCAATTCTGATTGAATAAGCCTTCAGATACTTGGATGACAATTCGGATTCCTGGAATCCGGATCCCAGCGTTGTGGTTAAGGAGATCGTGGACGGTGGCCACTTGAAGATGGTTCTCCACGTCACCCACACGATGAATTACCATAATGCCAGGGAGAGGGCGGCCCAGAGATCCGACCTGGTGCTGGAGCTGAGGAAAATCCTCGAAGAGCTCCATCTCAAGTGCCGTGTGCTTCCTCAGTAAGTTAACCTCAGTCAGACCGGGTCGGCAGCCACTACTGTGCACGGTTTTGACGACTCCAGGAGTATTGCGTACCTAGTAATCTGCAAGTTTGTGAGAACGGGACCTCATTTTCTGCCTTTCATTTTCTGCAACTTTGTAATCTGCTAGCGTGTGACTATGTTCTTTGCTTGATCATAAATCACAGTGCATAAGAATAACAATGTACCTCTATTTATAGACCGGGACAGACTTTCAAATGACAAAGACGTCTATATCCACTTATAACAGAGTTCATCAACTGCTTCATGGATGTATAATACCCATGTTAGATGAGATACATGAGCTATATCTTTAACAAAGTTGGGCCATATGATCTCCAAGAAATACATGCCGGTTTGTTTGAAGAAAACCTTTTCCGGGATCTATGGTCAAACCCGATCATATCGTACATAAACGGGCGCCGTAAGGTCCAATAGAGTATGTAATATGACGTAGATGGATTTCGTTTTAGCTGTTTCACTTACTTAATTGTATAGAAATGCATTCTTTTATCTGCATTGACCCGATTTACGATACAATCAAAGTGAAATAAAGCCCTAAAGAAAGAAGAGCAAAGGTCAAAACTATATTAGTACCAAGTACTTCCTTTGTATTTAATGTAAAAAGCTATGCCATTTGCTGGCCCGAATATTTGGATCTTCGGGTCTTAAACAAATTAATTAGATAATTAAGCACGTCTAAATTGTGATATTGATTAAGTAAATGATATGTTCAACTTCTATTTATTATTATTATTATTATTATTCCTCCCTTTGACTTTTCGTTACATAATCGACTGCACTGAGGCCGATCCCAATGGATCTACGGGTGACATAAACATCGAGACCTCCTTACTGTGCTTGATTAATCAAATGACTACATTGATGGAGTCTTCACCAATGTTTATAATTGCGTCGAGTTCCGAGCATTTTCAAGTCTCTCTTCCGGATTCTGTACTGTTTTCTTGTGGGATTGATCTCATCCAGTGATCCGTATGAGTTTCAAGTGAGTTGGGCTTACATGCAGGCGCATCTGATACTAATTGATTTAAGCCAATTGTCTCTGGCTTAAGCCTCGCGCCATTTATCATAGTTTTTCATGGTTGAAGATGATAAAACAAGGCAACGCGATGGTTCTTTGGTTTGGTAAAATAAAGAAATGTTGATTTATTATGGACTAAAGTACACGCAAGTGCCAAAACTCAACACAACTAGATACTTAAGGTGTGTATAGTAACATTTTTGTTCTAGGGAATAATTTTTGTTTAGAAACATTTTTTTTATTCCCAAAAATAGCTTTTAAACATTTTAAGTGTTTGGTAATTATACAAAATTTCTATTCCCCGAAACATAAATGGATTTGGTATGATCCCAAATATTTTTGTGACTTAGAATTTCTTTTAATTTATTAATAATTTTATTACTTTTCTTTTTTCTTTTCTTTAGTTGGCCACCGACCTTAGCCACGCTTGGCTAGTGATCGGCCGTAGAGGGGCCGGCAAGGCGACCTCACCCAGATTTGGTGAGGTTGAGCCTCACCTAGCCACTAGTGAGGCTTGACCTCACCCAGGCACTGTGAGGTCAACCTTACCTACCTAGGCAATGCCGACCTTGTGGTGGCGGGGTAAGGCTCGACCTCGCCTAGATTTGGTGAGCTCGAGTCTTGCCGGTGGTCGGGGAGCTCGGGGCGACCTTGTCTAGCTGATCGCTAGCCATCACCGAGGCTAGTGACTAGCTAGGGAGAAGAAGAGAGGAAGAAAAAAAGAAGAGAATGCTTATTTCTTTAATTGTTTTTGGGAACAAAGAAGTAACTTTTTTTTTTCTCGTTTTTGTTCCAAATTTATTCTCAAGAATAAATATGTTCTTGAGAACAAAAAAATTACTGTATGTGTTTCTGTTCTATTTATATTCCAGGGAATAACAAAACAGAAATACTTGTTCCTGTAAGTGTTACCAAACGCATCTTAAGTGTCAAAACTTTTCAAAGGTACACTAAAGTATCAAAATCGAAGAAGAATATGACACTTAAGTGCCAATGGCAAAAAATTTTGGTCAAATTACGATGTGGCATTTTTTAGGGGAGTTAATGCAAAATGACATCATTTTGCCTTCGATTCGAATTTTAATAAAAAGTAATATTTGAATAAATCAAAAGAACTAAATTTATTTTTAAAAAATAGCAACATTCGATAAGGACCTGCACAACCCTCACCGTCATTGCCCAACCATCGTCAATGGTGGGGGAGGGTTGGTCGGGGTTGCCGAGCCCTAGGGAAGGGTTGCCAACCTTAGCCAACTAGGGGCGAGGGCTTCCAGGCCCTCACCTAGATATAGGGGTGTGCAACGGAAACCGCCCGAACCGGGACCGGACCGAATCGGACCGGACCGGCCGGTTTTGGGCGGTTCCCACGGTTGGCGGTCCGGTTCCCGGTTCCTAATCTTGGAACCGGCGGCCTGTTGGTCCGGTTCCCTGTTCCAAGGTGGGAACCGGACCGACCGCACTGACCAAATTTTTTTTATATATAATTTATATTCATATAATATATAGACACATATAATATATGAAACTTATTGCAATCGGAATTGCAATTTAGGTAGCAACCTCTTATGTGGCCAAGAGACCACCAAAACTCTTATTGTTACTCTTTATTTATAAAAAAAACTCTCCTCATGCTCACACTCTCTCTCTTGCTCCCCTCACTTGCAAATGACAAGGCACTTCAAGCCTTAAAAAGTCTCATATCGACTAAACATTCAAAGTATATAAGAGAGATTGTCTATAAAACCTAAGCCAAGCACAACCTTTAATCACGTTGTTCATGGGTTTTATGCTTAAAATTAAGCATGAAACACATAAACTATGATTGATATTCACACAAGTGAAGTTTGAATATTTTGCACGTGAAAACATGTGTGAGTAGTTTCATTAGATTGCTCGGAAACCGAATTTGATTGATCGGTCTGGAGCATAATTATTCTTTAGTGAATGGTCATTCTTTAGTGAAAAAAGAAAGTGCCAATTCTTTTGGACCGGACCGGACCGGACCGGAACCGATGGTCGGGTCCGGTTCTCGGTCCTAAGACCAACGGTCCGGTCCACGGTTCCCAAAATTGGGAACCGATTCTCCCGGTCCGGTTCTCGGTTCCACCTTGGAACCGCATCGAACCTGGAACCGATCACCCCTACCTAGATATGGGGTGAGGGTCACAGCCCTCCCCTAGATTCGATGAGGGTCGTCAGCCCTCGCCTGAGATCTAGGCAAGGGCTTGTAAGCCCTCATTGGTGGTTGGTTAGGCCAAAGGTTGGTAGCCCTTGGCCCAATTAGGCAAGGGCTGGTGACCCTCATCGAATCTAGGGGAAGGTCGCAACCCTCGCCCAAGATTTGGGCCCTCATTGGCAGTTGACCAAGGTCATTGGCCTCTACCTAGGACCTGGCAATCTTGGTCGACACTCCCCCCACCTTTGACAGCCCTTGCCAAATATGGTGGGGGTGATGGCGACGAGGGCTCTATAGGCCCTTGTCGAATGATGCACTTGTTTTTTTTTTTTTTTTTTTTCTTAATTTATTTTAATTAATACACACATTCAAATTCAATTTTTGAGGCAAAATGACATCATTTTGCATTTTCATTGCTAAGTCAACTTTCCAATATGTCACCTAGACCACGTATTTTATTAAAATATGCCACACTAGATTTACGGCCACTTTTGTTGAACTCGGTATTTAAATTTCTCAATTTTCAAAAAAAGTGGCACTTAATTGTACCTTTTGAAAGTTTTGGCATTTAAATGTTCACTTATATCAAGTTTTGACACTTGTGTTGTACTTTAATAATATATTATGGACAGACATAGTTTTGTGAAATGAAGAAATGTTTTTGGCTTGTGATAGTAAGAGAGGACAATCCCTTAAGTCCTAAAGTTTTTTGAATTGTGTATTTAAATCCTATAATTTGTGGCCGTTCTCTATGTTAGTCCTTTCGTTAGCTATGTCAAATTTGCAAGGACAAAGTAACTATCTAGAGCCTTTTCAACCACCTAAAAAAAAAAAATCTCAAATTATCTTAAATTAATTTCTTTTATATACACATATATGTACCATATGTGGTTGTTTCCGAAGACCAAGAAATGATCATTCCATCCCTAAAGTTTTTATTGGCGCGTTTGCTTTATGAAAAACAAGTGATTTAGAAAATATTTTTCCAAAAAGATCGTATAAAAAGAATTAATCAACGGAAACTATTCTTATTATCGATAATAATTTATGCCCTATTATTTTCATGGTAAATGAAAAAAAATTTCATTCATTTATTTTTGCAAGTGATACAAGAGATTATTTTCTAGAAAATATTTTTTAATTTACTAATTTTTTCACAAAACCAACGTATCAAGTCAAAATAGCCATCAAATACAACCAAACTTCGGCTGAAACCGTAAATTTCAAGCCCAAAATTTCAATGTTTTGCTTCACATTTTCAATAATATTCCCCGCAAGGCAATCGGCAACCAAGAGAAGACGAACTCATCGTATCATCATACCCTTCACTACCTCTGGTTGAAATCAACAAATAAGCAAGTACCGAAACTCATTAGTGAAAGACAACTGGACTGAAAGCCGCTCACAATAAGCCCCAAATGATCACACCTCTATACCAGTCGCAGAGACCCATGAACTAAAGGTAGCTTGAGAATTTTGCTTTTTTTTTTTTTTTTTGGGTCGCAAAGAGAGACGTCTTCATTCCTTGAAATTCCTGAGAAAATGAGAAGAGGAGGTGGAGTTGTTGCAATTTTGAGAGAGGCGAAATTCTGGATTGAAAATGAAAAGAGAGAGCTTTTGGTCGTGGAGATGCGGGGGAGAGAGCAGAGATAACGTGAAGAGGGACGGCTAATGGAGAAGTAACGCAGAGAGAAAAGAGAGAGCTCAAAAATTGTGACGGGTGGGACGCGATAGACAGGTGCTTTACACTTTGAATGAAGCGTTCTATTGCTGAGTCGGCAAAACTGTTTCGTCTAATATTTTCTCGAACCACCAGCGCGTTGTCCGTCTGTCCAACATGGATTCCGCTGATTCTTGGCACATGTGGAATTTTAAGAGGTTCTTCAGAGTGATTTTCGTAAATTATTTTCTTCCAAATCTCGCATCACACGCGTTTGACTCCTTGTTTTTCGATTTTTCACTTTGATCGGGCTTTTAAATCATGTGATATTGACAAGAAACGAGCCATTTTAACTAACATTTCCCGCGGACCTTGTCAGTATATATCCTGCAAATCTCCTTCGTTTCCTCATGATTTTGCTCTGCTCTTTCTTTCTAATCTCCTAGTTTCTGCGTTCTCATTTGGGTAACCTCTCCTTTTGTTTCTTTGTCTTCCCTTCTGGTCCTCCTTTTCCATCTATTTCAATGTTCTTTCCTGGATTCGGGCTTTTCATTCATTCATTCGGTTCAGCTAAAGCTTCCATCTTCACATTAAAGTCCCAATATTTAGAGAAGAAGGCTTAGGCGTGGCTTAGATTTTGAGTGGCTATTGAGAGAGAAACATTTATCATGGAAAATAGGAAAAGTTTGTTAGAGAAGGAAGGAACAAACGAAGTTGTTGTCATGATTCCAGGCAGCGAGCACCGAAGCACAGGTTCTTCATCAGGATCCAATCTTGATCCAACAGAGATTAAGAATCTCCAATCAAGAGAACAGAGTTCTGCTCAAGAAATCACTCGATCTGGCCCAACACCAAGTAAGCCTCGCATAAATCCCACTGTTCATATAGCTAAAAGCAAGTTCCTTTCGAAGCGGAAATCGAGATTTGAAGAAGCATCAGGTCCTAGTCATGCTGCTTCAGTTAAGGACAATACCCAACTGAAGATTAAAGAGATTTTGCCTGATGTTGGTTTGCCTCACAATGATACCGGTGCTAATGCCACTAGAGACAGTGCAAAAGCCATGCCAAACGTGGCTCAAACGCCTTGTTGGAAGGCTGCCAAAGTGGGAGATGATGAGCACCCGTACAAGGCTGCAAATTTGAAGGTCGAAGAGACGGCCAGCAAGAAATCCATCAAGAATATTATCTGGATCGAGTTGGCAGCATCTGTGTGCATTATGGGACTTCTGATTGCGACTTTAACCGTTCGCAAGTTGAAAAATACAGAAATTTGGCACATGGAGCTGTGGAAATGGTGTGTGCTGGTGTTGGTGATCTGTTGTGGTAGGTTGGTGAGTGACTGGTTGATTAACACATTGGTTTTATTGATTGAGAAGGACTATTTGCTCAAACATAAGGTCCTGTACTTCGTCTATGGATTGAAGGACAGTGTCCAAAGGTTTATTTGGTTAGTTTTCATTCTTTTAGTTTGGGTTTTGCTGCTGAACCATGGAGCAGAGCGATCGACGCAAGAGAGGGAGACTCTACATTATGTGACAAAGGCTATTGCTTCTTGTCTTGTAGGAGCTGCTCTATGGCTTGTCAAGACACTGTCAATAAAATTATTATCAGCTTCTTTTCAATGCGAGAGGTTCTTTGATCGCATCCAAGAAACTCTCTTTCACCACTACGTAGTCAAGACCCTTTCAGGCGCGCCTTTGATGGAACAGGATGATAAGCTCCACGGGCAGCTCAGTTTCAAGAAGTACATCAGAACAGTGTCGAAGAAGATAGAAGAGGTGGTTGATGTAGAGAAGCTGAATAAGAAAGGGTTGGTTAACGTCATTAGTGACTCATCCCTAGGGGTTTCATCTCTTGTTGGAAGCCTTGATCAATACTGTGGTGAGGACGTGGAGCAACAAAAGAAGGAAATCACTAATCAATCAGAAGCAATGGCGACTGCTGACGAAATATTCAAGAACGTCACCAAGAAGTCTGGACATGAGTAAGAAGAACTATGCTGTCACACGCTTCCCTTGCGTTCCAGCTAAAATTTGCTTAGAAATATCCCATCCATAGCTGCTTTATGTCTTTACTAGGTACATTGATGAGAAGGACCTCTTGCGCTTCATGAAGGAGAAAGATGTTGACAAATTCATTCCTTTGATTCCAGGAGCGGCAAAAACTGGAAAGATCGATAGGTCATCTTTAGAGGACTGGCTAGTAAGTATTACTAAATTGATAATATGTTGAATTAGGAAGCTTTTTGCTACCTCTCACTATGTTTTCGAAGATCCATAACTTTCTATTCTCATCCAAGTTCTGATTATCCCAGAACAGTCAATGAGTGTACTAAATCTCAATCTTGCGGTGTTGTTGATACATTTAGAAAACTTGTGATAATTGGTGGGCCATCACCCAGTGACTGCTTAACCACAATTCTACGCTTCAGAATTGGATTAGGTCTCCTACCTTTCTGAAATAAAAGAACCAGAAAAATTTTGGCTCGGCCCGAAACCAAAAATTAGATGAGTACATTCCTAAGAACCTATTTACAGAGTTTATGTCTGCAGGTGAGCGTTTACCTTGAAAGGAAGTCCCTCACCTACAGCTTGAACGATACAAAAACAGCCATCGAGGAGCTGAACAGGCTTGCTTCAGCAGTTCTGCTGATTGCTATCATTATCGTGTCGTTACTTATGATGGGAGTTTTGACGACGCAATTACTTCTCTTCATTTCATCCCAGCTTTTGCTTGTGGCATTTATGTTTGGGAACACTGTCAAAACATTGTTCGAAGCCGTCATTTTTGTTTTTGTGATGCATCCCTTTGATGTTGGTGACCGTTGTGTCATCGATGGAGTGCAGGTGAGTTACTAATCCTAAGAATCCCCATGATTGGTCTGAGCCGATACCATACTTTGCCTAACACTTCAATTCCTAATAGATGGCGGTTGAAGAGATGAATCTCCTGACAACAGTCTTCCTGACAAATGACGGCGAAATGATATTCTACCCAAATTCAGTTCTGTCCAACAAACCCATCAGCAATTTCTACAGGAGCCCCAACATGGGTGATTCCGTGGAGTTCACCGTTGACTTCTCCACTTCGCACGACAGCTTTGCTGCTTTAAGGGATGAAGTGAAAGGGTATGTTGCCTGCTACTCCTGAACCTGTTTAATGAGGCATCAAAATTTGCATTTTCATGCCTGATAAGTCATGTAGACTGGGGCGAGACCAGACATAATCATGTAATCTAAATTGAAAAGCATCTCATAATATGTGCTTAATACAGAGAGGGACAGTCTGCTGAATAAGAGAGAGACTCTACAAGTTTAAGATGGCGGTGCAATTAACTTTGTGAAATAAAACTCAATGCGAGGGTGTGTAATGGCTTATGAATCTATAGCTTGAAGTTCAAGAAACATCGTTTACTGGTGATTATGCTTTCTTTTGTTCATAACGCGAGAAAGAATGCAGACAATTTACATCAGGCATTTTTCATTAGCATTGCTGAGTTCTCCTCCCATACAATCGTATACAAGTTTCTGATGGAATGGCATTCCTTGGGTGAAAAAAAAAAAAAAAATCAGGTACTTGGAAGATAGGTCTGACTATTGGAAGAAGGATCACAGCTTCGACGTTTCTGAGATCGAAGACATGAACAAGTTGAAGATAACTCTACACGTCCGTCACACGATAAATTTCCAAAACCCAGGAGACAGGAGCACCCGGAGATCAGAGCTCGTGTGGGAGCTGAAGAGGATCTTCGAGAAACTCGGTATCAGTTACCGTCTGCTTCCTCAAGAAGTTCGAGTCAGCTACACTGGTTCAGCGCCTGCTGATGCGAGGTTCTGACTCCTCGATGTGTGAAGTTCCTAGCCAACTGCAAGTATGTCTTAAAGTGATCATTTGCTTTTCCTGATCATAAGTTGAACGTCCTTTAGGCTAACAAAAGGTATGAAATCACAGTATGCTGGGAATTGGATCCTAATGCCTTTGCTCACCAACTTTAGAATTCTGCTTATAATTATGGAGGAGATAACTCTAGCATTGAGACATGTTCGCCAATTTTACTCATTTGACCAAGATATGTCTACTACTAATGCTACAGGCCTGGTTGAATTTGAGGTAAGTACTGATGAAATTGCAGAAATATTATATATTTGTCACGTCACTCTTGAACAATTTGAGCTTTTAGCTTGATCGGCTGCATTCAGTTTAATGACCCAATGTATAATGTAAAATCCATCAAGGGTCATCAGTTTAATTTCCACTAGAAGAATTCGTTGATCATGTTGAAAGGTTCCTGCTCATAATGATGCCTTCTATTTTGTTTTCTCTATGGAGTGCAGATACAATTGCTTGGCGAACGGATTCAGAATTCATTCCAGTACCTCAAGGGCCCAGAGAATCTCAATGAATCACCTGAAATTATCCGATTTCGATTGTTCAACCCTCCACATCAATGAAATATTGTTCATTTTTCACCCTTTCAATCCCTTGTTATCTTGCTTTCCACTCAGCACTTGATATATGATGTGTTGCAACTTGCATAAATAAGTAGATTGAGGCGATACGCTCTAACAAATCGTTATCAGATTATCTGACTTTTATTGGTCTAACCTCGTACATCAATGAAATGTTATTCATTTTCTCCTTTCAACCCCTTGTCACTGTACTGTACTTAATGAGTCTTGCTCTTTGCTCAACATTTTATATTAGACGTGTTGCAGATTTGCATAAAAAAGTAGATTGAGTCAATATATTATTTCAAACTATAAATTGTTACGGTAAATTCTACGAAAATTCTAGTTAAAGTTTGAAATGAGAGCCCGTTAAACTCTCAACCACTAAAGTTGAAAAGGCGTGCTGACCTGAAATTATCACAAAATGTCCAAAAAACGAAAGGTTGTCCGGCAATGTTCTTTTTCCAAAAGGTTCTAATAATTGTCCAGTCCTGCAACCATCACAACACAATATAAAAACATGATTTGCATGTGTACAACGCTTTCCACTCTGGCTGCGACACATCAAATCATCCCACAAGTTGAACTAGATTTGGCTTTCCCTTTCCCTCGACAGTCATGTCATTCAAAAATGGCTGAACATATTTCCTACTTTTTTAGTCTTTACCCTAATTACCTTCTCTAAAGAACAAAATTTCATTCGATGATATAATCATAGGATGTCGGAGCAGCACTCGAGCAATCCTGCTTCTTTTGTGCAATAAGCTCTCCGAGTGACATGACATTTACACAACACATGTCGGGAGTCGATAACATCTTATCGGAAGTATTTTCTTACTTCATAAGTATGATTCTCTTGCTTAGATCTGTAGTGCTGATGTCACAGCAAATAAAAAGATGAAAAAAAGGTCAACAAGCAAGCAGACAAAAGGGCTGATGGAACTTGTGCCTAACATGTTGCCACAAAATAAACGATGATAACGTTAATAATGTCGAATGTATTGAACACGAAGCCTCGATCAACAGTACTTCCATGGCCGGAATGTCCCATTTTCCCACTTCATTCTCTGCCATGGTCGACGATTAATTGTTAGCAGCCGTTTGGATGAGGAGAACTGTCCCTACCGCCCCCATGGAAGTCAATCCCGACTGCTCAAACCCTCCTTAAAACCCTGCTGAATAGTCGCATTTTCATCGTCAATTCCACCCTGCCTCCTCCTCGTCCCGTCAGAGTTCCTTGCTAATTTGCTTGCTTGCTTCTTGTTTGTTGCCTTTTTTCCTCTGCTTTCCTTTGTGCTCTGTTAGAAAGAAGCGGGAAGAATACGAGACGGAGCTCAAGATAACGAGCTGGGTACTCCCAAATTGCCCTGGACTGCATTAATTATTTGTTTCTTGTGTTGCTTAATCTGTCGCACTTCTCGAATCATGCCTAAGTATTCTTTAATATTAGCTAAAGCGTGACCCTTTAGGGAAAGCTTCCATTTTAAAGGATTCTGAGCTGAGCTTACTCTTTGGTCAGTTTCTTGATTTGGGAGAAAGGGCTTCTGCAATTGTTAAAAGAGCTGGAGTTCTCATGGAGACAAGTAGAGGCGTGTCGGAGAAGAACGAGACGAATGAAGTGGTAGTCATGATCTCGGGCAGCGAGTATCGGAGCAGAGGCTCCTCCCCAAGACCCAATATTGAGCTCACAGAGCTTGAAAACCTTCAATCTAGAGTGCAAGATTTCAACTTGACGAGCCCTCCCCCTCAAGGACTCCCCCAACCTAGCCCATCTGCTTCTAAGCCTCCAAAAATCCCCGCCAAGAAGTCCCTTTCGAGGTCTTACTTTTCGAAGCCGAAATCGAGATTAGCAGAACCATCATATCCTGGTGATGCTAATTTAGTTAAAGAGAGAACCCAAGTGAAGTATCCTCAGTCTCCCTACAGAAATTCACCTAGAATGGGTTCACCGTATAATGCCGCAAGTTCTGGTGCCAATAAAGACAAGGTGAAGTCTGTGCCAATCACGCCTCGGACGCCGTTGATCACATCCCCTGTTCCAGAGGAGGAAGATGATGAGGAGGTGTACAAGACTGCAAACTTGAAGGTCCAACAAATGGCTGGTAAGAAGTGTCCTAAGGTAATATTGGTGGAGTGGGTTGCATTTGTGTCCATTATGGGACTTCTGATTGCAAGTTTAACTGTTCACGAGCTGCGACATACTTGTATTAGGGGATTGAGATTGTGGAGATGGTGTGTGCTGGTGTTGGTGATTTTTTGTGGGAGGCTAGTGACTGAATGGCTGATCAATATAGTGGTTTTCTTGATTGAGAGGGAATTTGTGCTCAAACAGAAGGTTCTGTACTTTGTATATGGATTGAAAAAGGGTGTACAGGCATTTATGTGGTTAGGTTTGGTTCTTTTAGCTTGGGCCTTGTTAATAAATCATGGAGTCAAGCGACCAAGACACACAGAAAAGATTCTGAACTACGTCACGAGGGCTCTTGCTTCTTGTCTCATTGGAGCTGCCATATGGCTGATCAAAACACTGTTGATAAAGTTACTATCTTCTTCATTTCAATGCACGAGGTTCTTTGATCGCATCCAAGAGTCACTCTTTCACCAGTATGTTGTCAGGACCCTTTCAGGCCCGCCACTGATGGAGATGGCCGAAAATATTGGCCGCTCGAGAAGTAGTGGCCGGCTCAGTTTCACAAAATACAATGAGGACGCAGCTAAGAAGCAAGAGGAGGTGATTGATGTTGAGAAGTTACATAAGATGAAGCAGGATAAAATTTCTGCTTGGACTATGAAAGGGTTGATTAACGTCATTGGTGGGTCGGGGCTGTCAACTCTTGCCGAGAGCCTTGATCAAAGTGATGACGAGGAGGAACAGCAACCAGATAGGGAGATCACTAACGAATGGGAGGCCAGGGCTGCTGCTTATCAGATATTCAGGAATGTAGCGAAGCCCAGGAGCAAGTGAGAAAAGCTAATGTCTGACTTTCTTGTGTCATAGGACTTTTGTTCGAATCTGCTTCTGATTCCTGCATTATGCTTTTACTAGGTTCATCGAAGAGGAGGATCTTTTGCGCTTCATGAACAAGGAAGATGTTGACCACGTGATCCCGTTGTTTCCAGAAGCAATGGAAACTAGGAAGATCAGGAGATCATCTTTGAAGAATTGGCTGGTAAGAACATGCTAAGGATTTAAAGTTACATTTCAATTCTAGTTCCTAGCCCTCGAGAATGTTTCCCATTTCAGAAAATCTCCATTTTACTATCATGACCATCTCCACATCCTCTCTCGGTTCAGTGGTTTTTTAATGCGTTTCAATTTGCTTGAAGCAATTTTTGTCATATATTACTTCATTAAAGAACTCATGAACGAGTTGTGCAACTCATTACCCCGGTGTGGTTTGTTGGATGATTTCCCATAATTCCATGCTTCTCAATTGGCATTTCTGACCAATTCTGTTATGAAGTTCGTAACAAAAGATGGGAGTCCTTTGGAGTTAAAAGAATTGCAAGGTCTTTTACGTATTTGAGTTGCTGAGGTCCTAAGAGAGTACTGAGACCATGCATCTGAGACCCAGAGTTTGATTTTTGTCCTAGGATGCACATGAAACTATACTCTAACCAAAAGTATTCATTTGGACTTGGATGAATGGTACGTACTTCCCTAGGTCCACAAGTTTACCAAAGAGGAATGAGTCATCGAGTGCTTCTTCCTCAGGAAGGTTCTCGGACATCAAAAGCAACAATTTAAGATTTTTGACACAGGCCATTGAGATGATTATTTAACTTGTGGAGCTGACAATGTAATTTGTCATTGCAGGTAAATGTGTATCTTGAGCGTAAATCTCTTGCCCTCTCCTTAAACGACACAAAACAGCCATAGACGAGCTGAATAAGCTTGCTTCAGGAATTTTGCTCATTGTGATCATCATTATCTGGTTACTTTTGATGGGATTTATGACGACAGAAGTACTCGTCTTCATATCATCTCAGCTTTTGCTCGTGGTGTTTATGTTTGGTAACACGGCCAAAACCGTTTTCGAAGCCATCATATTCGTCTTTATAATGCATCCCTTTGATGTGGGTGACCGTTGCGTAATTGATGGAGTGCAGGTGACTTATTAATCCTACAACTCTACAAGACTATATTGTGTCGGGCAACAGTCTGGCTGACATTTTGATTCCTTTGCAGATGGTGGTTGAAGAGATGAATATTTTGACTACAATCTTCTTGAAAAATGACGGTGAAAAGATATTCTACCCAAATTCAGTTTTGGCAACTAAACCTATCAGCAATTACTATAGGAGCCCAGAAATGAGCGATTCGGTGGAGTTCACTGTTGACTTCGCTACTTCAGTCGAGAAAATTGGAGATCTAAAATCTAGAATTAAAACGTGTGTCATCTGCAGTCTCTGCATCTCAAATTCAGACAGTACATTTTGCATGCATAATCGACCGTGTCGATTATGATGAGGTGCGGCATAGAACACCCGTTATGAATTGCAGATATTTATTCATTATTAGTCTGTGGATGGTGTCCTGGTTGTTTAGAATTCGGTGTCAGCATTGGCCATTTGTGAAACCTATCTGACGAAATAGAGCAGCCCCTTTTTTAATATGAAGAAAGGCACAGCTACACAATAGAAAACAATGATGTTATCGGATCGAGTTGCTTCATATCAAGATATTTTGTAATACGCACGAGACATCAAGTACGCTTTCCATTTTTCGTCATGTTTTTGCATGTTTTTTGTGATAAAGTTTATGCTTTTGACTCTTCAAGATGTAGCTTATCCAAATTCACAGAAAATAGTCACGTTGCTATTTCTATTTATGGAGAATATAGGTGGACATTAGTACTGTGGAATATGCTCTTCTATATGAATATTTGTGCATTCCTTCAATTGAATGGCATTCATCGGGTGTAAATGCCAGGTACTTGGAAAGCAGGCCTAAACACTGGCGTCCGGCTCACAGTGTTGTGGTTAAGGAGATCGAGGATGTTAACAAGTTGAAGTTGGGCCTTTATGTTAATCACACGATCAATTTCCAAAACTACGGTGATAAGAGCAGCCGCAGGTCGGAGCTTGTGCTGGAACTCAAGAAACTCTTCGAAGAACTCGGTATTAAGTATCGTCTGCTCCCTCAAGAAGTTCAAGTCAGCTATACTGGATCGGCGGCTGCTAATGGACGGTTTTGACTCGTCCAGCAAGTTCCTAGTTAGCTGCAAGTATGTGCCTTCTTTTTTCTTCCCTTGATTAGTGTGTCACCGTGTGTGTTCCTCACTCAAACCTAGACATCTAAAGATTAACATCTATAATCTGAAAATTGGCGAGTGTGAAGTCACGGCATTTCTTGTGTTGGATCTGATTCAATCTTTCATAAGCTATGCTTCTATTTTTGTTTTTAACTTCTCTAAGGCGGTGAAACTTAGCATTGTATATTCAGTATATCATTAGGTTCGATTTGGTTAAAAGATCGTTGGTCCAGGAAAATGCTTAAGGCTTGATGATTAATGAAGCATCCAGTATTTCACGATATCCACTTCTTTTGGAATACTATCTTTACTCTCTGCTGTATAATTTGTTTGACAGGGTTGCGCTCATATCGTGTGAACCGCAGATGTATTTGGTTGGTGCTGAACTCCATTTTCATGTGCTTGTATCTCAACGGAGCAGAATTTACTCCGTGTTCATTAAACAAACGAGCCAGCTCTCCTCCTTTTAGCCGACGGGAATGCACGGCTCATCCCTTATATTTCTAATGAAGAAACTGTATATGATATCAAAGAGCAATGGAGTTATTCGATTCTTATTCTTTTGCTGCATTCAATTCGTTTGATTTTGTTTAACCTTTACTTTTACTTCTGTCGTTTCTTTTGGCTTGGTATGATCATAGTTTATTGAAACGATCCTATTCTGTTTGTTTCCAATGCGTGTACTGTTTGCCACTTTGCATCAAATATGCATCGATTTTCTCTCTCCTTACTCCGTGGAAAGTCACTGGGATTCTCGACAAAATGCATGATCCGTTGAACCGATGATGCATGTTCTTCTAGACCAGTGACAATGGACACAATCTAATCTACAGTCTTTCGCACGGTCGAGAGGAGCCGCCTCACGAACCCCATGTTTGAACTCTTCCCTTTCCCGCTTTTGGAGACTGCTGCATGAGTGGCAATCGGGTCTCGTGTCGTTTTGATGGTTGCATCATAAGAAAATCACTCCCTTATGATCGTCAAGCAACTCTCGAGTTTCAAACATTTGGTTATGAAAATTTGGCCTTAAAAGAATGAATCAACATATTGTTTTGAGTTCGGATTGCTCTCATTTCTAGCATGCTAAATTGACGTCTCTTGTTAATTTATTTCGTTGCGAATAACTTTACCGAGTCGCCCCATCTCGCAGTGTCGAGTTATGTCGAGATTCATTGGGCCAATGCAAGCCCATAAAATGTATACATCTATCCACGGTTCTGGGCAAATGTTATGGCCCTGGAAGCTTCAACCAACATTCCAGACTCCAGGACATCACTAGCTTGATGGTGATTGGGCGCTTGGGCTAAGTGAAGATAACCTTATCCATCATCCCTAAAAGGAGAGGCTGCCACGTCGGACAAGGCTCTCCATAGACCAAGCCAATTGGGATCTTCTCTCTTTTCCACCTCACATTGTCCCTTCCTCTCTCTCAAAACCATCCATTCAACAGCTTGTTCACCATTTAACAGTTAATACTTGCAGAGGCCAAAACGACTGAAACTAGAGAGAGAGAGAGAGAGAGGGAGAGGGTGAGGTGAGATTTTGGCAGAACAATGGCTTCAACCTCTGCAGTTTCGATGGCTATGCCGTTAGCCTTTGCCGGGCAAAAGAAGATGCCGAGCTCCGACAGCTTCTTCAAGCCATTGCCTGTGAGATCGACAAAGCCAATCCCGGGGTCGAAGAGCAGCGGGAAATTCGAAGTCAGGGCTTCGCTGAAGGAGAAGGCCATCACGGGATTGACCGCGGCCGCGCTCACGGCCTCGATGGTGGTCCCGGAAGTGGCCGAGGCAGCCGGGTCCGGGCTCTCTCCCTCCCTCAAGAACTTCTTGCTCAGCATCGTGGCCGGTGGGGTTGTGCTCGTTGCCATCATCGGTGCCGTGATTGGGGTCTCCAACTTCGACCCCGTTAAGAGAAGCTGAGAGGAGAAAGAGAGAGAGGGGGGAGATTCTTTCACTCATGTGATTTCTCTGTTGTGTTGATGCTTTCTGTACTGATCTCTGTACTGTATTTGTAATCTGTCACTTCTTTTAGCTGTAACATTGCCCTCGGAAAGCTGATGAAATGTGAAATTTGTGAGTTCCATTTTGGCACATCAAAGAAACGGGTCGCTGTTTTTTTTATTTGCTATTTGCCTCAAAGAACATCTTAGAAACCCTCTTTCAGACCACCGAGAATAAAAATCTACGGCGGGAGAAATGAACTGATACATGATTTTTCAAAGACCAAAGACCTTTCAATTGTTCCTACCTTACAGGTTTGCTAAAACAATTACATTTGTCTAAAACTCAAGTCACTTAATGATAAAGAATAATCTGGTGGGAAAGAATGCTACTGCTTATTAATTCTCTCTTAAAACAGAGAGCCGCCTATTAATCACCCAGAACCTTTGTTCTAGATTATCACGAGACTTTCGAAATCAAGTCTAGCATGTATTGGCTCTCCGAAGAGTAGTTAACCTTATCGGCCTTAACTACGGTGATCTTCACTCTCTGTTCATCTCCATATGTTTCCTCCTTTATTTTGAGCCTGAATAGAAACTGATAGAAAAGTTTACTTCGGACGGTCTCAGCAAATCTTTCATCGTCCTGCTGTTTGAGCATGAACAACTCCTTGGCCGAGAAACCCAAGATCTCTTCACTGGATTCCTGGAAAGCAGTCACCCAAGTCAATCCGGTATGATCTTGTATTTGGACTTGGAGGAGATACCTGTAATCACACTCCTCGAACTCTTGGTTGCACCTATCGCACAGCCATCTTGTGTTTCCTGCCCTCGTCACTTTCTTATTACATTGTCTATCTCCAATCATCAATGGGCAAGCTGTGTAGCAGAAAGTATCAGTCTTGATGAAAGATACTGTCGCCTTCACTGTGATCCAATCTGGCTTATCTGATCTTCCAAGGCCTTCTTCTTTGATTTGAGACACAGTCTTACGTATCTCATTCTTGGATCCTCCAGACATGATTTCCCTGGAAATGGACAGAGAAGCCGCATCCTTCCCCCCAAAATCGAACCAGCTTCTCAGACTACAAGCCTCTGGAATATCCAGATTAATAAAAAGCTGCGTGGAAGAAATGGTACCAATAGATTTTCCACTGAAGTCACTGACTTTCCCAGCTTTGACAGCCAAAACTGGAAAGATTCCAGAATCAATCATCTCTTGCACTTTCTGACCCTCCCTGTTGCAGAACTCACCCCAGAGAGTCAATTCCACGGTCCTTCCAGATCCATCCTTCAGATTCAGATTTCTTCTCTGAGTTTCCATACCATTTTTTCTTAAGATTGGAACAGAGGGGTTGATAGATACAACAACTCCAATAACATCAATAATAGAATTATTCTCAGCATTCTCAATGTCACTAATAGGTCTGAAGGAGAACTGCTGTTGTGGAATTGAAGCATCTTCCTCGGGACAAACATCCACAGTCGAAGTGGCCTCCAAAAAAATCTCCCATTCGTTCTTCAGATGATTAAAGTTCTTTTGTGCAGGTTTCAAGCTACCTTTTGAGATCAAGTAGACTTTTCCTACCTCAATTATATCGTAGAAACGATCAACAACAGCATTGAAGCATGTCACCCGAATTTCTCCCCCATCAGAATCAAGGAGATCAAAGGGGAAAACCTTCCCATCACCACGTGCATTATTATATCGGCGAAGATCTCCTTTTGCAGTGACTCTTGCCTTTATGGCCCACCTGCCTTGATAAGGGTTGAGAGCAGCAATAGGTATGATGCGTGCAGGTGCCTCATTCTTCATAATTGGGCCACGATTTCTGTAGTTTGGCGGAGGCTGATATGGAGGTTGAACAGTTGGTCGAAAACTTTGCATATTCTGCACAGCATTTGCTCGGGGAGGAGGTTGAACAGCTGATTGGAAATTCTGTCCATTTTGTACAGGATTTCTGCCATTGATATTGTCATTACTGAACCTCTGAACATTCCCAGTGTTGATACTAGGCAGCACTTTCTGAGCTGCTGCGTTGG